>JAGPOW010003316.1:175820326-175834376 GCA_030014935.1 Caiman crocodilus
TAAAAATACCTACATTTTGTATGTTTATTTATATGTTTATATAAACATATAAATATATATATTTAATATATAAAAATATTTATATATATAAATGTGTTTATAATTATAAACACATATTTATACTTATGAATAAGAGTGATAATGTGTATATAGTTATAAAAACATATAAAATGTAGGGTGTGTACACCTTCATATATATAATATGTATAATATAGTATATTATAAAAGCCTATACATATATGATTATCATATATATACACATTATCACTCTTATTCATAAGTATAAATATGTGTTTATAATTTTATTTATATATATATATATATATATATATATATAAGGGGTGGGTTGTGGACTTGACGACATATATATATAAACCAGTTCCCACAGACTAAATGTGCTGGTATGTAGTTCAGGTATGAAATGGGTGCTGTGGTAGAACATCCTGGCATGCACAGTAGCTGAAGTAACTTTATTGATAAAAATTTTTGGTTGCTTAGGCATCTAAGAAGGGAGTTTTGGAGGTTTTGTTCTTTGCTGACTTGAACTTGAGCACCTAAATTCTACTGGCACCTAATTGCTTTTCTGGATATGACCCTAAGTAATTTCCTTTGTGGTACAGCAGGAGTTTGAAATTTAGTATGAGAAATCATAGGCCAGCATCTTACCTCCTGAACCACCCTTCCTTTCTGTCAACTCAATAAATGTCTCTTTTTGGTAAGGTCATACATATTATAAAATTGTATTTACAAATTCACCAGGAGGGACCAGCATGAAGTGGTTGAGGCTCTGTTCCCCCGGGCTTCACCACAGCTTACTAAGAATAATTGGGCAAATAACTGGGCAAATTGTTAGAGAAAAGGTTCAGGCTGACATCAGGAGGCATTACTTTACAGTTAGAGCTGCCAGGCTCCGAAATGGGCTCCTAAGGGAGGTGGTGCTCTCTCCTACCTTGGCGATCTTCAAGAGGCTGGACAGATATTTGGCTGGGTGTTATGACCCCACACTTGTTCCTGCCTGGGGCAGGGGGTCAGACCTGATGATCTGTTTAGGTCCCTTCTGATCCTAAGAACTATGAAACTATCAAACTATATATAATGTGATTGCAAGCACACTCATCTTCACCCTCACCCACACTATAATTTGTATGCAACAGTGAAGTTACACAGTCAAAGAATCTGCCCCTCCCCTGCAAGGAAGAACTTCCCCAAAACCTATGGCCAAAAATCTTAAATATATTTAAATTATACCTTTTAAATTTCTTCACAAAATGTAGGGAATTCAGACACCCACATCAGAGTTGTATATTCATTCTTGACCCAATCTCCTAAAAGATAGGCATAGTGACATCCAACATTAACACATCTATGACCCTTTGTGGATGTGGGAACTATTTTTTTTATGCCTTGGTTCTCCAGGTTTAAAAAGATCACCTTCATGTCCCACAGGAGTGTAGGTAAGCTATTTTAAAGATCACCAGGCTGTAAGGTAATTAAGTCCATAAAAATCTATTGTAGATAATTCCATAGCAAATGGTGCACAAACTATAATGCAGTAGAACTTGGGTCATCTGTATCTAAGGGGTTCAAAACGCACTTAATTTGCGGTGGGCTGCCAAACTTGGATGATCTGTGAATCTGTTTACTGCAACTTTTACTTTGAAGGGGGCTTCTCCATTCACCTTAAGCACATCAGTGGTCAAGCACAGCTGATCAGCGTGTATGTTAAAATAAAAGCTAAAGCTAACAGCTGGAACCCCACCATGGCTTTGTATGTTTCGCAAACCATCAGTTTCACATGGTGGTTAGAAGCAAATCCTGAAAAGTATCTGAATTGTACTCTACCTTAGCCCATTTTGTATCTTTTGCAAAGTTACCAGAGGAAAGAAAAGAGATGCTCCCATTTTTAATACTTATACAACATACAGCATTGTGCTCAGACTTCTGCTTATTAATATCAGATCCATTCATGGAGTTTGGTCTGTCTACTATATGTAGCTCCAGTGGCCCCAAATTTCCAAGAAGCTGATTTAATCATTTTCAGGAAGAGAATCTCTAGTTATTGCAAAGCAGCCATATTTTCTCCATGACTCTCACCTGTAGGATGTTTCTGGAAGGAAAGCAGAGGAAAGGATTTGCTGGCCCAGTGTCCCAGGTAGTGGGTTCAGAAGTGGGTCTGTCTCCAGCTCCACAATTTGATGACAATAACCTATTATTTTTGGAGTGTGTTGAAAACTGCTGCCTGGCTACTGAGAGAAGGTAGATAGACAATCTAATTCCCACTCCTGCAGCATAGTGATGAAAAGTGGAAACATATATTTTCCTAAATTTTATACAGACATACATGCTTAGGACATATTCTAATCTAGTCTAGTCTATTATAATCTAATCTAATATTCTATTGGTTTAGGAATCTATTTCTTAACTTCTCAGACATCCTGGACATTTTGAAATACAATTATATAATTAGTGTTTTATTGACTACATTGAGTATTATTACAGATATCTTTTCTTTTAAAAAGAAATTAAAATTGTTATTTCAAGCATTGTTACAGTCCCTGAAACATTATATTTAAACTATGATTTTTAAAAATTTCTGACCTCTTTGTCTTCATTTCTTCATCATAGTATCATAGTATCTAGGGTCAGAAGGGGCCTAGAGCAGGCCATCTAGTCTGACCCCCAATGATTTCTTGACATCATTAAAGAAAATGAGTATTTTTCACACTATGATAAAAACTTATAATCTTGGGAGAATGGCAGTTTTGTATGCGTACATCAGTTTTATGAAGTTTAATACAATTAAAGTGAATTGAAAGTTTGCTTTCTGAGGAAATTCATGGTTAAGAACATGTGTCACTTGCTATATGGGCCATACTAAAAGCACATGGGAGGGTCTAATGACATTCTACTCCCTAACTGTAGCTGGAATAATTAAACTTCTAGACACCTCTAATGAAAAATGAATAGAAAAGTGGGGCATCTGCCAAAGAACAGCTGTTTGTTGGATAGAACGTAAGAAAATATATTGTGTCCAATTGGAAATTAGTCAGAAAATGTGATTAGTACTTTTTCTTAGAAGTAAAGGCCATGTGGTCTTTAATTACTGTAAGTGATCAAGACCATAGTTTTATGTCTCATGATAGAAATGGAATTTACTGCAGAATCACACTCTCACACCCACATGCCTCCATTCCATAAAACACTAAGGAGAAAACCAAAATCATATGAGATTGTATAATTCAGGAACATAATACTTTTCCAACTGTAGTCATATTAAACAAAGTCCTAATGGCCTTAGTTCTTTCTACAGAAAGCCCCAATTAATTTGAAAGGAAATTGGAAAGTGAAGGAAGTCATCATCACATATGTGGGCCATCAAGAATAGAAGTCCTGTGTAATAACATAACCGGTGTAATATAGTATTAGAAGACAAAGGAAAAGTTTTTATGCTTTGTTTCATGTTGTCAATGACCCAATTTATCGTCAACTTTTAACATTCTAATTCATAGTTTCATAGCTGTAGGGTTGGAAGGGACCTGTGCAGGTCATCAAGTCTGACCCCCTCCCACAGCAGGAAAGAGCACTGGGGTCAAACGACCTCAAGCCCGGTGTTCATCTAACCTCCTCTTAAAGACCCCCAGGGTAGGAGCCAGCACCACATCTCTTGGAAGTTGGTTCCAGATCCTAGCTGCCCTGACTGAAGTAGTGCCTCCTGATGTTTAGTCTGAGTCTACCCTCTGCCAGCTTGTGACCATTATTTCTAGTCACTCCTGGTAGTGCTTGGGGGAACAGGGACTCCCCCAGTGCCTGCTGATCCCCTCTGACTAGTTTGTAACAGGCCACTAGACCCCCCTCAGCCTTCTCTTGTGAAGGCTGAACAGGTTCAGGTCCCTCAGCCTCTCCTCATAGGGCCTGCCCTGCTGCCCCCTGATCATGCAAGTGGCCTTCCTCTGGGCCTGTTCCAAGTTGTCCACATCCCTCCTGAAGTGCGGCGCCCAGAACTGGATGCAGTACTCCAACTGTGGCCTGACCAGTGTCACATAGAGGGGAAGGATCACCTTCTTAGTCCTGCTCAAGATGCATCTGTGGATGCGTGACAAGGTGCATTTGGACTCCCTAACCATGTCCCCACACTGTCAGCCCATGTTCATTTTGGCATCAATAATATATCCTGCACAGCATCCTATTTATGCTATATATCCTTCACAACAAGGGTAATTTGAGAGATCAGTTGTCACAGAAGAGATATGTGGAGCTTTTAATGCATTCTCTTGTCATTTTGTAATTATTCTCAACTTCATATTTAGTTCTTGATTGAGCAAAACAGTTAATTACATAACCAGTTGCAAAAATGTGCCAAAGTCCATGTCAAACAAGCAGTTAGATATGTATTTAACATCACGTTGAGCTTAGAATTAAGCAAGTTCTATGCTAAATCAGTTTGATTCCAAGTTATAGGACTTCCTTTAAGATGCTGCTTTACAAACTATTGCCTCTCTCTGAGGTAGCCAATGGCCAGATGAAATATGCCATCTCATCCTATTACTTTAATAATCAGATTAATAAAGGACTTGTTCATTATTGTTTATTTTTTCATAGCCAATAATTAATCTGCTTGTGCTTCATTTCAGTCAGTGTCATGAAAGTATACCTGACATTGGCTAAAATAATTATAATAATCAAGATGTTGTTAACAGTGTTTTGAGAGTAATATTTCTGTCTTGCAGGATGATGCTGATGTGGAATGGAAGTTTGCTAGGGCTAAACTTTGGTTTTCTTACTTTGAGGAGGGGAGAACTCTTCCAGTACCCTTCAACCTTGTGCCAAGTCCAAAATCTTTGCTTTATCTCTTACTCAAAATTAAAAAATGGATCTCAAAACTGTTCCTATGCCATCAGAAAGGTTTTCAGGAAGATGCAGAAATGAATACGGTAATTTTAAATATACATTATATATTACTTTTAAGTGAAAATAATTTTATCCTGTTGTTGCTTATGTTGACTTGACTTGAAATTGTATGTTCTCAGCCTCCCTCAAAATTAGGCCACCTAATCAATACCTGTACCACTGAAGTAAAAAAGATTTTTTAAGCATGCACAGTTCTGAGCACACCAGAGATGGCAGAATTACTGAAAAGAAGAGAGTAGTACAGCATAGTCCTCTGCGATGACAGTTAGAGCTTTGTTCTTGTCACTTCCTTTGAGATTTTTCTTTACTAGTTCCATGCATCATTATATGATAATGATCTCACCTCTTCCCTCTAAGTGTTTTCTGTGTCCCTGTACTTTTTGTCTTCTTGCTCATATTAAACGATAAGATTTTCTATTAGAGATTAACAAAGAAAATCTGGTTGTAATCCTAGGAGAAGAGAAAAGAACTGTATGAGCAGCATTATTAAGTTGCATTGTAACCTGCCTCTGACCAATTACACAACAGATAATAAATCTAACTTGGATGTTGCAAATAATATCAAGAAAATCAATGTTTTGTGGTTTCCCTCTTAATTGATTTTTAGCTGTGTGTTCTGAAAATCTAGCAATTATACTATCCTTATACAAAGTTCACCTTATTTTACTTGGGAAATGAAAACTTTTCATACCCATGCTCAGTGCCCCTGCAGTTTGCTTTTGTTTCTAATGACCTTGCTATTTCCAAAGTTTCCACAAGTTGTAAATTGCCAAGATGGAAATTGATTTTACAGCTTTCTTGGGTGAGAAGGGTGTCAAACTGAAAGGCAGAAGATGTAAATACACTCAAAATGAGCTGAGAGACAATAAAGCCAAGGCTTTGAATTTTTTGGATGGATTTCAATGAGACGGGTGCTCTGTATTTACCCCTGTATTTACTACAGTGCTCTCGAAACCTTCCATATTTATTCTGTATAGGCCCCAAACTGAGTTTTCACCATTAACCTTAACTATGTTCAAACCTAGTTGTTTTTAGAAAGGTGCAAACCACCATTATTTCCTCAATTTATCATAGACAAAGCCCAGAAGGACAGCTTATCTTTTGTTAAGATTTATGGATAGCTTAGAAAAGCATCAGCTATGGAGATATAAGGCCTGTCTCTCAGGGGTTTTTCCATCCCTGAATTAGTATTTAAATACTTGTCAAATTTAATTTTCCATAAGCTGGAGAATGATTATAGATGATCAAATACTAAATAAAGATTTCCTCTGCAGCCAAAACAACTATAAAACTTTGAATCTAAATAAAATGCATTTCTTGTACTGAAAAGGCATAAAGCCTTTTGAGTTCCTATTTGCTGATTACTTATGATTTTCTCCACTGAGTCTGAAATTGGTTATAATTTTGATTTTGGAGATCTATACACTTTAGAATCCAGCCTACCTTAATCCTAAATAAAAAAGACCTAATAAACAAGAACAGTATCTCCCCCCATTTTTTCCCCGAGGGTTGGGTTTTTTTCTTTTTACTCTCTATAAAAATTAATCCCATCTCCCATTTAGAGTTGCTATGCATTTCACTATTTTAATGTCCTCCTTAGAATATCATTCTCAGTCAGAGTCCCTGTTAATTGCCATTATAAAGGGGTTCACCTTGCAATCCTTTACTTAGTTGATCTGCTTATACTCATGTGAGTAATCCTAGTTGACCAACTGAACTGTATATGGCTGTGCAGGATCAGATGCAAGGAAATATGTTATTCCACAAATAGATCTAATGTGCTCAGCACAGAAAGTCACATCAGTAACAGTAAAACAGAGAAAAGCTGTAGAAGAAGAAGAAAGTCTGTGACTAGTGGTGAACTTGCTTAGTTTCCCAGAGGCAGGAAACCAAGTCAGACATTCCAGACATTTGCCTGAAAATGCCTCAAGTGCCACCCAAAAGTTATCATACCATAAACCAGTTTCCTCACTCATGTTAAACAAAAAGGCTTGGGACTTGTTCTGTTTTGGGCTATTGTTTCATTCTCTACAGCCTCCTGAGGGGCTGCCATTCCATCCTGGAGTGGTGTTTTACACAGGCTTAATGAATAAACAGCTGAAAAAGAGAGAAGCAAATAGAAGAAATTTAGAGCTCGAGTCCTTGACAAACTCAGGTCAGGGACTTTTTTTTCTAAAGTCAAACAATGTAAAATATCATAATGCATCATTTTTACTTCACCAATATTATGTGCTATGGCCAACATTTTCATAAATGCCTTCTGAATTTTGAGTGCCCAAGCTAGTAAACTTGGGGTTTATTTTCAGATTTTCTGATCACCTCACAACTCAAGCTGAAGTCCATAGGAACGTTGAAGTCTCACCAGTTCTGAAAATCATATTCAACTGGTCAGATTGAACAGCAAGAAACTAAGACAGGAACAATCAGCAGCCACTTTTGAAAATTTGGGTGTAAGATATTAACAACGAGCATAGTAGACCTGGCCTATTACTTTAAAAAGCCAGGATTAATTTTTAAAAGATGAAAACAATAACACATGATAATGAGAGGTAGCATAAAGAAATACTTTCCAGAATCAGAGCTTTAAGACACTAGACTTCTTTTATCATCCAGCATTCACCTTGTTGCTTGTACAGGTGCATTTTCATTCAAATAAGTGAGACTTAGTATGCCTTAACTGTGCAGTACTGTATGGTTTAACATTTTTTGGCAAAATATGTAAGTTTATGTGTAAAAGTAGTGTGTGTCTAAGTGCATTGCTGAACTTAAACATGGGAATTTCTGTCAGATACTTGGGTGCTGGGAATCTGTTGTTTTCCCCAAATTCGTATTTACTGACTGAAAATACACTAGTGATAGAATCCTAGGTTTAGGATTAGGTTTTTCCTTTCTCTGGCAAATTTAGTTTACTTCTGAGACATTTTCAGGAAGGGAAATGCCAAAAGCAAAAAGCTTAGTGAGAGAATGTCTGAAATGTTATGACTGAAATAGAATTGAAATTTTGGCATTCAGTGCCACCATGTGGTTATACATTGTGTGTACCCCTTTTCCATCTTCCTTATAGATAGGTTGGATTTAACAAAATAACATATGTTTTTTATTAGTTGGTTTACCTTCCTACTTTTGCTAAAAAGTTCATTGTGATTATATTGCAACACATTTACCTTTGTTTGCAAATATTCAAAATGCCAGTAAAAGAAAAGGTAGTACGAAATGCCATTCATTTCCACCACTCATAATTGGGCATTATGCAAATTTGACTAAAGATACATGGAAGCAGATTGGATTAAACGTATTTTGTATTACATGCTTCTTTACATGATCTTTTTATTTAAATCAAATACAGTTTTTTTAAAAAAAATAGTCCCATCAAAATAAAATTGAAATTGACAACCTATATGAAGGCCTACATTTATTATAATCTACTAAAAATGTTTAAATTTAATAAAAATAGTACTAATAAGCACTGTACATTTTTGTTGCTGCAGTTTTAAAGAAAGCCTGAGTGCTGTACTGGTGGAAGTCATTATCTAAACACTTAGAAGCAGAGTTGGATGACATGCTAAACCAGCTTTTGACTGATTGTAGTCTTTTCTGCAGATGCGGAGAGAATATTTTCTCCATTTCAGTTCATTTAATCAGTTGGGTTCAATAAACAGCTCATTGAAAACTCATGAACAAATTGCAAAGTTTGTTTTTCTCCTTCATTCTAGGAATGAAACCTTTTATGTGAATGGATGAGATCTGAGATGTACTAGCTCTGACATTTTTAAGGACATGGGTCAGGTCTAATTTGTTTTGACATGTCTAAATGAGACTTAATGAATTAATGTGCTTATGTTTCATTGATTAATCCAACTTGTCTCAGCTCCACAAGCCACAAAAGGAAGGCAGCTTCTAAGCTTTTGTAGTGCCTCCACTTCAGATTACAAGTTATCTTGCTACCTAAACTTGAGTTTCTAGGTATACACAGATGCTATACAGTATGATCGCCTATGTGCCTAAGTCCTGCCTAAGCTGCCAACTACAATTCAGTTTGGTGGTGGGGAGATGCCTAAACCCCTAGATGGACCCAAACCATTAGACCACAAAGGGATTTGAATCCACACCTCTTGTTTCCCTAACCACTGGGAGTTGAAAATGCAACTTTCCCTTTGTGCCAGCTTGGCAATTTGCCTTAGTTAGGATGTTTCACAGCAAACTTTGCTCATCCATTCCCACTAGGATTCTCCAGAAATATGACCTTGCGCCCAGTTGGTGGTGTTCCTCTGAAGCTGCTGTCCAAACCACTGCTTCTGGCATGGTTGAAAATGGCCACTGAACATGCTTCCTGAGTGACCTCAAGGGTGTATTGCTGGGTTTGGAGCATGTATGTGGGAAGAGATGAGATGAGTGTGCTTGGGAAACATCCAAGCCATGTCTCACCTGAGATGTGCAATAATCACAATGGCTAGGGACAGAAGTTACACATAAACTGGTTTAAGTCTTCAGAAACTGGTTTAAACCTGTAACACAACAGAAGCTCAGTGCACGTAAACCAGTTTCAAAATGACTGAAACTGATTTAAGACAAACCTAGTTGAATATAGTACAGTGGACTCCTCTTATAGGAATGACTTTGGGAAATGGTGATTTGATTCTATTAACTGTCTGATTCCATTAAAAAGACATCCATTTTTTTTAAGAACACAGATACTCACGCTTTCCCCACAGCCCCCTGGCCCTGCTTGTACCTCTCACTCTCCGCTCCCCCCAGCCCTGCTAGTACCCCTCTCCCCCCACCCACAGCCCCTGGCCCTGCCAGAGGGGGCCTCCAGCTGCCAAGGCTACAGAGCTAGGGACCTGGGTCCACAGCCCCCTTCCCCTGGCAAGGGGCAGCAGCTGCTGCAGTAGAGCAGAACCCGGCTCCCTACCTGCTGCTGCCCACTGTGGGCTCAGGTGCAGGGGGTAGGACCAGTTCCCTGATGTGGTGTGCACTCCCGGAGGGGCAGAGGGGGACCCACGCCCCCCAGATCTGTGCACGGGGTGGGGGTGAGGCAGGCACAGGCAGTAATGGCAGCAGCATGGGGTTGCACCCCTCATAGCCACTGTGTATGCAGGGAGCACTTTGTGAGGGAGCCCAGGCCCTGCCCCCACTCCCTGGACAAGCTGCCCATGGCCTTATCCCACTCCCCACTGGGACCCCATCCCTGTCCATTTCCCTCCCTCCCTACAGGGGCTCAATTCCCCCCCCACACACTTACCTGCAGCAGCTGCTCTCCAGGCTGTCTGGGTCCGTGTGCATGTACAGTATATGCACATGGCACCCCTTACCTGACCATCCTCCTTCCACTCCCTCCCAGCCCTCTGCAGCCTGGAATTTTGCCACTCTGCAGAGGGCTCCTCACAAAACTGCAGAATCCCTGGCCTTCTCCAGTAAAATGATTCCAAAAACCAAAACTTGTAATTCTAATATGAGTGATTTTACATGTAATAATATACAGATGGTTTTGGTTTTCCCATATTGATTCAAATAAGAGGCTGATTCTATTAACCAGCAGTTCTATAAAGTGGAATCCACTGTATCAGACTTAAGTGATTTGGGCCAAAGTGGTTTATGAAACTTGTCCCAGAACCCTTCCTGGTTCAAGTTTCATAGTTTCATAGTTGGTAGGGTCAGAAGGGACCTGAGCAGATCATCACGTCCAGCCCCCTGCCACAGGCTGGAAAAGATACTGGGTCAGATGACCCTGGCAAGGTGTCTATCTAGCCTCCTCTTAAAGACCCCCAGGGTAGGAGCAAGGACGACTTCCCTTGGAAGTTGGTTCCAGATCCTAGCCACCCTGACTGTGAAGTAGCGCCTCCTGATATCCAGCCTGAATCTGCTCTCTGTCAGCTTATGTCCATTGTTCCTTTTTACTCCGGGTAGCGGTTGGGGGAACAGGGACTCTCCCATTGCCTGCTGGTCTCTCTTGGCCAGTTTATAGACGGCCACCAGATCCCCTCTCAGCCTTCTCTTGTGGAGGCTGAACAGGTTTAGATCCCGTATCCTATCCTCATAGCATAGAACCTACCCTGCTGCCTCCTGATCATGCGAGTGGCCCTCCTCTGGACCATCTCGATGTTGTCCACACCCCTCCTGAAGTGTGGCACCTAGAACTGGACAACTGTAGCCCAACCAAGGTCACATAGAGGGGAAGATCACCTCCGTGGACCTGCTCAAGATGCATCTGTGAATGCATGACAAGGTGCAGTTAGCATTTCTGACTGCATCTCCACATTGGCGGCCCATGTTCATCTTTGAGTCAATAATGACGCCCAAGATCCTTTTCTGCCTCTGTATTGGCGAGAGGGGAGTTCCCCAGCCTGTAGGTATGCTGCTGGTTCTTCCTTCCCAGGTGCAGTACCTTGCACTTGGCAGTGTTGAAACCCATCCTGTTCTCATCTGCCTATCTCTGTAACCTGTTCAGATCTGATTGCAGCTTGTCCCTCTCCTCTAACATGTCCACCTCCTCCCACATCTTAATGTCATCTGCGAACTTGAACAAGGTGCTATTCACCCCCTCGTCCAAGTCACTGATAAAGATGTTGAACAGTGCAGACCCAAGGACTGAGCCTCCAGAACCCCACTGCCCACATCCCTCCAGGTCAAAAAAGACCCATCCACCACCACTCTCTGGGTACGGCCCTTCAGCCAATTGGCAACCCATCTGACTGTGTAGGGATTGACACCACAGTCGCCTAATTTTTTAATGAGAATGGGGTGAGACAGTGTTGAAGGCTTTTCTAAAGTCCAGAAAGACTACATCCACCGCAACACCTGCATCCAAGGATTTAGTGACCTGATCATAGAGGGCCACCAGTTTGGTCTGACAGGACCTGCCTCTGATGAACCCATATTGGTTGCCCCTAAGCATACACTCCCCTGATGGTCCCTCGCAGATGTGCTCCTGGATAATTTTCTCGAAGAGCTTCCCCAGGACCCAGGTAAGACTAATAGGCTTACAGTTTCCTGGGTCCTCCCTCCTCCCTTTTTTGAAAATGGGGACCACATTGGCCCTCTTCCAGTCCACTGGCACCTCACCAGAGCACCATGAGTGGTTGTAAAGAAGTGCCAGGAGACCCACAATGATCTGCTAATTCTCTCAGCACTCTGGGGTGGAGATCGTCAGGACTTGCTGATTTGGATGTGTCCAGTCCCACCAGGAGGTCCCTGACTAGGTCTACTCAGACCCTGGGCCTGGCTGCGCCTCCCCTCGGACCATCAGGGATCATGATTGGGCGGGGGGGGGGATGACCTGGGCCCTGTTTAGAAAAATGAAGGCAAAGAAGATGTTAAATAAGTTAGCTATGATTTCTGGTGCGACCACCAGACTTCCTATCGTGTCCTGCAGAGGCCTACGTTACCCAGAACCTTCTTGTTACTCACTATGTATTTAAAAAAAAGATTTCTCATTGTCCTTGATCTGGATTGCTAGTCCCACTTCCATCTTTACCTTACTCTTCCTAAAAGCCTCCCTACAAACCCAAGCAATGGCTGTATAGTCCTTCCTGGTGATGACCCTTCTCTTCCATTGGGTGTACACCTACTTTTTAGCCTTGAGACATTCCTGTATGCTTTTTGTTAGCCAAGGGGGCTTTTAAGCACTCCTGCTCCCTTTAACCTTTGTTGGGATTACCACCCTTTGAGCTTGGAGAATCATCTCTTTAAGGAACGATCACTCTTCTTGGACTCCCAAGAAATTAAATCAAAGTTCTCTAGCATCCCAGCGTAGACTGTGTTTACTTCTTATTGTCCCTGAGGTCTCTGGGATTTGCAGTCCAGACCCACAGAAGCAGGACTCTGCAGGGTTGCACATCACTTCCTCTTCCTGCTTCCAGGTGCCTTTGGGATTTGTAGTCCATGGTCACAGCCAGCAGGACTCCACAGGGTTGTTCCCTTCTGTTCAATACATGCTCACTTCACAGAAAGGACTATTCTTGTTCAAGCTTTTATTAAATCAGTGCCACTACCTTTTCCCCCATCCACCCTTTCTTCAGCTTGGTAGGCAGTACCTGCTTCTCTCTCCCAGGCAGACCCTTCAGCTAGCTCTGGTCTGGGGCTTAGCCATGCCCCATCCACTGAAGCAGGGAAGAAGGAAAAGCCTTGGAGCTGGCAGGTTGGTACGGGTGCTCTTGCACATCCCAGCTTCTGGCTTGAGCCACTGAAGACATGTACCTTCCTTTCCTGAGCCAGAAGTAAATGGCTATTCACTTGCTTGCCAGTTCAATCTCTGCAGTTTAGACTGACCTGCAAAGACTGAATTGATTCAGCCTCAGGTTTTTTGACTGTCTGTACTTAGCCAATGTAAGCATTCCTCAGGGATCATGGAGACCGATACAACAGGCAAAGGAAGTGTGCCTGGGGAGCCTAGTGGTTACAGTATCTTGAGGGGAGTCAAATTTATTGCACATTATTCCTTTATGTTTCTTTTTCGATTCACATACAAGCTAGTGCCCAGCATAACTAAGTGTACTATCTGCCAATTTTCTAGGCTTTCCAGCTTCTCTATAGCCAAGCACTCAACTCAGTAAACACAAAGCTGACTGTTATCAAGATCCTACCAAAAATATAACACATACCCACAATTGACCACATACTGGCATTTAAGTGGGTTAAATGCTTTTGCACCACCTTTATGGTGTTGGTGTTTGTACATGTTGGTGGTGTATTGTGCATTAATTCCAGCCACTGTAGCAGCAGCGTAATACATCTTAAATGACTTCAGGGCACAGCAAACTAAAACACTTCCAAACACTTCTACAGCCACAGAGCAAAGCACCAGGCTCCGTGTGGCTCTGCAGCTGTACATGCAGCCTGGCAGCAGCCTGGGAAAGCAGGCTCCACTGAAGAAAAAAATTAAAAAGTGGCGAGCCTGATCTTTTTTTTTTTTTTCCTGTGGAGCCTGCCTGCCTGAGTGAACTTCACAGGGACCTGGGCCTTCTCTCCACGGCTGCAATGCCCCCCAGGACCACCAGAGCCTAGTGCCTCCAGGCAGGTGCTGCTAGGGTGGGGGGATGGAGAGGACTGCCACTGCCGCAGAGGGAAGCACCAGTCCCCCCCACACACAACCCAGAGACTGTTCTACTTACCGGCAACTCACTGTCCCCTTCCCGCCACCAGC
>JAGPOW010003316.1:175848271-175859706 GCA_030014935.1 Caiman crocodilus
CCATCCACCCACCTTTGTGAAAACAGCCATAGAGCTGAGAGAGGCAGGGATAGGGTAAAAGGACTCAGGCAGGCTCTTTGGGCTCAATTGGCTCCAACCCCCACCCCTGCAACAGGAGAACATCTGTTCAGGGCTCTTTCTATGAAGTTAGATTAGGGTCCTGCATATCTGTCAGCACCCATAGTGGATACTTCAGAAGAAGCTGTACAAATCTTCAGTAGACAGGTATAGGATAAGTTCTTCCCCACATAGCTTTTATCATAGTTTTTAACAGAGACTGGTTTAATTCCTAAATGCAAGATATAAGAACTCTCCCTAAAACTCATTGCAGTTAATCATGATAAGGAATGGTCCTATTATAAATTTCCCATCCTTTTAAAAAGATTCTAGGCCTAGTGACTCCATATGGTATCAAACTCCACAGTTTAGTCACACTCTGTGCATAAAATATTTCCTCTTGCCAATTTTAAATTTCCTACTTTTTACTTTATTTTAATTTCCCCTTATTCTCGTTATAAAACATGGAAGACAGATATTCCTCCTCTGTATTTTTCTAAGCCATTTATTTTTACTCTTTTTGACTGAAAAGATATATTAATGAAAAAAACCCCTACAGAAATGTTTAGAAATTCTAAATGAAAAATTAAAGTAACAAACAAAACCCAAAGTTATGAAAACTATCAAAGTTCTTATCACAATCATGGATCATCTTAGACTATGTCTACATACTGGGAAGAGTCAGCACAGGTAGGAGCTGCAAAATGCTACACATTAGTACCGCAGTAGGAGTTTTGGGTACTCAAACAATGCAGCATCAAGTCAAAGGCAAAATGATGCAACCTACAGGCTTTAGGGACAGAATATGAGTCATGAATACATTGCAGCAATGTAAACCTTCAAAGACCTCATTTGCTTGGGAGTCATATAGCCACCCATAGCAGGGCCATCCCAGAAGGAAAAAGGAAAATAATTCAGCTCAGTCATGAAACCCCCCCGCAGGCACTCCTGCCCCGGGGTAGGCAAGCATGAACGTTCTCAGGGCACGTAGCCTGTAGCTCATGGGTGGTAAAGGTGTCCCATTTACAGGCTCCTGAGGCTCACTGGGGCAGTGGATGCAGGGCTCCACTGTTTCTTTAACCTTGGCATGAGAAGGAGGCATGGTGGTCAGCACCATGCTCCAGGCACCTTTACCACCAGATAACCCCTGGTACCTATTGGATAGGAGGCTGGGTGGGCCTCAGGGCCATGCTGGAAGTGGAAACAATGAGAGAAAAACCACCATGTTCACCTGGGATTTAACCAGGACCTTCTAGTCCATAGCCAGTTGCTTAGCGTGGTAAACCAGGATTTTTAATCTAAAAAAGTGTGAACTAGGTTGAATGTCATTAACAGCTTTCTTCAGTAAACATATCTTCAATATGATGCCCTCTCAGCCAGGGCTTGCATCAGAAAGAGATCTTGGCAGGATTTTATAGCAGCTGTATCATATAATTTTACTAAAAGCACATTCTTGTACATTTGTGCACTGTCCCAGCTGACAGTTTATTCAAATGAAATTCTGCATTTACCTCTCGCAGATTTCCCTGAAGCTTGAAATTTCTAGTCGGATGTTGTAATTAAGACACCATAAACAACATGATGTACCAGTGTGGTGATTCATAGGGCAATAGAAATCTTCTCTATGTGTAAAATGGCTCATTTCCCCATTTAAATATTTAATGCTTTTTTAATTCAGTAGAAAATGCCCAATGTGAATAATATTTCTTGCTTATAAGCAGTCCCTTTCCTGTTTAATATTTTATTTGGCCCATGGAAAACATAACTGACAATTAGAAAGAAATTAGATTTTTTTTTCTTTTGGAAACATTTTCCCACTGAAAAAGATCAGGCCAAAATGGAAGCTAATGTAAAGCTAAGAAACAATCTCCATTCCCAGTCAAAAAATTAAAGTGTTAGTTTATTAAGGGGCTAATTTAGGAATGCTATATGGTACTATACTCCTTTTTCCTTGTTAGCCATAGGGCTTTCCATAATGAACTGTATTGTTTTGGGTTTTTTGTTTCCATTCTTGTGAACCATGACATATTCTTGTTCCTCTTTCTGTTCATGTCAGCTTCCTCTGTGTGTGAGTGATCACAACTTTTGCAATACTTTATACCTCCAGTCAATTGTATTTTAGTAACATCCTGTTTTGCTTTAACCTTTTCAATATTCTGTGATTCAGCTGCCTGACATTTACTCTTTGCTTCTTTAATCAATGGTCAGACAATCAAAACGATTGAAAAAGGTCAAAATGTATGATGTACTACTGCAGCTTTTGGGATAAATCATTATTATTGTTAATAATAATATTTAGTGCTTTCATTTTCCACAGTCTTTATAAATAAGGACATTTGGTTTTTACTACTGTAAAGTCCTATTGGTCTGAAAATTCTTCAAAAAAAGTTGGCAATGATATTGACTAATCTTCCTTGATGTTACAAGTTGGATTTATGCCTGAACCAAAGGTCCAAGCTTGAACAACCTCCAACTCAGTGGAGGTTCAGATGTGCCATCCAGGTTTTGTCGTTTTGCAGTCCACCTCTGACCTAGTAGCTTGTCATTTAAAATGTTTTCCAAAAAGGTTACATGTTGCAGTTGCTCCATGCATTAACTTTTCACTGCTGGAATACTTTACTAGGTCCATCTATAAAGGTCCAATTTGTAGAAAAAAATGCTTTTCTGCTCAACAGCTGCCCAGGTCCTGATTAATAAGGGATTGCAACTAGGAAGCTAGGATCATGGTTGAAATTTCTTCAATACACCTGTAATGGCTAACACACAAAGCCCTGAATTCTAGGTGATTGATGCTAAAAAAATAAGAGTGATTACATCTTGCACAAAAGACACAATACTTTTCTAGAACATTCTAGAACATTGTCATATCCTCTCTGAATAGGCTGCAGAAGTGGGGATGTAATTCACATAAGCACTGTTAGATTCTACATCTAACCAATTGTATTTTTCCATTTCATTTTCATGAACCAAAATGAACAAAAAAATTACAATTAAAAAATAACCTTTAGAAAGATAATCCAGAAAATAATGTGTTTAAGGAGAACAGCCTAACTCTAAGTGAAGACTTTCTAGGGACAGCCAAGGGCAGGAGGGTTGCTTTATATTCCTGGCAAATATTATTGCTTATAATACTGAGATTTTATAGGTATTTTCTAAAGTTGTGTGTAGTAAGTGCTGCAAAATATTCAGAACAAAGAAACTCTTGAGATCTTGCTTACTTCAGGTAAGGTGTAGCAATATCCACCATGAAAAGTTAGAAGCTAGGACCAAAAAGAGAGGGAAAGAGGAAGCCAGCTGCATCCAAAATGTATACATTAATACATCAGTCACCTTAGAAGGATGCTGATCATGAGGGGGACAATGCATTGTTACCTAATGGATTTCTGCAGATATATGCACTACTGTGACCTTGGGCAAGTCACTTTACTATTATGGTGCAGACAGAAATGACAATTTTCGCCCAATCTAGCCACAGAAAGAAATCTATAGCTGTTACCAAACACAAGTGCACGACTGCAAACAGCTTTAAAAATGGCCCATTGGGTGAAAATCTGATTTCTCATTGCATGAGGTATCAAATAAAAATGTAGCACCTTTTGTAACTTGTGTCTGCAGAGCTCCCAGCCTATTGCTGGTTTCAGAATTGAAAGGGGGAAAGAGAGTGGAATGAGTTCAGTCTGGGGGTTTTCCAGCTCCCTGAGGTGAGTGGAGGGCTCCAATTCACCCACTCCACCTTTCGGCATGGGCTGGGGAGCCCCGGAAGTGAGCTTTCTCCACTGCTCTTTCCCTCTCCCATTCCGAAAACAGCAAGTAATGGCAGAGAGCCTGGCCATTGCTCTGGGCACCTGGCTTCAGGTCCTGACCAGGTAGCTAGATTCCCCTCTCCCCTGGAGCCAACAGTGAACTTCTGTTTGGTCTGGGGTAATGTTGTAACTCAGAAACCTTGCAGAAATTTTCTCAGTTATAGCTGGGAGCTGCATTTCTCTCTGCATCTGACGTGCCTCAGCTTTCCCATCTGTTAAATAGGGTTAATGAGTATGTCTACATGTGTGATTTAGTGCGCAGCAGACTAATTTACTGTGGGGCAATTGGGCCAGTGATTAATTTATAGTGCCATCGGATAGTTCTATCAGACAGAACTACTATCCAATGGCAGAGTGATGTTGGAATTAGTTTACTGCAGCTCAAATTGCACCAGAGTTTATTCAGTCACATTAATTGCATGTGTAGACATGCTCAGTCATACTAACTTCCCTTGTTAAGTACCTCAAGACATCCTGATACAAAGCACTGCATAAGTATTGGGCATTGTTGCTGTTTTTTTATTTGTTTTGTTTGCATAAGCAGCCTGGGAAAATGAGAAACGAATACATTTATATTTTATACCAAAAGGGTCTCCTGTTACTTGTGGAAAAAACTTCATTAGTGGATTCAGCTGCAACTGGTAACAAATTGGGGTAAGTCTCTGAAACGTTTGAGAAAGATGGAGGAAATGCATGGTGTAGCAACTGAAGTGACAAACAACCTCTGTCACCTTTCATGGGCAACAGAAGCCATATCAGACAGCTGAGCAATACCAATTCCAGAAATTCTGGTGAAGGGGTTCACTAACCCTGGCCAGTAGGTATTGCCAGTGGTCAACTTCCAGCCCCATTTATCAGATTTGGGTGCTGACACAGACCCAGAGCATATCTATATTTAAACAAAGTAGGTTGCTTCTGAAACCCGGTGGTTTAGAACAACATGGGTTACAAATAGCAGCCTTTTTGGTGAGCAGGGAACAAGCCACCTACCACATGCCATTTAACAAGTCATCTTGAGACTGTAGCAAGTTCAGGGGTTTGACCTTGAAATCTGGGAGCTGAGTTGTCTGCCCAAGAAATTTCTTTTAATATGTGTAAACATATTACTGACAACCACATATTTTAACTGTTATATGTTTTACATAATACAAATGTAAAACTGGAGGGCAGTAACAAGAGCTGAGTTCAAATGTAGGGGTTTCAAGTTAGGGGGTTAGCACCAACTTTATAAATCTGCCTCAAGCCACCACCTACAAACCTTGAAAAGTAAATTTTGCCTGGGTGTTCTAAAATGAACAAACTTTTCACTTGCAAGTAATGTTCACCTAAAACAGGGATTATTACAGGGGTGGAGGCAGAGGAAGGGACAAACGCACAACCATAGAGAAAATCTAACCATTAAAGATTAAGTGAAACCCGGTTAATAGTCTCAGTCATTAGCAAACCAACCCTACTCACCCCCACACCCTACCACCAACCTCAACCCACACCATGTTGTCCTCACCCCAGCGCACAGCCTGTCCTTATCACCACTGGCCCCACTACTCCTGCCCAGCACAGACGCCCACCTGCTACCTTCTCTTCACAGCTCTGTCCCACCTTCTCACCCCTTGTTCAGCCCAGTGCCTCAAACACCCTAGGGCCATGCAGCCCTGCCTACTTTTAAGACAAGCAGCCATTCCAAACAAGTGATGGCCAATTGAACACAGTGTCAGCACATGGCTGAGGGGTGAGGGGGAGGTAGGGAAGCAAAATATGGAGGCTCCTGGGGGCTACAAAGTCCTGCTGGTGAGCTCCCTGCAGGGTGCTGAACTGCGCTACTGCTCAGACACATGGTAACAATGTTCTCTCTTCATCAATATTTGCATCCATCCTCAATCAAGCTCATGGTTTTTAGTTTTTTACCGAGAGCTCAACTTTTTATGGATGTTAGGGATAAGTGATTGTAGCCTTTTTTTTGACGGATAGTCTACAAGTTTATGGACAGTTGGCAAACCTTCCTGGCGATCAGCTTTACCTTCTGTGCTCTCTCTTTGTTACATCCTCTTTTTTTCTTCCTGCCTTGCCTTTGCCATTAAATATTAGTATTATTATCTGGGAGCCTGCCCTCAGTCACCAGAGTAACACCTTAGATGCATTCCTCTGCCCTGCCTATCTCTGAACTGCCAGTTTGGTCTGATCCACCCTGGAGCTAATGAACCTGGTGCCAGTAGATGCCTGCTGGCCTCTGTATTTGCTTCATTCCCTCTAACCTAAAGCCCAAGTAAGCCTAACTAGAATTTGGCCTGCCAGCCCTATCTCAGTGTACCCCTTAAGGCTTACCTCTCAACACAATCCACTGTACCTGCTTGTTGCCAAACTTGGACCACTGAGCCCCTGGTTAGCCCCCTGGAGCTAACTTGGGCACAAGCACTCACCATCAACTATCCTGAACTCAGTAATCAGCCCAGCACCTCCACTGGGTGCCTTCAGTGGCCTCTACCCTCTCCTTTCAGCCACTCTCATGCCTCACTGAAAACATATCCAACATCATATGTTCACAAAAGAAACAATTAACTCCCTCACCCCCTAACAAGGGACTCCCAGCAAAACTCATTGCTCATACTGGTAGGCTATCCCTGGCAACCCCTCATGATTGCCTTATCTATTTTGGTTCCTCAGTCAGCAGCCTAGTCTTCTCCAAAGAGCTCCTCTCCCCTGTAGGATGTAGGCAAGAAAGATGTTTCCAGCCCACAAGCCAGGCTTAGACAGCCTTGAGCTCCATCTCCTTCTGGTGACCCAGCTTGTAATTCTCTCAGCTGGCTACAGGGGTTTCTCATTACCCATCAGCTTTGTCACAGCTTAACTAGCTGCCTGGACTGACAGCTTCATATTCTGGAATTGCCTCACTGGCCAGGGAACAAGCGTTGAAGTGCGATGGCCATTGAAGCATTTTCTCCTTGTCTGGCTGTTTTGTAACCATGACCAGAATCTCAATCCTGGACTGAAGGTCCCAGGATGGTGGGAAGCCCAACCAAGCTCACATGAAAAAGGGAGACCTGCTACAAAGGAAGGCAGGCAGGTGGGCAGCTGCTTTAAAAAAAAATGAACAAACAAACAAAACTATCCTTACTCCCCTCCAGGAATTGCTTCAAATGTTTTTGTTAGTGTATTTTGCATGCTGAAATCAGACTGAAAAAGGAACTCAAAGGGCTAAAGTGATGCTATTGTATTTACTCTACAACAAGTGTCCATGCCATTGTCTCGAAAGTGTTTGTCCCTTCTGTGCACAAAATGGTCTCCTTTTGAGGAAAAGGGTTTTGAAGCAGACTTTTTCACATCAAGCATAAAACAGGCCTGGAGCCCATTTTCTAGTCTACTGAAAGCTTCTACTGAAAAAAATAATCATTGGACTTTTAATAAGTTTGGTTTTTGTTTGAAGTATTTGGTTCTAGAAGAAACTCACCTCTGATTGAAATATGCCCCAATCCATCACCACAAGCTCTTGTAAACCCATTATAATGTCAAAAGCTAGGCTGGCTGTATGCCAACCGCTGCTAGCTGCAGAGGTTTTTACCATGTACAATAAATGTCATCAAGATACACAGATAATGACGCTACACAACTCATAGGATGTACATAAATGGACACAGGTTCACTGTATTTGACTTTACCTAACCTAGACAGGCTGCATTTTCTGTGAGGTAAACTATTCATCTGAGCACACAGTAGCAAAGATGTCCCTGGAGACTATATACCTCTGTGTGACTTCACCGGAGTTATACAAAGAAGGAATCTGACCTCCTATGCTAATTTGAATTATACCTAGGCAATTTAAATTGAACTTTATAATGAGGATAGAAATTTACCTTACTGCATGTTCCATGGTTCATGCATACTTTTTAAATACTTTTCCAGTGTAAAAATATGTCCACATATTAAAAGCAGATGCAAAAAATACTCTTCAAATGCAATGTTAACAGGCTAGGCCCTGTTTATTAATAAAAATAAGGGAGTATTATCTCCAAAAGAAAAATAGGATGGACACAGCTTTCTAGCCTAAATAAGGTGATGATGTCAAAATCTCTACTATTAAAATGATTTTTAATTTCCTAGTCATAACAGTTGCAAAAGCGATCTTGAAATTATTAACTAATTGAATAACTTAGATTAGAATAACTAGCAATGTGGCAGGATAATATAAAGAGTGCTTCTGAGGCATGAGAACTGCCCTGTGAGTCTCAACGGAAACCTGACTCACCAGCCAGTAAAGGATCGTGTGCACGTGGCAGGAAATACAACAGATTGTGGTCATTGCAGGTGAGCGTCCGTGGAAAGCCTTACAAAGCTACCCAGATTCTAGCTGCATTTACTGTCGAGCGCTGAGATTAACTATGGCACGACTTCAGAACATATGAGTGCACTATATTTATCGGAAATGATTCAACAGGTTGTTGAGACTGGCTACATTTTTTTCTTCTATTCAGCTCCTGTATAATTTCTATATACGTTCCATAAGAATCTGTTTCACACTAGGCTCTCACTTAAAAATGTCAACATTTAATGCCATTTAATTATGTAATATATCATTTTGTTTCCAATAAAGCAAATATTTTACAATGTTATTTTTTCAGCTTTATTTCTCTTTTTTATCTTCTGTCTCCATAGGTAACAATGAGTTGCAATAACAATAATTGCCTGCAACAGTGCCCCATCTCAGCCAACATAAACTCATTATGCCAGGCCCCAAAGGTCTGAATTAACAGCTTCAGTTGGTAAATAGATATATTGATTGGCCAATGGTTGCTGTATAACTTGTTTATCTTTGTACAGTGCATTTATCAAGGGAATGATTAAATAGATTAGGTACATTAGATTTCTACAAACTGCTGAACTGAGAACTCGTTCCCTGAGCAAATTAAACACTAGGCACCCAGCATGAAATCCTCACTCCTGTTCCATCCTCTTTACAAAGTGAAAGACCCAGAGGTTTAGATACCCTGGTTCCTGTTTGAGAGGATTTTCCTGCCATGGGCACTGCAGAGATGACTGGAGGGCTGCCTTGCAAGAATCCCTTCAAAAGACTTAAGGAGAAAACTTACTGCAGCCGGGGGTAGGACCAGCAGAAAGCTCCTGCTAAGGGTAGAACCAGAGATATTAAGCAGCATGCTAGTTGATATCTCCAGCAGCTGGGGAGACTGCTATAATTTAGGTGGTCTGAGTTGTCTAATTTTCAAGCCCCTGGAACAGCATAGGATTGAGGGGTAACAAAAGCAGCATACAACTTCCTCCCCTTTCCCAAGGGCCTAGGAGCTCTATGTTGTGACCCTTAGTGCTTAGTTCCTTTGGGAAGTTTCATCTTATGGGACCAATTGGATTTTATTGCATCAGCTCTACAGACTGTAACATCATTGATTCCAATGAAAATATTCCTCCATATATGTTATATCAGATGAGGCCCTCCCATTTTATGAGGATCTTACTGCTTTTTCTACTCCTTATGTAGTTTGTTAATTTGGGACTTCTAGTACCTAAATTACTTATTTCCTCTTATCCCATTTCTGTCTATGGCAATGATGGTGAATGGTTATGAGGCAAAATTTTATTCAACCACGGGTGGTTTTTTCCATGCGATAAACCAAGGTTTGTGGCATTTGCATTGATATCTTTTATAACAGTCTGTCAAAGATCCTTAATTTTTGCTTCCATCAGGTAAAAGTTTATCTGCAATTATTTTTGGGACAAGCATACTCCTTTTTGAAGGGCTTATTAAAATGAGTGATGTGACATGTAGTTTTGGATGGGAAGCCATGGCGGGAATGGGGGATGGACATCTATGTGAAGCAACAGCTGGAGAGTTTTCCTTGACCATGACTCTCTAACAGTACAGAACAGCTTATAGGGGTTAAACAATCCACCAGTAGGTCTCCTGGAACTCGTGGAGATGCCAGAGGATGCACAGGAAGCAAGAACATCTCGTGCCTACTCATGTTCTGTGCACTTTTCCTCCTGCCAGTCTCTAACACTGAAGCCATATTGCAATGGTTTCCTCACTGATAGTTGCTTCAACAGTAGAATTAAAGGAGTATCCTGGTCACAAGTTGAGGTTCTATCGTATTTCTGGGGTGCTCTATGGTGTGCAACGGAGAAAAGAGTTGCATACAGTGGGTGAGGTCAGCAATCTAGATCTTAGTGGTACATGAAATTAGGCCTATGTTCTGAAAATCCTTTTTTTTAACGAATAGTGGATCTAAAACATGAAACAGGAATAACACAATGAGTAATACCAGTGATCAGCACTGACTTAGAGAAGGGGCATTTGGAAGGGTTGGTCCTGACAATCTTCACTCAAGGGTCATATACTTCATATACTTAGACTTCAGGACTTATACCAAATGTCATATAGTTAGACTTCAGGAAGGCCTTCGATACGGTATCCCACACCATACTGGTGAACAAGTTAAGAGGCTGTGACTTGGATGACTACACCGTCCAGTGGGTGGCGAATTGGCTAGAGGGTCGCACCCAGAGAGTTGTAGTGGATGGGTCGGTATCAGCCTGGAAGGGTGTGGGCAGTGGAGTCCTGCAGGGCTTGGTCCTTGGACCGATAGTCTTCAATGTCTTCATCAGCGACTTGGGTGAGGGGGTGAAGTGTACTCTGTTCAAGTTTGCGGATGACACAAAAATGTGGGGAGAAGTAGACATGCCGGAGGGCAGGGAACAACTACAAGCAGACCTGGACAAATGGTTGGACAAATGGGCAGAAAACAACAGAATGCAGTTCAACAAGGAGAAATGCAAAGTGTGCACCTAAGGAGGAAAAATGTCCAGCACACCTACAGCCTAAGAAATGACCTGCTGGGTGGAACAGAATCAGAAAGGGATCTTGGAGTGCTAGTGGACTCCAAGATGAACATAAGTCATCAGTGTGACGAAGCCATCAGAAAAGCTAATGGCACTATATTGTGCATCAGCACATGCATGACGAATAGATCCAAGGAGCTGATACTTCCCCTCTATTGGGCTCTGGTTTACAGTTGGAATACTGCGTTCAATTTTGGGCATCATACTTCAAGAGGGATGAGGATAACCTGGAAAGGGTCCAGAGAAGGACCACTCATATGGTTAAGGGATTGCAGGCCAAGCCCTGTGAGGGGAGACTGGGGCACCTGGACCTCTTCAGCCTCCACAAGAGAAGGTTGAGAGGCAACCTTGTGGCCGCCTATCAGTTCATCACGGGGACACAGAAGGGAATTGGTGAGGTTTTATTCACCAAGTCGCCCCCAGGGGTTACAAGCACTCTTAAGAGGACCTGGAGAACTACAGGCCTGTCAGTCTCACCTCGGTTCTGGGAAAGATCTTTGAGAAAATTCTCAAGTCTCATATCTGTGAGGGACTAGCAAGAGACTTTATGCTGACGGGTAACCAGCACGGGTTTGTTAAGGGCAGGTCCTGTCAGATCAACCTGGTCACCAGGTGACCAAATCCATGGATGCAGGCATCCCTGTCGATGTAGTCTTTTTAGACTTCAGGAAGGCGTTTGACACGGTCTCTCACCCCATCCTCATTAAAAAGATGGGGAGCTGTGGCATTGAC
>JAGPOW010003316.1:175863758-175883027 GCA_030014935.1 Caiman crocodilus
GGAAGTTGTTCTTGCTCCTACCTTGGGTGTCTTTAAGAGTCGATTAGATAGGTACTTGGCTGGGGTCCTGTGACCCTGGCACTCATTTCCTGCCATTGGTGGGGGTCAGACTAGATGGCCTGCTCTAGGCCCCTTCTGACCCTAGGTACTATGGTACTATGATACTATGATAAGTACTGGCCAAGACAATGCTCCCAATTTGAACATAGACAGATTTCCGGGAAGCGCTAGACTGCCAATGGTTAGTGCTGACTTAGTTATGGAGCACTTGGAGGGGTTGAATGGGCACAAGTCAGGAGGCCTGAATGACCTCTATCTACGGGTGCTGAAGAAATTGGCCAGTGCCATAGCTGAGCCGCTGGCATGGCTGTTTGAGCTCTCATGGTGCTCCGGACAGGTCCCTGAGGATTGGAAAAGGACCAATATGGAGTGAATTTTTAAGAAGAGGAGAAGGGATGAGCTGAGTAACTTTAGGCCGGTCAGTCTTACCTCCATCCTTTGGAAAACACTCGAAAAAATCATTAAAGAGCACAGTTGTCAAGGCCCAGCAGGAGAAATGATGCTGAAAGGAAACCAGCACAGGTTCATCACAGGTAGATTCTGCCTGACAAACCTTATAGTCTTTTATGACCAGGTAACACACAGCCTTGACACTGGAGCTGAGGTGGATGTCATCTACCTGGACTTTAAGAATGCAGCATACAGTTTAGCATCCTATTCTCATAAGGGAGTCAGCCGGCTGTGCAGTGGACACTTACACAGTCAGGTCGGTGGCCAACTGGCTTAGGGACCACACCCAGAAAGTGGTGGTGGATAGGTCATTTTCAACCTGGAAGGAGGTGGGCAGTGGTGTCCTGCCGGGTTCGGTCCATAGACTGGTGTTATTTAGTATCTTCAGTGATTTGGATGAGGGTGTGGAAAGCACCCTATCCAAGATTGCAGATGACACCAAGTTATGGGGCAAAGTTAACACACTGGAGGCCAGAGAGCGGATACAGGTCAATCTGGACAGGTTAAATCAATGGGCAGAATGAAACAGGATGCAATTCAACAAAGGCAAATGCAAGGTACACCACCTAGGGAGGAGGCATCCCCAGCACACCTATAGGTTGGGGATGACCTGCTCAGCAGCTGAAAGGATCTCGGAGTTATAGTTGACTTCAAGATGAACCTGAGCAGGCAGTGTAATGAAGCCATCAACAAAGCCAATCTCACTTTATTGTGCATTAGCAGATGCTTGACCAACAGATGGTCAATAGAAGGTCGAGGGAGGTGATGCTCCCCCTCTACGCAGCACTGGTCAGGCTGCAGTTGGAGTACTGTATCCAGTTAGGTGCTGCACTTCAAGAGGGATGCGGCGAATCTGGAGAGGGTCCAGAGGAGGGCACTAATATGATTAGTGGACTTGGTGCAAGACCCTCTAAGGGGAGGTTGAAGGATCTGGATCTCTTCAACCTTCACAAGAGATGTTTGAAGGGAGACCTTCCCACTCTACAATCTATGAATCTATTAATCTTTTTACAGCATTTTAAATAATTGCCATGGGGGAATCTATGGATCAATCAATGAAGATTAAAGTTTACAAAAGTTCTGTAAAAATCATACATAATCCTAAAACATTTGTTCTCAATGCTAAGCAAATAGTCAGAATTAAATTTTAATAGTCAGGGTTCAAAAGCTATCTAGTTAATAATGGAACCCTAGATGATTTATTGTGAACTGCATGGTT
This sequence comes from Caiman crocodilus, assembly GCA_030014935.1. Taxonomy (NCBI): domain Eukaryota; kingdom Metazoa; phylum Chordata; order Crocodylia; family Alligatoridae; genus Caiman; species Caiman crocodilus. The sequence continues at coordinate 175,865,488 of JAGPOW010003316.1, forward strand.
CAGAATTAGCATTGAGGCACGAATGAGCAAATTTAACATTGTGTGCAAGCGAAGAACAGCTAAGGAATCAAATGCAACCCTTCCTTTCACATACTAAAACAGTGCTAGAAAAGACATGCTGTGATGCCCTTGGGTCATTTCCAATGTTACACCGCGCCAGGCAGTGAACAGTAAGTAAGAGAACCAAGCACCTGCAAATCATCACAGCATTTCATTTCTGCACTCCTTTGAGAAAATCAATAGGAACATTCCAAATCCATGACACTGTAGCTACTCACCTGTCATACGTGTGTAGCTAAGAGACAACATTTCAAGCTTGGATGCCTGAAGTTAGCCAATCGGGTGTATATCTAGAGGCCTCAATATGTATTTGGAAGCTTATTAAGGTCTATCTTTAAGTTATTAAACCTGAATTTAACATTTTTTGCCACGATTTTCTGAAATAATTGTTTTTAAGCCTGATTATCCATTTTTGTATTATAACAGTATAGACTCGTGGCATCTCCTGAGAACAGTACACTGTCTTCTGAAAGATCATAGGCATTTTGCATAACTGAATTCCTACATCTGTGGTGAATGAATGCCTTTCAATTTTGCAAACTAGTTTTCAGCATTTGTTTATAGGGGTATAGGTTGTAGCTGTGTTGATCTAAGGACATAGGCAGACAAGATTCTTTGGGTAAATCTGATATCTTCATATTTATATTGGAGCTACCCTGGAGCCAGCCAGGGTAGCTGGCTCCTACCCTGCTCTTAAAGACCCCCAGGGTAGGAGCCAGCACCACTTCTCTTGGAAGTTGATTCCAGATCCTAGCTGCCCTGACTGTGAAGCAGCACCTCCTGATGTCTAGTCTGAATCTATCCTCTGACAGCTTGTGACCATTATTTCTTGTCACTCCTGGTAGTGCTCAGGGGAACAGGGACTCTCCCAGTGCTTGCTGGTCCCACCTGACTAGTTTGTAAATGGCCACTAGATCCCCCTCAGCCTTCTCTTGTGGAGGCTGAACAGGTTCAGGTCCCTTAGCCTCTCCTCGTAGGGCCTGCCCTGCTGCCTCCTGCTTATGCGGGTGGCCCTCCTCTGGACCCTCTCGATGCTATCCACATCCCTCCTGAAGTGCAGCGCCCAGAACTGGATGCAGTACTCCAACTGCAGCCTGGCCAATGTCGCATAGAGGGGGAAGATCACTTCCTTGGACCTGCTTGAGATGCATCTGTGGATGCATGACAAGGTATGGTTGGCCTTCCTGACAGCATCCCCACACTGTCGGCCCATGTTCATTTTGGCATCAATAATAACTCCAAGATCCTTTTCTGCCTCTGCACTGACGACAAGAAGTTCCCCAGCCTGTAGGTGTGCTGCTGGTTCTTCCTCCCCAGGTGCAGTACCTTACACTTGTCAGTGTTGAAACCCATTCTGACTGCAGCCTATTCCTCTCTTCTAGCAGGCCCACTTCTCCCCACATCTTAGTGTCATCTGTGAATTTGAACAGGGTGCTTTTTACACTCGCGTCCAAGTCGCTGATGAAGATGTTGAACAGTGTGGGCCCAAGGACTGAGCCCTGCGAAACCCCACTGCCCACATCGCTCCAGGTCGAATAAGACTCATCCACCACCACTCTCAGGGTTTGGCCCTCCTGCCAACTAGTGACTCATTTGACTGTAGGTGTTGACACCACAGTCTCTTAGTTTTTTAACAAGAATGGGGTGAGAGACCGTGTTGAAGGCCTTCCTAAAGTCCAGAAAGACTACATCCACTGCTACAACTGCATCTAAGGATTTTGTGACCTGGTCATAGAAGGCCACCAGGTTGGTCTGATAGGACCTGCCTCTAATGAACCCACGCTGGTTGCCCCTAATCATAACCTCCCCTGCTGGCCTCTTGCAGACCTGTGCCAAGATAATTCTCTCAAAAAGCTTACCCAGGACCGAAGTAAGACTGACTGGCCTATAGTTTCCTGGGTCATCCTTCCTCCCTTTTTTGGAAAATGGGAACCACATTGCCCTTTTCCAGTCCTCTGGTACCATGCCAGAGCACCATGAGTACTCGTAAAGCCATGCCAGGGGTCCTGCAATGACCTCTGCTAATTCACTCAGCACTCTGGGGTGGAGATCATCAGGACCAACTGATTTAAATATGTCCAGTCCCTCCAGAAGTTCCCTGACTAGGTCCTCACTGACCCTAGGCCTAGGAGTGCCTCCCCTGAGACCTACAGGCATCCTAGTTGTGGGGAGGTGGCCCAGTCCCTGCTCAGAAAAATGGAGGCAAAGAAATTGTTAAATAGGTTAGCTTTGTTGTGTGGTGCGACGACCAGATTTCCTAGCATGTCCTGCAGAGGCCCCACGTTACCCAATACCTTCTTTTTCCCCCTGTGTATTTAAAAAAGGAGTCTTTGTTGTCCTTGATCCGGGTAGCTGGTCCCAGTTCTATTTTCACCTTGGCCTTCCTGACCACCTGCCTACAACCCCACGCAACTGAGATATAGTCCTCTCTGGTGATAGCCCCTCCCTTCCATTGGGTGTACACCTCCTTTTTAGCCAGAAAACATTCCTATATACTTTTGGTGAGCCGTGGGGGCTTTTGCACCCTCTTGCCCACTTTGCTCTGTGTTGGGATTACCTCCCTTAGGGCTTGGAGGATTGTCTTCTTAAGGAGCAACCACTCTTCTTGGACACCCAACTCTCCTCCCCTCCAGGACCTCAGTGCCTTCCCAACTATTCTTTTTACCTCATTGAAATCCACCCTCCTGAAGTCCAGGGCTGCTGCCTTGCTGCAGGCCTTTGCCACCTTGCATTGGATGGTGAATTCCAGCAGGCAATGATCACTGTTGCCCAGGTAGTCAAGCACCCACAGACCCCTCACCAGGTCATCATCCATGGCCAGGACCAGATCCAACAAGGCATCTCCTTTGGTGGGTCTGTGCACATCCTGAGTTAGATGGAGGCCCTGTCAGACCTGTCTGACTGCTCTTCCCAGCAGATGTCTTGAAAGTTCAGGTCACCCATGATGACCACGTCCTTTGACCTAACTACCTCTACCTGACTAAAGAATTCCCAGTCTAGCTCTTCCCCTTGGTTAGGTGGTCTGTAGTAGACCCCCACCGTTATGTTCCTTTCCCCTCGACTTCCTTGCATTCTAACCCAGAGCACTTCAGTGTGCCCCTCTTCTGACTCAGTGCTATTCATTGAGGATGTGTATTCCTCCTTGATGTAGAGCGCCACACCCCCACGTTTCCTCCCTGTCCTATCCCTCCTGTACAGCCTATAGCCCTTGATATTTACTGCCCAGTCATGTGCTGGGTCCCACCATGTTTCAGTGAGCCCCACTATGTCTGGCTTGGTGTTATCAAGCAAAAGAGTAAGTTCCTCCTGCCTGTTCCCCATACTATGAGCATTAGTGTAGAGGCATTTGAGGCCTCCTGCAGGTGCATGCACTGGCCCCTTAATCTCAGTACTACCTGTTGCTTACCTGGGTATTTGTTCTGCTCATCATCAGTTTAGGCTGGGCTGTTCTTGTGGGTGACACTTGGGTTAGTGGTCCAAGGCTTTCTCTGCCCTCATCTTCCCCTTCCCCCAAAAAGTCTAGTTTAAAGCCCACCAGAGGAGATCAGCCAACCTAGGAGAGAACACACACTTACCTTTGGGGGAAAGGTGAAGCCCATCCCACCCGAGCATGTCTCTCATCCTGATGTGTGGGTCATTGTCTAGGAAACCGAAGCTTGCCTCAAGAAACCACTCCCAAAGCTGCAAGTTGACCTCTCTGATTCAGGCCTCGTGTTGTCTTCCACATCCACCCACCGGTAGGACAGAAGAGAATACCACCTTTGCCCCTATCTCCTTCAGCATGCCCCCCAGAGCGTGATAGTCCATCATCAGGTGATCAGGGCTTCTCCTGGTTGCATCATTAGTGCCCACATGGATTAGGAACATGGGATAGTAATCGGTGGGCCAGATAATGGCCTGCATCGTCCCATCACATCCTGAATTTTTGCTCCAGGAAGGCAGCAGACCTCGCTTGTCAAGGGGTCCTTGCAACAAATGGGACCCTCTGTACCTCTCAGGATGGAGTCACCTATGATGATCACTTGATGTTTTTTTCCTCCGGCTCTGCTTACCTCCTTCAGCCTGTTCAGAGTATGGAGAGTGTGGAGTTGCCTCCTCTCCAGAGGTTACATCCTCTCCTTCCTTCTCCTGCAGTGTTGCCAGGCCCTCATACCTGTTCTCTAGCTGGACTGGAGGAACTGGTACTGCTCTGCTGCAAACAGCCCTGGTTCTGGAGGGGACCATCTGCCATTCTGCTGTGGAGGGCACCTCCTGAGGTGCTTCTTCCTTGGATGCATGGCCCCATAGGGAAAGAAAATACCCATCAATTTCATTCTCCGCCTCCCCGATTTCCTGAACAGTTAACGCCTGCACAGTTAACGCCTGCTAACTTTCTCCTGGAGCTTCCTCATCTGCGCCTTCTGGGCCCTAAGATGGGAACCTGCAGGACAGGTGTGGAAGCCCACATTCTCTGCCCCCCCAGCCCTGCTGGGCATCCCCCCACAGGCCGGAGGGCAGGGGGACACCAGCTTCCTCATGGGCTCTCTCTCAGTGGAGGCCTCAGACAAGCCCCGGGTAGGTGGTGCCCCCCAGGCAGGGGCCCTAGCAGCACTCCACATCAACACCATTTTATAAATTGCTATTTATCTATATTTTTGTGTGATGCCTTCACCCTACCCTTACTGGAGTCTCTCTCCTGGCCCCCATCCTGCTTACCCGCTGGTGCAAACACCATTGCAAATGCCAGCGTGCTCTTACAGAGCATGCCTGTTTGCACGCTCTGTTCATGCAGTGCAGCTCAGGAGCGCTGCTCCCTACCAGCTCAATTAAAAGGGGTATGGAGGGCTTCCTCTCCAGATCTGGCTCAGCTGTGCTGGCTCCCTCTGCCCCACTTACCTTTGGGGGATCAGTTGTTGCTGCCCCTGCTGCTGGCTCTGCTGCTGCATCCGCCTCCGCCTCGGATCAGGTAAGAGGGCACATGTGTGTGTAGGGACGCATGTGTACCCAGTTCCCTCCTCTCCTCCCTATTCCTGGCTCCTGAATGATATGGTCATTCTTGCATCAATACAATATTACATTCTGATCATGCCAGGAGCAAGAACCCATAACCACATTTCTACTCCAGATATGGAACATAAATACGTATGATGAGATTTTCAGCTACGGTGATTGTAGTTGAGGAGATGTGAGAAAATGAACTCTATGTCTCCTTTTGTTTTCCTTATCTTGGTGTTGAAATGGTCCTTTGATGTAATTTTTTAAAAGTATGTCCTAGGGGTTACTCTACTTTACATCAGCTAATAATCCTTCTTACCATACATTTCAAGAAAGAAATAGCATTTTACAAGCAAACCACAATTGCCCATTTTTTAAATACACAAACACAGCCACTAGAAACTAAAAATCCCAAAATACCATAATCCTACCTTGGATGAGTCAAAAACGATGGAGCATGGCATGCTGAATGCATGGTTACAAGTAGTTTCATTTTTTTTTCTTAAAAATTCCAACCTCATTAATGTACCTCACTCATCAATCAGACTTCTCATTTTATTGCTCAATGTCTCTAATTCTCTATGGCCCAGTGACTAGTAATTGAGAACCTTATAATTCTTTTGTCCTCAGGCCTGGAAAAGCTCCTTTCTTGGCAGGGATATGGGGGTTGGATTAGAAAGGCCACTACTTTTTTTTGTATAGAACTACAACTAGCTATGATCAGCACAAACTAGATAACTCCTTTCCTTCTACTACTGAGTTTTGATAGACTGAGTAGTGGTTGGAATTAATTGGAACAGAATTCCTTCATGCTCCCCAATAACTGAAACCAAGTTATAAATAAAGTCACAGCAGATGTGCCTACACGTGCACATTTACTGTATAGTAACTGAAATTACTGTGCAATACGGGCATGCATCTACATGTATTGTACTACTTGTACTGAATAGTAAATATGGTGACTTAGACTGACTTGAGAGTAAATTTGATACCTGCATCATGTGGGTATCAAATTTACACTTGATTAGTTGCTGTGCAGTAACGGATGTGTAGACACCTTACTGCGCAGTAACTCAGGGGCCTCCCTGCTGGGTCTGCCCAGCCATGAGAGGGTCAGCTGGAGCCCAGCTTCAGGGCTCTTAGCTGGTCCCTTCCCCTTCCCCAGAGCTGGGCTGCTGCTGCTCATCCTGTCCACTAGCTACAGCTACTCCTTGGCCACAGGTGAGTGTTGTAAAGGGCTGCAGCCTACTGCTCCCTCTGGCCAGCCCTCAGAGCTCCCCAGGGCTCCTGCTGGCTGGCTGTGTCAGGAGGGCACCCCCAGCACTGTCTTCTGTCTTTGCAGCTATGTGCATGTGTTGTGGTACACTAGCCTCTGCCATGCAGCTTCCAGGCCCTGGCCCTGTCACACTGCTGAGAGCTCCTGAGCTCCCTGCTGTCCAGGTACAGAAGTAGTTTATACAGGGTGGGTGCTCAAGCACCTATGTTTCTGTTTACCATACATTTGCATGACAGAGGCAACTCCCAGTCAGTGTGGCAGTGCCTCAGACAGTTCAAAGCCTTGTGCACACAGTGGGTGACTGTGACTGACCACAACTGTTGGTCCGGTCATGTTTGCATGACCATGTCCTTTATAGGGAAAATGACCATCATTTTGGTGCCCCAGGACCATGGTCACAACCCTGTGGTTTTCACAAGTGGGGGCATCCTGGCAGAGCACCCCCTCCATCCTGACGCATCTATGTGTGACACCTCCCCTGAAGATGGGCCCTCAGATGTTCAATGCCCTGCCCTACCCACCCTCCTGGCTGCTGCACCCACTAGCAGCTTGGGTAGCCTTGGATAGTGGCTATCTTGCTAACTCTGCATCCCTGCACACCCTCTCCCCCACCACAAGGAACAGCCAGACATGACATTGCCATCTGCCAGCAATGCCAGCTTCTTTCCAGGGTGTGTCCATGGCCAGGCACCAGCCCACCTGGTGAGCTGCAGACACCAGGTGCAGTCAATTGCCTATGCTGATGGGGAGTGCCATGCCAAGCCACCAGCCTAGCCAGCCCAGAGATGTGGTAAGTCCCGCACTGAGGGAAAGGCACTCTCAGTCCTCACCCTGGCCCCTGCCCCCACTCCCTGCCCAGCCTGCCTGCACTCCCTTGGCCCCAGGGCACCATGCTGCAATATGCAGAGAGGCGGGCCACAGTTCAGAACTTTATTGGGCAGTACATGTCCCCCTATGGAGGGGCACTGTTAGTGGAGAGGGGAGGGGGAGCAGAGACTCTGTTTGTTGAGAGGGGAGGAATGGGGGTGGGGATTGTTTGGGAAATAAAGCTGTTTTGTGCCACCCACATGCATGTCCTGGAGTGGTGCTGGGGACAGGCAAGGGGTTGGGGATGTGTAGATGGCAGGGCAGGTGGGCTGGAGCAGGGAGTGCAGGAGGAGGGAGGGTCAGCCAGAGCCTCCTGCACCTGGTGCCCTGAGCCTAGCTGGCAGGCGCACAGCTGTCCTGGGGCCTGGGCAGAGGGAGCCTACTGGGGCCAGTAGGGCCAGCACCATGACCAGCAGAAGCATGGGGCACTGGTCATTACTGGTTGTGACAGAGGCAGTCGTGGAATGGGGAGGCAGGGTTGGCAAGGAGCTGCCACATGCTGCCCCTGTGCTGGGCACATCAGCATGGCTGCCAAGTCCTGGCAGCCATGTGACCAGAGGCTGAATCTCCCTCCAGTGGCCGCAGGGGTTCATGGCAGGCTGCTCTGACCTGGGACTAAAGTTAAAAGCTTGTTTGCTTCTCCTAAAGTTAGTCCCAGGTCATCTGCATATGTAGATACCTGCCTATTCCCCCTTACTATGCAGTAACCTAGTGCACAGTAAATTTAAACTGGTATAAATGCATGTATAGACACATCCAGTGGGTTGTTGTTTTACACTTCACTGAAGCTAGAACTGAATCATAATTTACATACTACAGTTCACTGTGGGAAAGTAGGATAGTGTCCAATAACAGCTAGTTTTGAACATGAGATCTGGTAACCGTGAACTCCTCATAATGTCAAAAGAATACGGCAGTGGTTTTCAACCTTTTTTTCATTCACAGAACTCTAAGAAGTTTCAAATGGACATTCATAACCCTCTGGAAATTTGAAATGGAGGTATGGACCCCTTTGAATAGTAAGTGTGGGTATTTACATTGATTGATCATAGTCATCTTCTGTGGACCCGTATATAATCTGGGAATGCCTAGGGGTTTGTGAACCACAGGCTGAAAAACACCTGCTGCAGGTATAGGGTAATTGTGGCATTTTTTTACCTTTGGAGGAGAAAGATTTGTATAGAAAGATAATTAACTTTTCTTGTAGGTGTACATCTTGTGTATGTGGTAGGCATATGTGTTTCATAAAGATGTTTGTACATTTGTATTAATATAAATTGCTTGGGAAAGAAAAGCATGAAAATATGGCGTTCAAAATGCTTTGGTCCTGGGTGACCAAACTGCACAAGAATCAGTTTTAGAGGCAAATTAATGAAATAATTGATATACGGATTTGCCATAAAATCCTAAGGTCATATTTCCAAAGTATGAACTGTGGGACAAATACAGCTCTTCAGATTCAGTAATGTATCCTACACCCCATTTTTAATATAGCATGTCCTCAGGAGGCACAGGAGATATGCACCTAAGAGACTAGCTAAATAAGATATACGTATATAAATATATTTATGTGTGTGTGTGTGTGTGTGTGTGTGTATACACATAAAGCATAAGCTTTTGTGAACTTGAGTTCACTTCATCAGGTGCTGTGAAATGAAGCCCCAGCATAAAGCTGGACATCTGGAGCCAGTGACAGCATGGCTTGGCATAGCCAACAGTGTCCTGGGTGCCCAGGGGACACAGGGCACAGGGAAAGGAAAACCCCTGGCGTGAGACTGAATAGCTGAAGGAAGCAGCTTGGCTCAGTCTGGGTGCCATGGGTGGACACTGATGTCCACGAGCTGAGCCCTGACTGCTCTGGAGAGTGGGAGCAGATGCGGGAGTTGCTGGCGAGTGGTTCCCCTGGGGGAGCTAAATATACAGGGTCTTGGGTGGTGGGGCAGAAGCCCAGTACTGTCAAAGGGAGGGGAAATTCTGGAGCCTTCCTTCTCCTCCACTGGGAGGTGAGCCCAACCCAGACTCAAAAGGAGAGGGGCTCCACAGGACACCCTGTGGGGCGTTGAATGCACCTCACATTTTGTGATTGTTGTAATGCTACTATAATTATGGATATTCTTTAAGATGTTCATATTGAGTTACTTGGTTGCTGCCTGTATATGCTTACTGAAATGGTACCTAGACGTACCTGTGTGTATTTGCTTTGTTGTCTACTGTATTTATGTTTCTACTGTATTGTTACCTGACTTACCTGTGCTTACCTGCTGGGTTGGCTGTATATGTTTATTGAAGTGATACCTTGACCTACCTGTGCTTACCTGTTCCCAGATATTGATACTCATCTGCCCTGGTTGGTCACTGCCCATGCTGTGAGTAACCCATTTTGAGTTCCCAGTTGCCCTTGCTCTGGTTTGCATGTCCCTGGAGGTACTGAGAATTTCCTGATTGCGGACTACTCAATGCAGTTTCACATGTAAAACATATTGTAAATATCTTATATCAGTTTAAGGGTTTGTAATTATGTTTATTCTGTATTATCAATAAATCTGTATATAGTTAAGTACTGTGTCCCAGCCTGTCTCTATAGACAAAAGAGGAAACTGCTCCCCAGTGACAGGGTCCCTCTCACAGCACTCTTGCCTGACCACCTCATCCCTTCCATTTGCGGACAGGGTACACCCTTGGGTATTCCTAGGTTACAGGGGGCAAAATACGCCCAGAAATACTTTGTCATTGAACAGCGTCAAAAGAAATATTGCTTAAATATCACCTGACAGTTATTTAGGGAAATGGTTTTGAAGGCTTTTCTTTTGAAAATGTTCAGCTATTCCATTTGCAATGAAAACAAATTAAAATGATGTAAAGATTTAATTTTGTCACTGGCTTCAGATTTCATAGCTCTCTTATGTACCACAAACAACTTCCTTATTTATTGTCCCTTTCATAGCTTAAAACTTAGGGTGGTGGTTCAGAATGGAGATATATACTATTTAACAATGACAGCTTGTGGCTGGAGACTGAGTTTGTGGTGAGGGCTTTGGACTCAGGTGCAAGAAATCCAAGTTCAGCCCCAGTTGTAACAGTGTAACCTTGGGTCTCTAACTTACAGTCAGAGCAGTCACTGTAACATATATAGTTACCTAAACTAGGTCTAATCTAAATAGTCTGGGGATTCACAGCACTAAAGCTGAGGGGGTACTGATTACTACTGCACCTGGAAATACAGTTTGGGGAGCAGGTGAGCAGCCAACAGTGGCAAAAGAACAGGTTAGGGACTATTTAGAAAAGCAGAGCCACTGACCAATATTTTTTAAACTACATGGTGACTGGGAGAGGCTCTGGGTGATGGGAAAAGGGCAAATATACTGCCCATCTTGAAGAAAGGGAAGGAGGAGGATCCAGAGAAGTACAAACCCTGAAAAAAATCACGGAGCGGGTCCTCAAAGAATCCATTTCTAAGCACTTGGAGGAAAGGAAGGTGATTAGGAACAGTCAGCATGGATTCACCAAGGGCAAGTCACACCTGACCAACCTGGTTGCCTCCTATGATGAGATGATTGGCTCTGTGAAGCAGTGGATGTGATATACCTTGACTTTAGCAAGCCTTTAGATATGGTCTCCAACAACATTCTTGCAAGCAAGCTAAGGAGGTACAGGTTGGATGAATAGACTGTAATATGGATAGAAAGCTGGCTAGATAATTGGGTTCAAAAGTTAATAATCAGTGGCTCTGTGTCCAGTTGGCAACCAGAATGAAGTGGAGTGCCCCAGGGGTTGGTCCTGGGGCTGGTTTTGTTCAATATTTTCATCAACAATCTGGAAAATGGCATAGAGTACACCCTCATCAAATTTGTAGATGACACCAAGCTGTGGGAAGAAGTAGCTATGCCGGAGGGTCGGACAATGATTCAGAGAGACCTAGACAACTTGAAGGACTGGACCAAAGAAATCTCAAGATGTTCAACAAGTACAAAGTCTTGTACTTAGGACAGAAAAATCCCATGCATCAGGAGAGGCTGGGGGCTGACTGGCTGGGCAGGAATTCTGTGGAAAAGTTCCTGGGGGTTACAATGGACAATAAGCTGAATATGAGCTCGCAGACTGCCCTTGTTGCCAAGGCTAATGGCATACTGGGCTGCATTAAAAGGAACATTGTCAGCAGGTTATTTCTCTCTGTTCAGCACTAGTGAGGCCACAGCTGGAGTACTATGTCCAATGTTGGGCCCCCACTACAGAAAGGATGTGAATGAACTGGAGAGAGTCTAGAAGAGGGGAAAAAAATGGTGAGGAAGCTGGGGCACGTGACTTCTGAGGGAACTGGATTTATTTAGTCTCAAAAAGAGAAGACTGAGCGGGGATTTAATAGCAGCCTTCAACTACCTGATTTAATAGCTACCTGAAGGGTGTTTCCAATGAAAATGGAGCTAGACTGTTCTCACTGGTAACAGATGACAGAACAAGAATCACTGCTCTCAAGTTGCATCAAGGGAAGTTTAAACTAGATATTAGGAAGAACTTTCTCACCATGAGGGTAGTAAAGCACTGAAACAGGTTACCCAGAGAGGTGGTAGAATCTCCATCCTTGGAGGTTTTTAAGACCTGGCTAGACAAAGCCTGGGCTGGGATAATATAGTTGGGGATGATCCCAGTTTGAGCAGGAAGTTGGATTAGATGACCTCCTGAAGTCTTTTCCAACCATCATTGTGTATGAGTTTATGATTTTGACAGGAGTTAGCCACCTGAGTGGGTTCCAGGAGGGCTAGTCTGTTCTCACATAAATTGTACCATCATGGCTACAATGCCATTGGCACCCAATCTAGCTAGATGAAAGCTGACTTTGCACAAAGTGCTGCTGCAATCCCAGCTCTGACTACAGTGTAAGCTTCCCCTAATCATGCAGGCCTTGATCTGGCTAGTGATCCCATAATGCAGGGTTCTATGGCTCTACAATGGGGCTGGACACAGGAGAGGAGTCTCCCTCCGCTAAAACAGCTGCAGTGTTTCACATGAAAGGCTTTACAGATGCCTGAAGTCTCTCTGCCTTTTACCATCTGTACAATGAAGATAATGTCAATCTCATCTCTATATGTTGTAAACTCTTCAGGGCAATGGTCTTTTTTGCCTATATGACTGTAGAGCAGAGTTGTCAAACATATGGCCAGTAGGTTGCATCTGGCCTGTGGAGCCCCACCATCTGGCCCCCATTGCTTCCTCTGGGTCTGATCAGATCCACATAAGCCATGGTATGTGCTACTGGTGCGGGCCCAGTCCACAGGTCAGATACAGCCTGTGGACTTTCACCCCTTTCCCCTCCCCTCATCTGGCAGCTGCTCCAGCCAGTAAACTGTGTGCAGCATTCATCCCAGAGTGTCTGGAACTGGCACCACATGCAACTCAAAACTTTCCCAGGACCTCAAGTTTATTACCACTTGTTCTTTTAAACACATTTGCTGGAGGTAGAGTGACAAATATTTGGCAACTGCACCGAGAATGCTTGCAATCTGTAGTCAAACAAGTCTTAAACCACTGAGGAACAGAGTCTTGTTTACCTGCCTGTAAAATATTTCGGCTTTTATTTTTCTTTTAGGCTTTAAAGAAGACGATTTCAAAGTCAGTGCTATTCTTTGATCATCTCAGTTTGCCCTGGTTTGTAGGCCGTTTACTGAGAACAAGGGTATTTTCTAGTGCAGCTATGGTATTTAGTTACTTGTTAAAAACTGTAAGGACCATATCAAATGCCCATTTTGTTCAGTGGAAATACTCTCACTGATTTCAGTGGACAGATCAGTGTGAAACTTTGCTTACGTATTAAATTAAATCCTGGCCTGAATGAAGTCAGCAAGAGCAAAACTCACTCTTTTCACTGGGCTTGTCTACACTGGCTGCAGGACAAGACTTACTGTGTTACCAGTGAAAACCCCCAGGTTACCACTGAAAAGCTAAGCCTCTTTGTATCCTGGTATACAACAAAACCAGGAAGTAAAGCAGAAGCACTGAGCACGCATCCACCATTGTTATCAGGATTTCTGTCTCTCATGTACTTCTTGATCAGAGCTGCACTAAACTGGTTATAAAACCTAATGTCTTGATTTTGGCCAGCACTGAGCTGGAGTAATGGAACGGTGTGTACTTCTAAGTAGCATTCCTGGGCTCATCATGGAGGTGATGTAGACAATAAGCCTTGGGGCCAGGAGTTCACCTATTGTGTTTAACACTGGACTGCCAGTCACCTTTGCCATAATCTTGTTCTTTGTGGCAAAAAATCTTTAAAACTATCTGACAATATCACCCCATCTCCAGAAAAGGAGCAGTTTCAGTGTGATGCTTCACCACTGTCTATGGCTGAGGAAGGCGCTGACTTAGATTAATACTGGTTTTTTCCAAAATTGTTTCTGACCTTTGAAAATCTCAGCTAAACTCATCTGTGGTATATAGATACTGACTTCAATAGAGGCCTGCAGCTTCTCATGTTCAAGTCATTTTTCTTTTTCAAATTGCCTTAGTAAAAGGCAACCATGTTCTTTTATTTTCAGCTCCATCTGGTTGTTCTCAGCCTACTTCACTCACTGGATATAAATCAGGGTTTAGTAAAGGTTTCATGACACTCATGTAACCCACCCATGTATTTTCTTAAGAACCTCTCTCTTCTGTCTCTTTCCTTACAAGGCTGGACTCAAGTTGCTATTATTACAGCTATTTGGAGAAAGACTCAGTGCTGGCCACTCCCCTATTTCAGCATTAGAGCTGTTAAATATTTGATGCAAAAATTAAAGTGGTAGCTTCAAATTCAGATTTTATATAATATTTAAATAGTTTTATAATAGCTGAAAGTGCCATACATTACCTTGCCTCCCCTTACTAATTGGGATTTTACAATACCTCTTCCCTATATTTTAAGAAACGCTTGTCTTTCCCTTCCTGCTGTGTCAAAGACCCATACATCTGCCAGAGGAAATGGAGAGTACTTCTAAGGCCAGACTCTGAGCTCTTAATTCCCCTGTATGTGTAGTTCCATTGAGGTTACTGGAATTGCTTTTCTGAATAACTGTTCATCGCTGGGAGTCAAGAAGCAAGTCAAAGGTTCAACCAAGCTGAGCTGGCCCCTTGGGCTCCCATTGCTAAGAACATAAGAATTTCCATTTACTGGATCAGACCATAGGTCCCTCTATCTCAGTCTACTGTGGTTACATGGGGGTACCAGCATTTCCTCCTCTCCACTGCTGGAGCTGCTGGGCAGAAGCCACTTCATGTGGAGCCTCTCTAGTAAGACAGTTTGCCTTGCCAGGCTCCCTAGCTAGGGAAGACTCCAGCTGGCTTCCCAACAGAGCTAGTGCTGCTGGCTGCTCCACCTGGGCTGGCTCTGGACGGCTGCCACCACCACTTCCACTTGTGGCAGCTGCTGCACCCAGTTCTTACAGCTACTGCATAGCCCCCACCACCAGCAGGGTCCCTCCACCACTCCACTCATCCAGCTGCCTTGGCTGCATCCTGTGTCTTTCCTCTATGTGGTGAGTCTTTTGTTTTCACTACCGCCACTCTTGTGTTTGTTTGCCAGCTGAGCAAGCCAACATTTCCCTCCTGTGTGTGCCCTTACCCGCAGCCCCAAGCCCCAGCCTGCCCGGCCCTCTCAGGTGGGAGTAGGCAGAAAGGGGCACCCCTGCCCCCATCCATGCTGCCACTACTCCATCCATCCTTACACCTCCCCGCAATCCCATGCCTCTCCTTCCCATGGAGCTGATTCACCCATGGACCCGCTCATGGCTAAGTGGGTGCTGGTCTCCTTTGGGCAATGTACTGCTACCAAAGCAAAGTGAAAGGCTCAATGTGCAACCTGAGCCATCCAACATGAAGGGAGCCCCACTCCAGCCCACTAAGAGGGGGACAGTCCACTAAGAGCAGGACAGTTCCCAGCCAGCCCCAGGTTGCACAGGGAAGTCTGCATGTGCAGCCTGGAGCTCGCTGCAGGCTGCCTGAAACAGGACAGTCCCCAGTCACCCACAGGCTTCACATGCTTCATCACAGCCTGGGGATGGTTGAGAACTATACTGGTCAGGGGTAGGTCCCAGCCAGCTCCAGTCTGGGCAAGAAACTGTCCTCATGCAGGGAGCTCCCAGCCTCTGCTCCATGATCATAATTGTGATCGCAGAGTGGGGCTGGGAACAAGCGCCCACCTCCCACTCTATAATCATGATTGGGAAATGGGAGCTGGAAGCTCCTTGTTGCAGGGGCAGGAAGACATTGTTCCCATCTAGGCATGCAGGGCATAGTTCCTGCCCAGGCTCCTGTGGCAAAGCCTGGATCAGCAGCAGGCAGCTGCTGAGGGTAGGGAGCTATCTCCTGCCCCCTGCTAGATAGCTGACTGGGAGCAGTTTTTGCTCCCAGTCAGGTATCTACATGAGCACTGACGGTGCCATTACTAATTTGCAGGTAGCAAATTTACTCGGGATTAGGAGGTTTACTGTGAAGTAAGCATGTACACATGTACTCAACCATGCTTACTTCACAGTAAACTATGCTAATGAGAACTTAAGCAGCTTGTGTAGATGAGCCCAGGTTCTTTGATATTCATTAGCAACTTAAAATCTACCCATTCCACTGACAAATATTGTAACCCTTTACCCCTGCCCTCTCACAGTTTTTTCCTGAATAACTTTTCATAGATTTATAGATTCATAGATTGGTAGGGGCTGGAAGGGACCTTACAGATCATCGGGTCCAGCACCCGCTGCTCTAGGCAGGAAAACAACTGGGGTTAGGTGACCCCAGCCAGGTGACTGTCCAGTCTCCTCTAGAAAACCTCCAGGGTAGGTGACTGCACCACATCTGGAGGGAGTTTATTCCACAGCCTAGGCACCCTAACTGTGAAGGACTTTTTCCTGGTATTAAGTCTGAAGCAGTCTTCCAGGAGTTTATATCTATTCGTCCTTGTCTTCCCCAGGGGTGCCCTAGTGAACAGTTGTTCCCCAACCTCCTGTTGCACTCCTCTGATATAGCAGTAAGCCATTATCAAGTCCCCTCTCAACCTTGCCTTCTTTAGGCTAAACAGGCCCAGATCCCTCAGCCTTTCCTTGTATGTCTTGTCTTGCAAGTCCCTGATCATATGGTGGCTCTTTTCTGGACCCTCTCAAGTATTTCCATATCCTTGTTTAAACATAGCACCAGTTTCCCACAAAGATATCATGGGATTCTAGGTCAAAAGCCTTTTGACAGTCTTGGCATATAATGTCTACCTTGTCTCCCATGTCCAGGTGGCAAGAGACCTGGTTGGAGAAGGAGATGACATTGGTAAGACAAGACCTACCTGCGACAAAGCCATGCTGGCTGTCTTACCTAGGGATTTGGGAGCGGGGCTAAAGGGTCTGGGGGCACAGGTGGTGCTCTTGTCGATCCTCCCAGTCTCAGGCTATGGGGTGAGAAGGGAGAGGAGGATCCACGTGGTCAACCAAAGACTGCAGCGCTGGTGTTGTCAGGAAGGCTTTGGCTTTCATGACCACAGCCCGCTCTTTGGCGAGAAAGGCAGCGAGCTGCTGGGAAGAGATGGCCTCCACCTCTCTCCTCTAGGGAGGAGGCTCTTCTCAGCCAGACTGGCTGACCTGCTCCACTGGGCTTTAAACTAAGCCCGCTGAGGGACAGGGGGACTACCACCACTGCTGGTCACTGAGCAATCCTTGCAAAGTCAGCAGTTTAAGGCACTTAAGGGAGCCCACCCCGTCCCAGCCCTGGTAAAATCTGTGGGCAACGAAGGAGCCCCCCCAGGGGACACTTGCCTGCCTCTACACAAATGCCAGGAACTTGGGGAAATGCAGATAATTGTGATGCCATAGGGATAACAGAGACCTGGTGGGACTCCACCTATGACTGGACCATGGGTATAGATGGCTATACCCTGTACAGGAGGGATTGTGTAGATAAAAGGGGCAGGGGTGTAGCTCTCTATGTTAAGGAAAGCTACACATCCCTGCAAGCCGATATTGGCAACCAGGGTGGATGACTGGAGACCTTCTGGGTTAAAATCCATGGGGAACACGGCACAGGGGACACAATGGTGGAAGTCTACTACAGACCTCGTACCCAAAGTCCTGAGCCTGACCAGGTGTTTGCCAGGAACTGGCTGAGGCCGCATGCTCCAGGACCATGGTTGTCATGGGTGACTTTAATTACCTGGACATCTTGCAGGAGGATCACTCAGCAAAATCTGAGCAGTTGCAAAGCTTCCTCTCGTGCGTGGATGACCTCTACCTGACTCAAGAAGTCTATGGGCCAATGCACTAGGCTCGCCGGAGGAGGGGGAAGATGAGGGCGGAGGAGACCTTGAACTGCCAGGCCTTGCGACAGCCAATGAGCCCGGACCGTCGGTCAAACGGGA
>JAGPOW010003316.1:175889820-175925596 GCA_030014935.1 Caiman crocodilus
TAGTTACCCCTGGTGGTGCCCGGGAAAAAAGAGCCTGCCCTATTTCCTGCTGATCTCCCCTCAGCAGTTTATAGGCTGCCACCAGGTCCCCCCTCAGCCAGATTCCCAGATTCTTCTTCCCTCTTAAAGATTGGCACTATATTTCCCTTTCCAGTCATCTGGGACCTCATCCAACTTCCATAAGTTCTCAAAGAGGATAGCCAATGGCTGAAGTAATATTGGAGCCATTTCCTTTAAAGTGAAAGTACCCATTTCTCTATATTACATTCTATCTCTTCCCAAAAGGCTACAACAGCTGTAAAAAGTGATGTGAATGGGCCTATTTCACTTTTATTTAGGTTCCTTTTCTAAAAGAAGCACTTTAACTTTTAGCAGAGGCTCCTATTTATGCCAATTTCATTGCATCTCAAATCAGTTAAATAAGTGAGAATGTTGAAAGGAAATGAACCATGAAACATTAAATTCTCATCAAAAAAAATTTTTTTTGCAAAAATTACAAGCTCTTTATTGATCATTTAATCTGTGAGTTCTGTTCTCCAATAAATCCATATACCTCACCTTCAACATCACTTGCTGCCAGCAGATTCCCTGTCTCTTGTCAACAGGACTAGTATAAAACTCATAGTATCTTAACTGCAGCAGACCTAATACCAAATGACACTAATTTTGAATTCTGAGAACATGTCTGCTGAGGGAGTATGTATAATGCTCTTGAGGATGGATGTGTTGTTTTGGTTCTAATATATCCTAAGGATAACCGGGTCATTGTGCTCCGTTCTGAATGGCTCTGATTACAGCTCTTCTTTTGAGTGGAAACTTACATCCTGTGTATTCTATTTCATCCAAAAAAGCAAGTTGTCAAGTTTGCATGGTCAAGCAATCAAAAGTTAGGAAATGACAGATTCCTTGTGAGATGTTAATTCATCCCCACTTTCTTATGCATATGCAATACAATACATCTTTAATAGCAAACTGAGAAAATGAGAAATTCCATCATGCAAGGCCATGAATCAACAGGACAATTGATCTAACAGATCCACATCTCAGACCTCTACCACTTGAGCAAATTGAATAATTGGGAGCAGAAATAAGCCATTGTCCTTAGTGCAGACCAGACACTTTGACAATGGGTCTCATAGCTATTGCTGACAGCAGAGAAATGTGCGGAACTAGAACTCCTGGCTTCTATTCTAGGTTCTGAATGGAATCTGGAATGGCAGTTTGATTTACTGTTGAAACGGAAGTGTGATTTAATGGACTCTGGCATGAAGATGTGATTTACTGTTTATAGATCAATATTCCCTTTTACTTATTGCACTGGCTCCTATCTCCTTCAAGTCTCTTGCTTCCACTGGCTCTTTTCTCCATCAGGTTTCCCACCCCTCTTTGGTTCAAGCTTGGCAAAGTTATAAGCCATCAAGGTTAAAGTATTTAATGATGTGTCACTCTCTTTGCCACCAAAATACACGGACATTCAAATGGTCAAACTTCCATGTGATTCCAGGTTCCTCTGGACTCCTTGTGTTTCTTGTGTTGACTATAGCCAATAGAACTGTGCAAAGCTTCAGTCCCTAAATCGATTCAGCAGAGATTCAGCCTGATTTGGTTGCCTAATCTCCAAATCTGAATTGAATCAGAGGACCTTTTAATTTATCTGAATCGAATCAGAACCCTCTGAATCAATTTGGAGAGATTTGGAAAGATTCGAAATTTCAAACATAGAGACAGCTTTAAATGTTTTCTCTACATACCTCTAAGTAGCAGGAGCTCATGAGTGCTGCAATATTGGGGCACATGAAGTGTTCCACAGAAGCATGGGGGGCTCCCCAGTGTGCTCAGGAGTAGACCTGGACGTGAACCAGAAGCACTTTCAGTCTACTTCCAAGTCCACCAGGGAGTACACTGGGAGGCCACCCGGTGCCCCCTGGCTAGGCAATTGGTTTCTCCTGGGCCTGGTGGGGGCACTCGGAGTCCCTCTGTGGTTGATCGCTGAACTGGAGGGATGTGGGGGTGGGGACACAGCATGCACCCCCTGAAGTGGATCAGAAGTACTTCCAGCCCAATTCCAGGTTCACTGCCGAGCATATGGAGGGCCATCCCCTGCACTCCTGTCAGACACTCCATGCACCTTAGCACTACAGCGATCATGAGCCATGCTGGTACCTCGTGGTATGTAGAAAAAACTTTTAAAGCTGTATCCATGTCCAAATTGCTGATTCTCCAAATCAGAATAAAATCTTCAGATTCTGATTCAGCTGAATCAAATCAGAGACAGTGATCTGAATCAACAAATTGAATCACTGTCCCTGATTTGGGCCAAATCTGAATCCGAATTGAATAGGGCCCGCTTTGCACACTCCTAACAGCCAGTGACCTCTCAAGGGATGTTCCAACTTGGAGGAGCAAACTGTGACTTCCTGCCAGCATCTTCCTTTGAAGTGTGCTATGAATCAATGAAATTTCCATGCCAGAAAGGAGTGTATTTTGGGCTTACACTTCTGGATAACAGGCCATCCATGGTTATGTTAAATAGGATAACAATTGTGTGAGGGAGACATGAACTATTTATTACCTTGGGATATTATCCAACCACTAATGGAAGTTAGTTAAGCAAGACCTTCCCTGGTTGGCAAGCTGGTTCATAATTACCTACTTGGAGCTTCTTGTACCTTAGTACTTGTACTCCATACCTGTTGTTTACAGAGGCTGTTCCTCTATGTGCTGTGGTTCTTATAACTGTGATTCATCACTTTCTTTCTGAGGTGTCCCCTTACAACCCATAAATAGTAAAAACGAGTATACTGAAATAATGCCTAGTCACAGTCACTCGTTCTCTTTTATATTCTTAGCAATAATAGTGACTCCCTGAAGGCCATACCTTTTTTAGGATATATTACCATGGAGAAGAATCTTAGGATCATAGGAAAAAAGGGCTGAGAAAGACATCATGAGGTCACCTAGTCCAGTCCCCACAGGGACTACAGAAACTACTTCATATTTCCCCACAGAGACTACAGAAACTGCCTCAACAGGTAGATTAAATTTGCTCAATTGCTATGGTAGAGAAGCTGAAGGCAGTGTTTAGGAGGGAGCCTGGATTTTTCCAGCAGAGAGGTGAGGTAGATAATAGAAATGCTGCCTGATTTAGGAATATCTTTCCATCATTCTCTTTCTAGCTTTCATGATGGGAGTGCATAGTAAATATAAGAACCCTAGAATCTCTAGAATATGGCTGGACTGCTTTAAGCTGAGAGTCAGATCAGAAGCATTCCTCATTGTTTCTGGTACAGAAACAATGCACTAATCAAAAAAGGCTCCCAAAAGTGCATTGCCAGGAACCATTAAGAATGCAACACAGATACCCATTTTATGACATGTTTGGCCCATTAAAAAGGTTTCTGCTAAAGAAAAAAATGTAAAGTGTCAAAGTAGTATAGAGAGGTCTCAAAGGTCTCTTTTGATCAGTTTCTTTTCAAGGGAAATTAGGAATTGGTTGCATCAAGCTCAGTTTTTATGAAGGCGTTTTATGAGGCATCATTTGCTGGCTGCCTGGTTGCATAAACAACACTTGAATTATTTTGCTAAAATGGGATTTATTAAATATACAGAATATGTACTTTGTTGGACAAATAAAAGCTGGGGAACATGTGGGCTTTTCTCTAAATCCCATTAATTTTGTAAAGCACCCTTCCAAAATACCCGCACTGTTTCTGCTGTGCCTTCCCAATTACATTTTTAGGCTCCTCCATCAATAATGCAGCTCAGCAAATGGGCTGCTGTAAAGTGTGGAGTGCTGTAAATGGAATTGTCCTTGCTGCAGGCATGGCATTATTCAGCATGTTGTGAACATGTAGGGAGAGACAGAATATCCATCTGGTGCGTTCATTCTCCTGCTTTATCATTTGGGTTCCTGGTTCCATGTTCGGTTTTGATTCTTAATGCTGGAACTCTAACACCTTTCAAACAGGTTATCACCTGAAGGATAAGTTCAGGCAATCTACGACCCCTTTTCCCATGGTGTTTTTCAGGATATTTCCCCTTCTATATTCTTATTTTCACGTGGCACTTATTCATTTCAGCCATAAAAAGAAGTAATTCAAAAGCTGCCTGGTTATCCTCTGCTTTGGTATGCAATGGCTCATACATAAATGCATCAGTAGATTTCAAATCACAGTACAAACTGCATTAAGTTTTCTCTGTTTTATAAAAATGGAAACCTAGGTAAATAGCTGAAATAAAATGCCCAAGGGCACCTAGTAGGCCTGTGGAAGAGTTGGGAACAGAATCCTCATCTCTCATGTCTTAGTCCAATGTTGCCTCCCATCTAAGAAAGGAGGGGCAGTTAGAATAAATAATTCATTGCTCTTCCTTATAGAGTATAAATCACAGGATGTATTAGAAACTAATGTTGGTTCAATGACCTCTTTTTGGAGGTAGGAGGTGAAAATAAATGGGAAGTCCTTGCAGCAGATTTAAAGAGTACTTACACAGGTAGATCAATACATGCAACTATATTGCCTACAGTTTATGCAAGAATATTCCAATTGACTTAACGTGCCTTCTTGACATTAACAGGAGAGCACCATGCCCAGCAGGAGGGGAGATTTTGAGGGAAATTACTTTATTAGTAGTGTCATAATCAGATCCATTTTTGGTGTTCTACCTTTTTATGCTGGCAAGGTTTATGTACCCATCTTGAAAGGTTGGGAAATCATCTATTGCTATAGCAGAATGAATGTCATGTGACTAGGATAATGGTATTAAGAATATGTTAAAAATAACCATCTTTCTGCTGAAATCTTAGTATAAAAAGCTTTTAAAAAAGCATGGGCTCAAAGCTATTAATGAAAATAATTGTTTGGAAAATATCAAGCATTATCGTTATTGTGTTTTAATAATATAAACAACTACTTTTGACTCGAGGAAAAGTAGCTATAGAGAGACAATAAAGTACTTAAAGAAATTTAGCCTCCCTTGGATGAATCCTCTGGAAAAGCACTAATCCAATGTGCTTCAATTTCAAAGGAGTTTTGATTCAGCCATCTGCCTTGGTTCTTGAGAAGGAAATGCCCACCAGATAACCATGTTTCCCCATACCTAATCAGGAATGGGAAGGTTCTTAGAACTTTAAAAAGAACCTACATTGGTTCTGATTTTTCGCTTAGACAATCAGTTCTTCTAAGGGCTGTCAGTGGTGTCTGATCTTTCCAAAGACTGCTGGCATAGAAAGTGATGCATAAAAGAATAGTTTGTGATTAAGGCAGTGCTTTGATCTTCAGATGATCTAGCTTCAGTTCTTGGGATTGTTACAGATTTCTTCCTCTGGGCAAGGCCTAGGTCTAAAACTTCAGAGGTACTTAGGTATCTTTTATAACTCTTGGGGCTTCTATTTCTATCATTTTGGCACCACTGACATTCACAAAAACACTTCTCAGGTTCTACCTAAGTCAATAGATCAGGGATGGGCAATTATTTTGATTGGAGGGCTGCTTAATGAGTTTTGGTGATATGTCAAAGGCTGCAAGGGTAGCCCTGCCTCTTGACAGGTGCCTTGCCCGCTAGTTGCCATTTTGGGACTGAAAGTCCAGTCCTAACCCCTCACCTTTGCCACTGGATCCTGCCTCCCTTACCCCCAGAAGTACACCTTTGGGGGAGGGTTGCCATCTTAGAACAAGAAAAAAAAACCTAAATCATATACTAAAAACCAAACACCTACTATAAAATATTTTATATTTAATTTTATTGAAAAAATAATATTTTTGTCCTGATGTATGTGTGTTTGCGTAGTGTATAGAGGCAGTTGCATAATAGCTCAAAATAAAGTCTTATTCTTGTATCTTGTATCTTGTGGGGGGAGGGTGATTGGGGAGTATTTGTATGGCGAGTTATGGGTGTGTGTATGGGTGGGTGTAGGGTTTGTAGAGGGGTGTGAGTGTGTGGGGGAGGGGACAGTCGGGTGTGTCTGTGTGGGTGTGCAGAGGGGGCATGGCGAGGTGAGACAGTGTGTGTGTAGGGGTTGGGGAGGATATGGGTGTGTGTGGCGGGGTGTAGGGGTCTATTTTGGAGGATGGGGGTGTGGCCGTGGTGTGTGGAGGGAAGGGTGTGGGTGTGGGGGGGTGTGGATGGGGTGTGGGGTTTGTGTGGGATGTAGGTGTAGTGTATGAAAGGGATGAGGGTGTGGTGGGAGTGTGGGCAGGGTGTGGGGTGTGGGATTTGTGGGGAAGGGTGTGGGGTGTGGACAGGCTGTGGGTGGGTATATTGGGGGGGTGGGTCTCCCCCACATCCCCTGCTATGGCACACAGCCCCTGCCACTGGCAGCAGCAGCAGGTGGTGGGCTGTTAAGGTGTTCATTGACTGTGCCAGCATTCAGCCACTTCTCTGGACACTTCTGAGAGCTGCACATAGTGGCAGGGAACGGGGCCAGGCCAGCCCAGCTTCATACTGTGTGGCTCCCTGTGGCTCACGTTCAGCTCCAGGGAGCCAGCTAGAGCCATGCATCATAGGGGAAGCCCCAAGTGTTGGCACTGACAGCCTGACCCCACTCTCTGTCACCATGTGCAGCTCCCAGGATGCCATCAGGAAGCAGATAGCAGGGCCAAGCTGGCCTGGTTCCATTGCACAGTTTCCCAACACTACCAATGGAATCCTGGGAGCTGCATGTGGTGGCAGAGAGTGGGGAAGGCTGCTGGGTCCATCGCACTGAACTTCCCCATGGTGGTGTGCAGGTTGTGCATTTTTTCTTTTTCTTTTTCCCACACTCTGCATTCCTACCACCCCACTGGGCACAGGCACTGCACTCCAGATTTACATTCCCATCAGTCCCAACCCATGCTATGCACTCCCACCCAGCTGCAGCTCTCCCCCCCTGCCCCTTGCTTTCCTACCTGCTGCTCAGAGTGCTGCAGCAGGGACATGAGGAGGAACCTCTGGAGGCCAGGGGAGCAGAGCAGTTCCTTGGGCACCTGTAGCAGTGGCAGCAGCAGCCCTACCCTGAAGCTGTTTGCATTGGGCCAGGGCTGAAGCCTTTTCATGTACAAGGGTAGGAGTGCGGCCTTGGGGGGGTAGAAAGGGTTAAACCTCATGCAGAGTGTGTCAGGGGCATCCACAGGCTAGGGTGGCTACAGTTAATTGATGGGTGCCCATCCACAGGCCAGATGAAATCATCTGGAAGGCCAGATTCAGGCTGCAGACCATATTTCGTCCACCCTTACCATAGATCATGAAATCTCCCAGACAAACAAGTCTCCATCTGCTGGCCTGTACAGAGCCATCCTAATGTTAATACCACTGTCCAGCTAATATGTAGCTAAATCATGGAGGAAATGAGCTGTGCAGCAGTTCCTTTAATCTTGCTGTTTTTGCTACATGGCCCACCCCCTGCCGATTGGTGGTGGGACCTTCGCAACCACGTTGCTCACTGCTGATCATTTGGGAGGCAAAAATCATGACATATTTAAAACCATATTTAAGGGCACTTAAAATGAGATAGGCTGCATATTAAAGCTCATTAACAAGTGCCTTCTAGGCATCTTAAAGTTATGCCACATTGGGCAAAGATTATCTTTGAACTCTGCTACTCATGTTACTCTAACTTCAGGCTGCTCCACTGAGATAAAGTGACTGATTTGCATTCCTCCAGCATTGCATGAGGTACTGCTCCCAGCATGCAGTAGCTACCCTCCAGAACTCAGTGGCTCTGCACTGAAAGCTGGGGAGATCAGAGCAGAAGGTGACTAAGGAGGGGTAAGTACGGAGGCGCTGGTGGGAAGAGGGTGTAGGAGTAGAGGGGGCAGAATGAGGGGGCAGGGGAAAGGGAAGAGGAAGGGGTAGGAGGCAGGAAGTGGATGGTTGGAGATCTGCCTGGCAGCCATGGGAGGGGTGTAGGTAGGTCTGAACGCTCTCCCTGCATGCTTAGACTGAGCCTGCACTGCACTTGCCAGGCCCAGCAGCTTCCCAGCAGCCCTCTACAATGAAAAGGGAACAGGGAGGATAGGGGAAATAGGGAAGGGGCAGGAAGCAACCATGGGAAAGGGGTGGATGGGCCTGGCAGCTACCTGCATCCCCGGATTGGGCCTGCACACTCTCTGCTGGACCCCTCAGCAGCCTGGCAACTGAACAATCCCTGATAAAAAAAATCCCAAAGTCACTCTGTAAAATACCACAAAATCCATATTCCTCCATAATTAAAACAAAATACTACTATATAGAGAGAGAAAGTGAAAGATAGAGAGACAGTGATCATTTGGGAAATGTTTTATTGATCTATCTATAGTGTTAAAGCAATTTGGAAACCTACCAGTGTCTCTAGCGTAATAATAAAATGAATTCTAAATACCTATATGTTTTGCTGTTTGCTTTTTGTTTTCCTACCATAGAGCAGTTAGAGCTCCCTGTGATCCCTTCACTAACCAGGAATTGGGGACAGCTGCCCCTGCAGCCACAGCTCCTGCCAGCAGGTCTCATCCTGTCTGGCAGCTGGCACATAGGGTGTGTGCTGGGGGTGTGTGGGGGTTTGCAGGAGTGGGGTAGGAAAGTGGGTGAGCGGTTGTGGAGGGATGTGGGAGGCCATGGGGCGTAGGGATAGGTGTGGGTGAACAGTGGAGGGACTGGGGGGGTGCTGCTCAGGAGGGGTGGGTCCCCTGCCCCTCCCAGGGCACAGCCACCATGCACAGCTCACAGACTGCCCTCCACAGGGCTACAGCCCCCCAACAGGGAGTACCACCCTCCCTGCAGGGCCCCCGTCTCAACCCTACAGCCCCCCCCTACAGTGGCCACAACTCCCACGTGCCCCAGCCCTACATCCCCCCCCCCCCCCCCTGCATGCACCTCTAGCCCCCAATGGCTACCCCACCTGGCCACAGCCTCCAGGCACTTTAAAAAAAAGAAAAAGAGAAAAGCCTTGTACTCACTGGCAATAGCAGGGGTTGTGGGGGCATAGTGCAGATTCACATGCTGTTGGGCAGCTGGGGCCACTGTGGCTGTCACCCAGGCCCCATGCTGCCAGGGGGCTCTGCTATGAGGCCCCAGTGACCCCAATGACAGCTGCTACTGCCAGTGAGTGCAAATTTGGGTTTTTTTTTATTTGCTGGGATGCTAGGGCTGGGTGGGGCAGTGATAGGGGGTAGGCAGGGGATGGGACCAGGCAGGGAAGTGATTGCGAGGGCTTGGGAGACAGCTGGGGTATGGGGTCAGGCAAGGCAGGGATCGAAGGATTGAGGGACTCAGGGGTAGCTGGGGGATGGGGTCAGGCAGAACAGTAATCAGGGAGGCTCATGGGGGCAGGCAAGGGATGAGGCCAGGTAGGGCAGCCATCAGGGGGTAGGTGGGGGGGCTGGCGGAAGTCCTCCCATGGTCCCCTCCTCCAGCCCCACTTCCCCTAGTTACCAACAGGAGCCCAGGTTTGGGTCCCTGCAGCTTGCATGGCTCCCTGTCCCACATGGGCAGGCAGCGTGCTTCAGCACAGGGGCGAGGGCTAGCCGCAGAGACACCCGGACTGGCTACCAGAGCCTCTCTGTGGAGAACCAAGCCCTGGTTGCCTCAGGGCATGGTCTGAGACTGTCCTGCTTTTTTTCCATGCATTTTTTTTTGAGCCCTGGATATCCAGGGGGCTAATTGTGCCCCCATGCTGCAAATCTGCAGTGCGGGGAACGTTTTTTCATTCCCACATGTGCCTGTTGTAGTGACACTGGTCTGGACATGCCCAGGGAGGCAATCCAAGTTATGGTAGGGGCAGTCAGGGGAGCAGAGAGGCAATCAGGGGTTGATTCAAAGCTGCATGGTGTACCCCTCCCCTTGTCCCCCTATGCTGTGGCTGGAGAGCTGACCACCTGGGCAGCCACAGGGCAGACTTGCAGCTCTGAGCCTCCCCCCCCACCCCCCCATGCTCACCAGCCCTCTAGTTGCAGGTCTGAGCAGTGTAGATTAGAGACCCTTAATGCAACTGCTCAAATGACATCTTAATTTTAACATTAACATTCCTTCAAGTTAGCAAGTGACAATTGTAACATGTAACTAAACCCTTATTCAGCAGCACTAGTCAGCCTGTCTCTGGGGTAATGAGCCTACTCCTGCCAGTAGTTATTTAACTTCCAATTTAAGGGGTAGTACCTCTGGAACAATGCAAGCGTTGCTGAGGGTATTGCTGCTGGGCACAGTGAGTTTTCTATGTAGGCAGCTTGCACGTCTCTTCTGGAGGGTAGGCTACTCTGGGATGTGAAAGACATGGGTTTAAATTGCTCTGTCTGAACTGGGACAAGGATTTGAATCCAGGTCTCCCATATCTCAGGAGAGTTGTCCAGCTATCTAGGTATCCTGAAGTGGGTCTCCCTCAATCACTTAGTATAAAGCAGTAACTATTTTTTGGAGTAGAAACTTGAACCATGAGTATAGACTACATAGGTGACTGGCCTGCCTTAGGTGCTTGGTTTGGTTTAGGAGAGCATTTGTGGCTGAGAATCCCAAGCAGTGGAAAACTCCTAAGAGTACTTCCTTAAGTGCGTAACCCCTGTCTCCATTTCAGTCCTGGCTAAAAGAAATTAGTTTCCTCATCTAATTTTTGTGGAACATTTCCTTAACTTCTTAACTATCCCCATATTGTACAGAGGCCTGGGCAACTAACATGACTGAGAGTACCCCTGAGTGGCAGAACATTTAGGAGATACAACAGTGAGAAAAGAAATATCTAAGTGCCTTTGAGTATCTAGCGCTCTGGCCTCACTGTACTTCCAGTTGTAGTAATTCAAAGCTACTCAGAGTATTCTGAAGGAAAATAAATTGTTTAGCTCTTATAAAGTATTTGGCTATCATGATAACATACAGCATTAGAAGCTGCTCCAAGTAGTATGGGACAAAGGGTTCAAGTTAAGAAGGATTTTAATTTATCTGCGGGGGAAAAGGAGTTAAAACTCTAGTCATTGAAAACTTTTGAGCACATTCTTAGCAGAAGGAGGGCCATTGCATATAATTCAGTTTCACATTTGATTAGGTCAGCTTGACTTGGTTTTCAGAAATCTGAAAAGAATATGTGTAGGTAAGGTGGCAGAAAGGACACTTACCAAGCTCTTAAAAGAAAGTTACAGTGACAAAAACAGCAGTATGGTACTTAAAATAACTAAAATGGATTTTGAGGCATTACTTTTGTCAGGGCGATAAAATTCTTAGTTATAGAGCTAAGAAGGTTGACCCATGATAGTAAAAGAAAAACTGGCAAGTTCTACTGCTTTTTCCTATGGACACAAAGATGATGGAATGCATGCTATTTGACTGCCATTACAAATGGCATTTGTTAAGTACAGGCTATGCATGGATAGTGTACAGAAACAACACAATATATATGTAAGCGTTATTTCATATATAGCCCACTGAATCCAATTTAATTGTATTTGATTTAGGTCCCCTCAAAACGTGGGAGTCGAAAACCACAGTGGAAAGATTAATTTTATAATATTTATATATGCTATTAATATATTACACACACACATATATACATACATACATACACAGATGTGTGTAATATATAGATAGGAATTATAAATATAAATATTATAAATATATATGGAATATATACATATTCCATATATATATTAAATTTGCAGCATTTTTTATATATATATATATATATATATATGAGCTCTCAACAAATCCCTTTAAAGATAATGGAGAGGTTTGCAAATCAATGACCATTTTCCAAAACATGAGACAACAATGAGTAAGGAAAGAAAAAGGTATAAAAGGAGTAGAGGGATTTGACTGAAGATGATCATAGGTGGATCCAGAATCATAGAAACAGGGGTGCTGCCTTGGCATTGCGGCACCTGCTCAGTGGCATTACAAAAGGCACTTGTTAAGTACAGGCTGTGCATGGATAGTGTACAGAAACAATAAAGGAGTGGCTATACCCCTTCCCCTACGACACCATGATTCTGGATACCAATGAGCTGTCTGAGTGATCTGGCATATCAGCATAACTCCTGCAGGAAGCACTGAATGTGCCATGAGCTCTGGCTGGTTGATGTAGGGATTGCCCAAAGCCTGTGCTTGCACACAACTCGGGACTCCAGGGGTGAACACCACTGCTGTTTGCACTTCCCATCTCTCCTCCCTTCTCCGTTGCTGAATTCATCAAGAGACAAAAATGGAATGAGCAGCAGCGACACTCTGGATCTGCCCCTGGACATAACTGTGTTGGACAGTGGCCATCACAGTCTTGTATACACATAAATTACAACTGTAGTCACATAGGCAAACAAGTCAGACTGCTGTTTACCTAAGCTTTGCTAACCATTAAACAGCTGAGTGAAGGGCAATGTGCAAGTGCATGAGGGAACTGGGCAGTCCTGGTTGATCGGTGTAGTCTTCAAGCATGTGACTTACATTTCTACCTGGTCACAGCAGCCAAAGGAAGAATCATGAAGATTTCACTTTAAGTTGTTTGTAGCACATCGGCTTTACTCTATATCTGAAACATTTGATCTGACCTATGGATGATGTAGAAAGTGAAAGCCAGGAAGCCAGGCCACTGGATTTGCCACAAGATGGCACTGGCTATATTTGAATCCTGATCTTGCCACTTTTGTTGCCATCTGGAGGTAACATCAAGGTTTGTTTGAGGCATTGTCTAAATGGGGAATGGTGGTGGCTCTGTGCGTTAAGCACATCTTTAAGCAAGAGATTTCTTGTTCTTTACAGAGTGGATTCTGCACAGTAACATGTTGCCTGATGTCAGAAGGGGCACAGATGGAAAAAACTGGCAAGTAGGCCAGACTAATTGTTTTCAGAGCGCATGGTGTATACATCTGTGATTGCAGTCCTATGGTTGTTGTATCTAGGTATTGCATTGGAACGTACCTCTACTTTCAATGAATGCCTTCCCAAGACCTTGCTAAAAATAAGGATATTAATAAAGTACTTAGCAATTGAGCTATTGCAATCTGAGGATCCAATGCACTGACAATAGGCTTGTACCCTGGTAGCTTCTTCCAAGAGCTTGGATATGGTGGCCAAATGCCCTCCAAAGGGTTCCACTACATCAGAGGGATTAAATGAACTTCAAAGGTAATTTATTCTATCCTGCCGCATGGATGCAGGATTTGCTGCAAATGCTATTCCTAAACCTTACCCAGTCTCCTGAAATCCTTCAGTGAAGCAGCTTCTACAACTTATTTAAGCACAATGTTCCTCATACTGTCCGATTCCATCCATTAGACTTTGAAACACAGCCTTTTTTGACAGTCATCTGCCTGAATTCATCCTCTTGTAAGGAAGCATCACTGATTGCTAGACTGCACTGTCTCTGGTAGATGAGTCACTGCTGCGCCTTCCAGTACTTGAGGATCTTCAAAGAGAGGTACCCACCTCTTCCCCCATACTACAAATCTTGGCTGCTGCCACTGGTTTATTTTTGAGAAGCTCACATAATGCAACTGTTCCCTCTGAGAAATTACGTTTAGACTGGCTTTCACTTTTGTAAATGGAGTACACACCTATAGTTGTGTACATGGACTATATCTATAAACTCTACATCCCACATTACTGTAGTATTTTTGGCACTTTATTGTTATAATACTCCTCTGAGGTACAGAAATATTTATATTAAGAATGCATTGGCTAGGGTTGGAACCAAGTCTTGTCTTTCCCAAATGAGTGCCCTTAACCCCTAGGTCAGTAACCCTCCCCGCCCCCCTTCCTCTGACCCAGTGAATATGTAAATTATTGCATATACAGAGGAATAGCTTTAAAACAGGGGTTTTCACCCATTTTTAAGGAGTGTACCCAGATGCGGAGCAGGGTGACAGCAGCCAGACATGGAGCTTGGGGGGCTTACATGTGGCAGATGGCATCGGCAGCTGCCTCATGTGAGCTCCCCGCCCTGCATCCAGCCAGCTGGGTGGTGCCTGTGCAGCTCGCAGAGGGGAGCAGCTACCCTCGCCCCATCCCAGCCCTGCTCCTGGGAGGCAGAGGCACAGGGTGGTGGGTGGTGGCACTCCATCTCTGCCCGCCTGCAGTACCCCCCAGTTCCTTTCCCAAGTGCCTTTGGTTGACAATGCCTGGTTTTAAGAGGAGGACTCAGATTGCTCCTGCCCCCACAATACTCTGCATCCTAGTTAGAGCTTTCATTTGGCAGATTTGAGTTTTTACCCCTAAAGGAGCCTCATCTTTGCATAAGTCCTAAAAGACAGATTCTGTTTTGCTTATTTACACTGAATGGCACCTGATCCCATGGACAGTCCCATCCAAGAAAAGATCTTGTTCAACATGAAAAAGAGCCTCACTGAAATATTTTATTATTTCTGTTATTTTATCTTATTTTATTATTTTACAAGATCTGGTGCTGCAAATTTAATAGTCCATAAAATTCACATGATTTCTTCCTGACTAGGGTGGAGAAACCGAACATTTTTAGGACTGTCTAACTATTTGCTGGCCAGACACAAAACAGACCACAGAAATGCAAACTGGTAATTTAAAGTCAGATTACATGGCCATCATCCAGTGCTCCCTGGCTTTTTATTTTCATGAATTATGAACTATTACCAAGCATTCATCTCTGAAGTTTATTAAAGAGGCTATTTAGGCAAGTGGCACATTGAAAATGAGGCACAGTTAAACATCACAATCGGGGTGACAGTAAACATGTCTGTTTTAAAAGTAGTGGCATACAATGAGTTACATATCTGGTTTGTTTCTCACTTTCTTATTCTTAAGGCTCATGGGTTTTGGAAAGGTAAAGGACTGAGACAGAACAGAATGTGATTTCAGGAGCCAATAAAACCTGTGATTTGAAGCATCTTTCAAGCCATCAAATAACTTTTATAGGCTACAGCAAAAAAACCTTTCTTAGAATGAAAAATTCTGAGGCTGTTACTATAAATTGGAAATCTCTGACAATTTTATTAAACAAATAACCGTATTTTTGTTTGTGTATGCACAGCATGAGAAAAAAGCTCTTCAGATCCTCATTGGATGTAATTAGCTGAGTGCTGAAGTCACAAACAGTCTATATATCCTCACCTGATGTGCAGCTCCATATTGGCGAAAGTGATATTGCGTGGGAGTGTAGCCTCCTCCTTTCCCTTTAAGGAATTGATAGAATTTGTTTGCTTAACATGCTCAGTTGATACATGAAAAAATCTCTTCTAAGAATGTTGTCTCTGTAGCATAATCTCTCTCAAAAGACAGGTTACCTGCTTATACAATTTAATCCTTTGATCAGTTCATTGATTATAAACTTGCAACTAATAGTGTATGCCAGAAAACTCGTTGAACAAATGGGTTGCGGTGATGGAACATTTACCAGAGATTACGCTTCTGCAAACTCCCCATAGGTTTGGCTCAAGGTGTCAGTTTCCACATGGCTCACTAGACACAGACAATACTGTGGTCATTCTGGCACGTTGGATAGATGCACAAGCCAGAACTATTGTCACACTGGGAATAAATTATTTACAGCAACTTGACATACTTGAACCTTTGGTGAGATTTATTCGTCAGAGCTTCTGATACTGCTTCTTAATCAGCAACTCAAACTTTCACCTTTTTTGAGAGTCATTTTATAGATTGTAAACTAGCCTACCATTATAAAGCTGAGAAACTAGTTCTTCTCAATGGTATATTCCTGCCTCAGTAAGCCCCCTCTAGGCATCATAATCTTCAGTCTATTTTAACAGAAGGGTTCAGAACTGAAACTGTGTGAAATCCAGCGCTGTTATTTTACTAGGAGTCATACAAATAAATGTTAACTGAGGCACACAGGAAAATGAAATGTAGATACAGGGATGAATTAAGTAACAAGAGGCAACTTTTGGAGTAATGGAAAGAGTCACTATGCAATCTCTTGCACATACTAGTATTTAATGAAGTGTGCTTGTACAGTATACTCAGTTAAATATGGATATCCACCATATAACAAATAACTCAGAATGGACCCTCTTCAGACTACCGTTGGACTCTGCTCACTTCTAAAGCATCTCACCTACTTGACTGTAAGGGTGGCAGAGGGTATCAAAGTGACCTTAATCTGCAAAGACTTCAGGTTTCTTCCTGACAGGCAAAAAGTCCACCAGCTACAAACAGAGAAATAGGTCTTTTATCCTTTATCTGCACTGGACATCAACCAATGGAGTGGCAGTTTTAGCTTGATCAGTATCTAAACAGGACTCAGTTGCACTGAACTGTTTTCTTTTCCATGTGCTTAGGTTGAACGCCTTTCTCCACTTTCTCCTATCTCTAAGGGGGTGGGTGGTTGGAGGAAGTCATATCTTAAAATACCTCCCAGTTTCAGCTCATGATTGAAGAAGTAGGATACAGAGTCCTAGTTCACTGCATGGTGAGTCTCAGGGCTTTCTCCTCATCTCCTTTGCTGATCAACTGGGCAAGGAGGAGGAAGCTGCAGTTACAACCTGTTTGTATTACTCTTTGCACTCCCAAATGGCAGTTTTTCAACCACACAAGTGGGATTTTGGGCACATATGTCGACATGTATGGATCTAGGATTTTGAAAAGGGGGTGCAGCTGGTGGTGTTGCCTCATTCCATACAACACAGTGGATATTGTTCCAGAGTTGAAAAGAAACTAGAATGCCTAGTAATAAGCTAGTGGGTGATATTATTCAGTTTATGATCAGAGCAAGAGAAAAATGTTTTGGAATGTTCATGAATTTGCTAAATCATATATCATATGTATATTGTTGTATAAAAACAAAAAATTATGCAAAAATAATCAAAATATATTGTTTCACTAGTTCTGCACTTACTAGAATTAAATGGATTTTCTTCATGAAGCAAAATCTAACCTTCTTTTACATCTTGATAGTGCATTCAATGCTTCATTGCAAGTTATTTCCATACCTGTGATCACATTTTTAGTTAAAGTGTGGTGCTCAGAACTGGACACAATACTCCAGCTGTGGTCTCACCAGTGCTGAGTAGAGTGGAAGAATCGCGTCCTTGGTTTTGCTGGAGATGCATCAGCTGATGCATGCCAGAGTATTACTTGCCCTCCTGGCTACAGCGTCACACTGCCAGCTCATATTCATACTGTGGTCTATTATTACCCTCTTTCATTCGTGGTACTAGTCAGTTTGGTGATCACAAGGCTGTAGGTGTATTAGGGGATGCTTGTCCCCAGGTGGAGCACTCTAAATTTCTTGATGCTGAACTTCATTAGATTCTGATCCGCCCAACTTGCTAGCCTATCTAGGTCCACCTGTATCTGTAGCCTATCTTCAAGCATGACCATGCTTCCCCATAACCTGGTGTTATCTCTGAACTTGGCCAGTGAGCTCTTTACCCCCACATCCAAATCATTAATAAAGATGTTGAAAAGTACTAGACCAAGCACTGACCCTTGTGGGACACCGCTGTCCACTTCTTACCAGGATGACACATCCATTCACTACAACTCTCTGGGTCCTATCCTGCAGCCAGTTTCTCACCCACCTGAGGAGTTAAGCTCACAAACCTCTAATTTTCTTGTGAGGACATCATGGGATACTAGATTAAAGGTCTTTTGGAAGTCAAGATATACAATGTCAACCTCCTTTCACTTGCCCAGGTGGTTACCTGGTCACAGAAGATGAGGTTGGTAAGGCAAGAACTGCCTGTGATGAAGCCATGCTGACTGTCATTTAGAATCTTACCTGCAAGATTATTGCAGATAGACTCCTTGATGAACATTTTTCTAGGATTTTCCCTAGGATGGAAGTTAGGCTGATTGCCCTACAGTTACCTGGGTCCTCCCTCCTGCCTTTCTTGTGGATGGGCACTACACTGGCCCTCCTCCAGTCCTCAGGGACTTCTCCAGAGCACCATGAGTTGTGGAAGAGTTTCACCAGGGTTCATCAATGACTCCAGACAGCTCCTTCAGCACTCTCAAATGAAGATCATTCAGTCCCACTGACTTGTATATGTCTATTTTTTTAAATTTGCCATATACCAATTCTATGGCAATAGTAGGAAGGTGAATATTCCTACTGTGCTCATCCTCTACTCTACCTGACATTGTTTTCCCCTTGGTCCAGTGAAAGACTGAGGCAAAATAGACATTCAGGAGTTTAGTTTTCTCATGGGTGCTGGTAACCATCTCTCCTGAGTCGTTGAGCAATGACCCCACACTCCCATTTGTTTTCTGCCTGTTCACTATGTACCTAAAGAAGGACTTCTTGTTGTCCTTGAGTCCCATTGCTAATCTCAATTCAGTCACCACTTTAGCTTTTCTTATCTGTTCTGTGTAAATGCAGGCCATCATGGAATAGTTCTCCTTGGGGCCTGCCCCTAGCTTCCATTGTTTATGAACCTTTTTCTTCTTTCTTCAGAGGACCATGGTTTCCCTGTTTAGCCAAGAGGGCTTCCCAGCCCTTCTGTTACCTCTTCTCAGAATGGACTTCCTTTGAGCTTCAAGGATCATGTCCTTAAGGAATAACCACAGTTCGTGCACACATTTTGCCTTCGATCCTTGGTCCTGCAGCATTTTCCCTACTAGTGACCTAAGGTTATTGAAATTGCATTTTTGAAGTCTAAGACTTCAATCCTGCTATCAGATTTTTCTGCCTTACATCAGACAGTGAATGCGATGGTTTCATGGTCACTGTCACCCAGACTTCCCTTTGTATTTAAGTCGGTTACCAGTTTGTCTCCTTTGACCAGGACCAGTTCTAGCAGAACATCATGTCCATGCACCTCTTAAGTCAGGAGGAGCTCCTCAACACAGGTCAGGAAGGATTGCAACCAATCCAACTTGGCCAAGTGTTCCTCCCAGGAGATGTCTGAATAATTAAAATCACCCATGACGACCATGTCATGTGCACATGCAGCCTCAATCAATTCTTGGGTGAATTCCAAATCAAGTTCCTCCCCCTGGTTTGGTGTATTATACACTTACAGTTAGGTCTCTCTCGCTGTGCTCTCCCCACCCCCCGCTGCAACTTAACCCAGAGTGTTTCAAGCTGTTCATTTTTGGAGCTGCTGTTGGCCTCCAAAGAGGTGTATTGATCTTTCACATACAGAGCAATGCCACCACCTTTCTTCCATACCCAGTCCCTTCTACAAATGGTGTAGCCCTCTATAGCTACACTCCAGTCATGGGAGAAGTTCCACTATGTCTCTGTAATCCCTCCTAGATCATAATGTCCACTGGAGAGTAGGAGGGCTAGCTCCTCCTGCTTGTTCCCCATGCTCCTGGTGTTAGTATATAAGCACCTGAGTCCTCCTACTGAGGCCCTTGTCTTCCTTTCCAGCTGATGAAGAACTATTCCCTCAGCTCCCACAACAGTGGCTCTCTACAGGTTTTACTTGTATGTTAGTCCCTGGACATGTTTGAATTTGTGTATCCCGATCCCCCAGCAACCTTAGTTTAAAGCCCTGTTTAAAGTTCTAGCCTCCACTCATGCAGAAAAGGTTTGAACATGTCTATGATTTCTTTGCAGAGTACACCCTCTACCAGGCTATACGTTAGGTACTATTTGGTTATTTCTCTAGTGGTCCTTTTGAAGCTACTCCCTGGGGCAGCCAATGGAAGGGCTAATGTGGGATGAGGAGGGTGTTTGGCTTAAGGAGATGGCTACTTATACTTCTCCAACTGAAGAAGTAGAAATGGGGATGCTCTGAGGAACATGGCGTGGAGGGGCCTTGGCATGTACCCAGCTTGGGGCAGGTGTAGGATCATGAGAATATTGGAAAAGGGCATGTCTGTGGGATGTATTCAGCTTCATGGAGGGAATACAGGGATAGGGGAGGGAGTCAAGGGCTGGCAAGGAAACTAAGAAAGCTTTAGCTTTCTTCTTCATTAGCTGGGAGAGGGTTACAACGGTAGGGGATGGCTTGTGCTGAGGGTAAGGAACTTGGTATGCCTTTGCCAGAAAAAAACACTTCTGTAGAGGAACAGCAACTCAAGCCAGAGCCCTGGTGGAGAAAGGGCAAGGAAGGGACCTTGATGAAGCCTAATATTTCTAGAAGTGGAGGCCAGAATATGATTAACCTGTTTCACACTTGTTCTCTTCATGCCCCGCTCCTCTAAACCCACCCAAAGACAAGTTGGTGGAAAAGTGTTCCCATAGCTTCTGTGAAGAGGCTTGTGCATTTTATCAGTCTAAGCGTCATGCTCATGGACTGAAAATGTTCTGACTTAGCCCCACACAGAGATGTAATTGATAAAAAACTCCTTGTACTTACTTTTTCCCACTGCTCATGTGAGTGGGACCAGGGTTAGCCACAGTGACCCTGCATCTAGGGTTAGCCATTGTGTCACCCTAACACTTTTTTCCCTGGACTTCTTTGCTCCATTTTTAAATTTGTTCTAGAAAATATTAGCAATTACTTAGATAATAGCCACCCCACCCATAGCAGCTCTCTCATGCTACCAGAAAATGGTTTTCTTCCATTTCAAGCACACATGTCCTTTAAAAGCCATTTATTAGGCAATAAAATAAATATTTCATTAGGAAACTGCACACACAGAGGCATTCAAATGATCAGAGTTCATAGTGCATCTCAGAGGAAAAACATGGAACAGAGTGACCTGAGAAAACTTGCACAAGTAACCAAAACAGCTTCATGGCAAAACATCAGAGAAAACGGATGCAATTTTCTCTGGTTATTCATAACTTATTACATCTTGCAACTCTTCTTTCAAGCAATAAAAATCATTTTGTTTTTAATGTAGTATGCTAATCCTGCTTACACTTTGCTTTCTGTTTTAAGGTGTATTCCAAGCCATCCTCATCTGTACAAAAGCAGTTTTTGCCTAGCACTCCGAACAATTGACAGATATCATTATACAGTCCTTTGAAGATGCTGCTCTTCCCTGTCTCCCAGAACAAAAAGGGAAAAGCAGTACAAACATACTGCTACCTTTTGTTTAGTTTCAGCTGTTGTAGCCAGTGTGATGTGGCTAGAATCAAGACAACTCAACATCTCCGGGGGAGAGGAGACGTGACTTCTCCTGTCCCATTGTCTCAGCAGTCCACAGGCTGCTACTGAGAGTGTTCTTAATCCCCTTAGTCCCTTGCGCGGGTGTGCAGTCCACATCATACTTCACCCTGAAAAATTAATCTGCTTAGACAGAATGTTCAGGAAGCAAAGTTGGCAAAAACAAAATGTCAAATGAATTCATGGTGATCCTACCTGCCCAGAGAAACAAGGTCAGGGAAAGATGAAGAGATTAAGTTTGTGAGGTCTCTGAAAATGGAACCATCATTATAATTCATCATTTGAGTGTATTGTTTTTAATTATATGCATACACATGCTTAAATGATAACAGTAAAGATGATTGAAAATATGAAGTTGCGACTGAAAAGGTATTGAAGATCTTGAAATATTTGAGTAGAGTACGTTTTGTGAATGGGATTCATCTTGTTACTAAGATCTGGGTACATGAGATCTATACTTTCTCTTATCCTCCTTTCCCTAGGTATTTCAAGTGACCAGTAAAAATAATTTATTCTTTTAAAAATAATGTTTAAACTGCAATATTTTCTAAGTCTCTCAGCACACAGCATCTATGAATGGGAATTAGTAATCAATTCACCATAACTGCAAATTATACTGACAAATGAGAATTAACATCTTTCCAGGTTGTTGGTTTTCTCACATCTTGATTAGACTCCTGACATATTTTTTCTCATTTCTGATTACAAGTCGATTCCATTAACACTTACCACATGATCCATTCATGACAGTAATAAACAGAATAGCTAGAGGTCTTGTATTACAAGCTGAAGCTCATCCTTCTGTTTCCTTTTCTCAGATAAAACATTTCTAAGGTCACATTATATTCCTTTTTCACCTTTATCTCTTGACAGTGGAGTATCCTAAAGAGGCTTACGGCCATGTTCCATATTAATTTTAGGAGGCTCCTGGAACTCTTAACCCCTGGCTTGTCCATGCATTAACATCTAAAACTAGCTTTAAAAACACTTTAGGTGGCTTAAAGTTGCATCTGTATTACCCAGCTCCTACTCATCAATGTGTGGCCATTCCTTCCACAAGTCACCCAAGCTGCAGTTCTCCAGCATCCCAGGATGTAGTGTCTCCTCCCCAACACTCCTATTCTGTGTGGACAAACTTTCTACCCCCTGAATTCAACAGTCCAAGAGCTGGTTCTGGCACCAAACTAACTCCCCCTCTCAAACCCATGAGTGCAACCCCATGCTAGCAACCTGCAAAGTACATACCAGTGAGCCAGGTCTCAGGACATGGACAGGTCCAGGATTGGGGTCTAAGGGTGATGAGGGGAGAAAACAAAGTAGGGAGCTAGATCAGGTCCTCATTCCTAGAGCAGGGGCACTAGTTCCCCCCAAAATGCCTTCCCTCACCACTCCCATCTCCCAGCCGCCCTGATAAGCATGACTAACATCTCACCCTCCCGCAAGCGTACACACCCCAATCCAAATGTATTAAAACACAAGACATTCTTTAAATTTACTTTCTCTGTATTTCTTTTTAAATTATTTTTCTCCTTTTTTTATTTTACCCTTCAGTGGCTGGCTGACTTCATTTCACCACCCTTTTCTCCAACTCCATTTCCTTTCCATTTCATTACCCACCCCCACCCCATTAACTCTCCACCTCCCAGGTTTATGTTACCACCACCTCCCCATCACTTACATATTCTCACCTAAAGCAGGGTTAAAAGCCTGTCCTGGCTCACCAGCTCTGTACTGGCAAGTGACAGCTGTATTTCCTAGTCAGGGCCCTGATTGCCAGCCTTCTAGTGGCAAGTCACAGCTGTGCAAGTATGGGGCAATCAGAGAAGTTTTTTAGCCTTAAGGTACAACTGTTCCAAACTCAAGCTAGTACTAACACTGATCAACATTTGGGGAGCTCAATGAGTAATGATTACAAGGCCCTTATTGTGTGAGGTTTGATATTAAAAGTTCTTAGCACTCCTCCACTAGCAACTTGCTTTAACTTCACCATGAATTGAGGGTGCTCAGTACTTTACAAGACTCCTTATTACATTTCAGGAAAGAGGCCTTAATGACCAGGACTTTATCCTATTGGCCCGCCTTTGTGTAACACTTTCTCCTAAATCTGCTGGAATGCAAACAGAACCCTACTCAAACCTTGCACTGATTGAAGACTTTTAGACTCATTTGTTTTGCAAGCCTCTCCACCACCACATGGTCTTGTTCCATGGAGACCATTTTAGTAAAAGTATTTGGACTTTGTCTTAAAAGCCAGCTGTCTAGCACCTAGTGCAATACTGGGGAGGACAATGAACGCATGGTAGAAAGCAACTTTTGCGCCTTTCCCTGACCACAATCCTTGCTAAAGGAAGACCATAAATCAAAAAGGAACATGGTAAAATTCACCTTGTGTCTGCACATCACTATCTTCTCAGACATCAGGGATTTAAAACGTTACTCTGATTTCTTGTTAAAAGGGTGTCGAGTAGCTGGTGCTGTCATTTCTCATTGCAGCTAATCAGTACTTCTTGCTTTTATCTCTTCTTTATTTCAGAGGCTCATGTTGAAACAGTAACAGAGGCCAGAGAGCTGCTCAGAGGCCCTAACTGGAGTTATGTTAATGTAATAATGTCCTAGATAATATATTAAGGTGCTGGGTCCTAATGCTTAACTCACTACTTCCCCCGCACGTCCCCTCAAAAAACTCAAACAAGAAAGAAAGCTAGAATGGCCTCAGTCTAGAAGATCCTGAGGTTTGAAGCTAGGATCACATAGGCTCAAGATGGGGAGATTTTATAGTCTACATAGGAAAAGTAGATAGAGAGGATTTCAAGTAGCATCTACTTGTGATTGAACTTTGCATACAGATTTCTGTGCATTACATAGAATTGACCTAAAATGTATCCAACATTTCTGTTTAGACCCCCAGGATGTTCTTGATAAATTATGGACCAAAGCATTGGTTAAACAGGTGGAATAATCTGAAAGCATGTTTCTGTATTTATAATCAATGAAACTTTACTTTGCTGATATGCTGCCCATAACAACACGTCACAAAGTGCATTATTCTTTGTTTTCCCTTGTGAAGAGCTGCCCTTAAATACAAAGGGATCTGAGCCTGCAGAGGCTACTAGCACAATGGGCCTAGCATGATTCCCTTCTCTTTCCCCCATTATAACAGTACAGGTATTAACTGCTGTAGAGTTTGTTAACATTTGCAGAGTGCTTTAAAAAGATAAAGTACTGCATAAGTGTTCTTATTATACTCTTGAATCACTTTAACACTGTCTGCCTGATTAGTACTGTAACTCCACTCTTGAACCTTTTCAATGATATTATAACCTTTCACTGTGACTTTATAATGACCTATAGATCTTTTAAATGGTGTCCACTTCATACTCTCTAGTTTTTAAGAGTGATTCTCAAGCTTTCAAAACACATTGTTGTAAATAGTAAATTTTATATGTTGAAGTACTAAAAAAATATTCAGTTCACTAAACAGGAAGGACCAGGAGTATGGTGGCTGCAAAACTGAGCATACAGTTAACTGTTTCTATAAAAAAAGGAGGTTCAGATGACCAATTGATCCTGATCAGAAATCTTTCCTTCCCCACACCCTGTCCTTCGTCTCCCTAATCCCTGACTGTATAACTTGGACTTTTTAAATATAGACATACACTTCAAAAGCTTAAAAGACAGCTTGAAATTTCTTTTCTGTTTCACTAGATCAATTTAAGCTACAATTCAGTAAATGTCAGAATTTTATTCGAACGAGGAATATTAAGTGAAACTAATCGAACAAGAGATTATATATCCATTCTCATGTGCTTCAGAAAAACTGGTTATTCACCACGGCTATGTATGAAATTAATATTTCTTCTGTTGATAGACTTATTTGCTTCTAACTACATAGACTAAAAGAAGAAGAAGTTTTATTACCTTGATTGTCCCCAGATGAATTCAGGGGTTGGCTGCTTTTGACAGGACAGGCCTGAGGTTGTGATCTGGCTGTGGCTGTGGGCCAGAAGTCTTCATCCCCCAAAATGGTCAGCTGCCTGCACTCACCCTATCTGCCTTTCCTGACCCTGTTCAGGTGAGGGAAACAGACATGTCAGAGCAACAGGCTCTGTAGTAGAGGGGAGCACTATGGAGGGAATGGGTGGCACAGTGCAGGCACTGATCCCTTTTTCTGGATCAGACCTTTGTGGGCTGGATCTAGTCCACAGGCCATTGGCTGCCCACCCTTCTCTTAGATGAACAGTTATGAATCTGCAGCACTTCAGTTCTACTATCTTTGAACAGAGGCTGTTTTTCATTTCTAACCACAAAATCGGTTTTTGGGGGAGGGAAGTCTCAGAATGATTCTACGGCGTGACGATGGTGAGTCTACAACATAGCTATACTGACCTTCTTCAATATTTACTTTGAATTTAAAATGTGCTATAAACAAAATTTAAAATCTCACTCAACTGTAATTCAGGGATACATGATGTGCTGTGATGTTGCATACTAGTAGCCAAGTGCTTGCCAGAGATCTTCAAATGATTTGTACTAGCATCAGCTTCCAGCTCTTCTAAGAGATATAGACCTGTTCCTCTTACTCACACTTTCTAATGTCCAACAGATCAAATTAACTTATACCATCATACCAGGAACTGGGAGAAAGGGAATTTGCAGAGGTCAATCCTAGGATGAAGTTACACATTACACTTAGATAATACTAAATCTGTGGGATGTTAAACAGTGGTAAAATTAGAACCTGCTATGAGCAGTTGCATGCTACATATATTAATACTGCTCCTGGC
The DNA here is from genome assembly GCA_030014935.1 of Caiman crocodilus. Classification (NCBI taxonomy): domain Eukaryota; kingdom Metazoa; phylum Chordata; order Crocodylia; family Alligatoridae; genus Caiman; species Caiman crocodilus. The sequence continues at coordinate 175,915,526 of JAGPOW010003316.1, forward strand.
CTGCGCAGATCTTATTTACCACTAGATGCCTGGTGAGCAGGGGTGCCGCTAGAAGCCAAGACACCTGGGCTCTATCCCTGCTCCGGGGGGGCGGGGCGCCAGGGGCTAAGAACAGTGCATCCTGGGATGCTGGCAGACTACAAATTAATCATTTTATCTCTGTGGAGCAGAATGAAGTTACCCTAATGTGGGATAGATAGTATGGCCCAGAGTTAACCTTTGTCCAAAGTGAGATGCTTAGACATGAATTAACACGTTTTAACAAGTGGGTGCTCATGTTTTAAGTGCCCTTCGTGTGGTCTAAGTGTAATGCATAATTTTACCCCTACACAAAACCTAACTTGGAAGCAAACTCTGATAGGAAGTTTGTTGCATGCCTTGTAAATGAATAATAAAGAAAACTGTATGAAGTGTTTACATATACTGTTGGGAAAATGGAGGAATTTCATTTCTTTGGGAAACATGCCAGTTTATAAACTCCTTAGGGATTTAAAGTAGATTGGAGTAGATTATCTAATGCTTCCTTCTGAACAATATCAAACAAAAATGGAACACGTGTGTAATGGATTGTACTGCAGTCAGCAGCCAGGTTTGCCTAAGAAGGCAAGCATTGGCTTAGCACATGTGTTTGAGGGACAGCATGACATTTATAGCAAACGAAGGCCAGAACAAATATTTTTAAAGGTAGGCAGATATAAAAATACACAAGAATGTGCAGTCCCCATTCTGATAAGATGGCTTTACTGAAAATATTACCGTGGGGGAAAATACAAGTTTCTGGAAAGCCAGAAAAATTCAGCATTGGGAGGCTTTGAAAATGGTTGGGGGTAGAGAAATCTTAGCATATTAGTTAGGATTAGCATATAGTACAGTATAAAGACCACCCATCTTCAGACTAATAATAGGAAAATGGACACATACCCAGAGGAGTTGTCAATGACAAGTGTCACCACTGAAATCAGTGGGATTAGTTAAGTAAGAAAAAACTGCTGGATCAGATCCAGAATGATCATTTCACATCCATTAATGTCATACTTGCAAGAGCAGTGATACAGTAGTTTACTTCAGAGAAGCGGAATCTTCTTCATGGAAGGCAAACCAACTATATTACTCATAATTATAGCTAAGAAATATTTAGCAATTAAAATAACATTAGAAGTTTAACAGAGAGAAATCACAGGCAGCTAACATTTCTGATGAGAATCAGTCTGAAAATAGTTGTTTTAAATGAAAAAATTGCCTAAGTGACAACAGAAAAAATGTATTACTTAACATTTCTTGCATTTTAAGTGCTACCCAGATAGTTTCATATCTAATTAAAAGGGCTCTAATTAACAGCTGTATCACTTCCAATTGAACACTTTTTTTTAAAAAAAAAACTAAACTATTACAGAAATCATTTGAGTTTTACAACAATGCCAGCAATCATAATAAACTATATTTGCATTTAGTTACTAGATTAAATACAATACAGGTGAAAGATCTCAGTGAAAAGAAACAGTTAACCCTTTTATATATTTTTTGAGTCTCTGAACCAGGGCTACAAATTCCAGGTTTGATCCACACCAACACTCCTACAGATGGAAATGAGGATTTTGCACAAAGCTGGAAGGTGGAGAGAGTTCCTGGTACAAAAGTACCTGCTTAGGAAAGTTTTTAAGCACATTGTAGCAGGTTCAGGGTTAATGCTTAGCTCAACCAATCAAGTTAAGTCTCTCACATCAGACATTTATTTCTGGGCACCCTTGCTACACAGGAAGCAATATAAATCAATCCTCAAAACACACCCATAAACACAGTCTATACAGGGCAACTCACAGCCCTAAAGTCTCTCCACAAACTCCATGTTGCTGCCTTCATGCTGCTCCCTCAGCACTGCAGTACAGTTTTCCTTCTCTCTCCTACATGGCCTCCCTCTCTGGGTCTGGTGGTGCTGCTGCCTCCTGCATTCCAGACCTTGGTCTTTCACCAGACTCTGGGAAAGTCCTTAGCTCAGTTCTGCCACCATTAGTGAACTCACACTCACACTTATACCTCCCTGTTAGGAGCTTTTAACTTCCTGTGGCCAGCTAATCATCCTCTGCAGCTGGTCCAGTTCTTCTAGGTAGCCTGCAATCACTCCTGACTGCCTGTGGCTGGCTGTAGCCCCTACAAATCTGCAGCTGCCTCCTGCTTAGAGTGTGCAGTCTACTGCAAGTCTTTGCCAGCCAGCCTGCTACACACATGCTTTTATCTCCTTTGAATGGATAGGATTTAAGTCTAGGATTTAATGCTCTGCTGGGTTTCCTGCAGTCCTCATTCTCAATGGATATATCTACATGTTCATTTATGCCATCTTAAATTTACTGCACCATAAGTTACTGCACAGTAAACAGGAATAGTGTGGCATCTACATGTGCAGTCATTAAAGTGCATTAATGCTGTGTGTGGATTGACTTGGGACTAAAGTTTGTCCCAAGACAGTCCACACACACAATGTTACTGTGCGTAAGGCATCTACATATGTGTTACTGCACAGTAACTAACCTGCATGATGCAGGTATCAAATTTACACTCAAATAAGCATAAGTCACCATATTTACTGCTCAGTACAGGTGTGCATGTATAGACATGTGCCTGTACTATGCAGTTATTTCAGTTACTGTGCAGTAAATGTGCACATGTAGACGCACCCATCGTGAGACGAATCAGTCCTATTAAAATGATTTCCACACACTCTTAATGGGTTTAATTGTATTCTATCAGCAAGATGGCTGCTACAAATAATTGCACATGTGGTATTTTTCCTTTTGCAAGTACAGCCTGAAGAAACGCGTGTTTGAAGACCACAGCATCAGATCCAAAATCAAGCTCATGGTTTACAAAGCAGTCATGATCCCCAACTTGCTCTACAGAGCTGAAATTTGGAAAATGTACAGGAGACCTATAAAGCTGTTGGAGAAGTACCATCCACACTGCCTGCAGAAGATCCTCTGAATCCAGTCAGAAGAGAGGTGCAACAATGTTAGCGTCCTCCTGCAAGCAAACACCATGAGTATTAAGGCAGTGATTATCCAGCATCAACTTCATTGGACCAGCCATGTTATCCAGATGTCTGACTCTGAACTCACAAAGAAAGTTTTGTTCTTCCAACTCAGTCAAGGTGTACACTGAAGAGGATGTGCTTCAGGGACATCCTCAAGGCCAACTTAAAAAAATGCAACATCAATGTCATCTCCTGGGAGACTGTTGCCCAGGACTGTGCCAAATGGAAGAAGAGTCTGCTGCAGGGATCTCAGTACTTTGAAACTTCATGACAACCAGAGATGGAAAAGTGGGTGTGGTAGAAACAGCATGACACAGACCAAATAAAAAATGCAGAACCACCCACTGCACACAGAAACACATGTCTGAGCTGCAGGAGAGTCTGTCAATCAAGGAGAGGCCTCATCAGCCAGATGAGACAATCATAGAAGACAACTATCCTTGACTGTAAGAAATTGCCAGAGAAGATTTTTCCTGAAATTCCTTGTGTACATGTGAATACATTTTAAGTCATGTAGATATATAAGTATTTATTTACAGGCACAGACCAGTCTTTGTGCTGCACAGCTTCTTTAAGTATAAACAATTTTGTGTAGGCCCATGCAAGTTTGCACCCTCTTACACAGACTGCCTAAAAACAGATATAGAGTAAATTAAGTCCACTTGCAGGCAGTGGACTTTTCCAGGAAGAGTTCTCTCCTGGAATTGTTTGTGATTTTCTTTAGAATTTTGCAAACAATCCATAATGACTCTGCTGTTGGTGATAACATTCTCACTCAGGGTGTTTAAAAAGAAGCTATACAGATAAACTGTGACTCTACCTTTCATTGAGCTTCACTGGTACCCTCAAAGATGATGAGTTAGACCTCAGAGACTTCATCTGCTTCCATCATAGATAGAATAGGACTCCTACAATGCTAACAATCTGGGGAGCATCTGTGGGTATAAGGTCCCTTGAACTGCCATTGGCTATTCCTTTTGGAGTGTGTCCTGAGCTTGCTCTATAAAAAGGGGCCACACATGAAGTAAAACTCAAACTCACCTTCTTCCAGAAATTAGATTTTAATAACAAAGGAAAAACCCAACAAACTCAAACCTTTTCCCAAGTGACTTTTCTCAGAGCTCTGCATCAGAGTATTAACAGAAACCATCCCAACAAAATCAAAACTAGTTACAGTGAGAAATTTTAGGCAATGGCTTTCAAGATGTTATAGCCTACATATAGGCAAGAATCGATAGGTGGTTGTTAAAAGGAAGTTTAAAATTTAAAGAATCTTAAACTGTTCTGGAAACTGGGACTGTGAGTACAACTCATTGCCAAATTATCGTATTTGCCAAGTAAATGAACTTGTTATTAAAGTTTTACACTGAACAATATAAGTCATTGCATTATTTGCTAGTTGAATTTGGGTTGATAGAGAGTGTTTCCAGAGGATATTGGTTATTAAAATGCAGAGAGGCATTCAGTGGGAAATCACAGATTCGTAGAAAAATAGGGTTGGAAGGGATCTCAGGAGGTCCTTTAGCCCAACCTCCTGTTCAGTGCAGGACTACCCCAAACTAGAGCATACCAGTCAAGGCTTTGTTTAGTCCGGTCTTAAAAACCTTCAAGGATGGAGATTCCACAGCCCCTCTGGCTATTCTCTTCCGGTGTTTTACTACCCTCCTAGTGAGAAAGCTTTTTTCTAATTTCTAACCTAAACTTCTTTTGCTGAAACTTAAGACCATTGCTCCTTGTTCTGTCATCTGTCATCGCTAAGAACAGTCTAGCTGCTCTTTGTAACCACCATTCAGATCACTCTAACAAGTAATTTGGGCATAATGACAGACTGACTCATCCTTACCAAGCTGCACCACCATTTTACCCATCAAAACTATGGTTCTAAATAGCTCTTGGCAAGAAATCAGACTGAACACCATGTTATAGTTATCTCAGCATTAATTGACTTTGATTCACTTGATGAAAACAAGGATTAGTGCCTTTGTAATCATAAACAGTATAGACTAGATTCATCAGGATGAACATCAAATATCTTAAATATCATATTAGTATTAATATGTGAGCTCACAGGTTTTGAAACCACAGAAAAGCAGATTTTAGAAGACCTCAAAGAGCAGGAATCATTATATTATGAACCTCTACTGAGAACAATGTCTAGACTGGGGTTCCTTTTCTACTCTCTGGCTGCCTGCTCATTCAACCCACCTTATTCTCTCTCTCTGCTTATTCCTACTATCATTCTGTCCTCCCCTTGCTACACTTCCATTCTTTTCCCTTGCTGTTTCCATTTTCTTGTCCTCACTACCATTTTTCACCTAACTATTCTTTTCTGCTGCAGAAGCATTGTAATTGCAAGCCAAATATATACCTAGCCAGGTTACTTGCCCATATACTTATACTAGCATATTTCCTTAAGCACACAGTTTGAGTGTAAGCACATTCTGCTCCATTAACTGAGCATCTGCCTCAGGGTAGACCAGAGTGTGAGGGAGCGATGGAGAGACCCAGGTTGGTGAGCGCAGTGATGGAATGGGGAATCCCCTTACCTGATGGTCCCAATGCTGTGTTCTGATGCTGTCACACTCCAACGTTTTGCAAGCTGGTGTTTTCTCTGGATTGGAAGAGGGAACCCGGCACTGGTGATTTTAAGCCCTGGCCCGCAAATGCTTGGGAACCCAGAGGACCGGAAGACAGAGTGCTTCCAGAGACAGCCAGGACTGAAAGCAACAGTCTCTGGCAGAGGAAAGGAACTGATGGTAGTTGGGAGATGGAGGAAATGCAGCCGACCCTACACTGGCAGCACATTGACAGCCTCAACCTGGCAGCAGCTAGAAGGGTAGCACCAGGAGCCAGGGCAGACATGCACCTCAACATGTAGCTGCCAGTCAAGAGCAGTGAGTGGAGAATCCACAGACTGGGCATCTCAGTGAAGTGAGTTCTGGTTTCTTTTTTCTTTATTTGTTCTCATTCCCCATTTGTTTAGGCCCCTCATTGGAGGGCCTGGCAAGGTAGGAATGATGCTGGGGCATGGGAGCCATATCTGTTTTAGGGTGGGCAGTGGCTGGGCTATTCCCAGTATAGTAAACCTCTCCTGTACTCATCCAGAGAGGTTTTAAGGACTGACACTAAGCTAAAGCATGGCCCTGTTCTTTGAACAAGAAAAAGAAAAGATGTCAGACACACAGACATGTTACCTGGAGGGAGCTGCGTAGAGACTCTTTCTTTATTTTTTCTTTCACAGTTATGTCTCTTTGCCGAAGCCATTATTACTGTAACTAGCATCAAGAGGCATTGAGCTGAACAAGCAGACGCTGTATGCCAAGGGGAGGGAGGTGGCTGTGAAGAGGCTGGGATGGAGAGGTTTTATTGTGTTTTGTTTCTTTCTTTGTTCTGTGTTTCTTGCAAAGTGCAGGAAGGAAGTACTATGCCTAGATATTAGAGTGGGGATGTAGAGGAAGGAGGAGCCCCCAGAAGATCTGATAGGAGGTCACCAGAGAGAGAGCGAGAGTACAGGACAACAGGAACTACAGATAAGGATCTCCCTAGATTGTTCAACCAATGGCACTGCCAGACCAGACACAAAAGAGGTATGGACCACAACTATATTGGGTGACCCCCCGACACAGAGGAATGACTCTATTCAAACACACTTAATCAGTGACCTGGAAGGTGGGATGGCAAGGACCCTCAGCAAGTCCATGGATGACAGCAAGCTGGAGGGAGTAGTGGATACACTAGAGGGTGGGGCTAGGATTCAGAGAGACTTAGTCAAATTGGAGACTTGGACCAAATGAAATCTCATTAGCTTCAATAAGGACAAGTGCAAAGTCCTGTACTTAGGATGGAACAATCCCACACACAGCACAGGCTGGGGACCAATTGGCTAAGTGGCAGCTATAGAGAGAAGGACTTGGTGGTTACAGTAGACAATAAGCTAGATATGAGCCAGCATTGTGTCTTTGTCAAAAAGGCTAACAGCATACTGGGCTGCATTAGTAGGAGCACTGACAGCAAAAACTGAGGGAAGTAAAAGAGCATTTTGGAGATGACTGAAAGGTTTGAATTTGTGCCCCCTGTAATGGAGACATAGGGCTTTGTTAAGGTGGCTCCTGAAGCTATTAATCCCTGGATTGTCCACATATTAACATCTGAAACCAGTTTTAAGCAAACTTTAGGTGGCTTAAAGTTACATCATTCCAGGGTGTAATTCATCTGTGTGGCTACTCCACATAGATGAGTTAACTATGTTGCAGCTCTCCAGCACCTCAGGATACAGTGTTCCCTTCCCCACCCTCATGTTCTGTGTGGACAAACTTTCCATTCCCTGAACTCTACTGCCCATGGAGTGGTATCTGGCACCAAGTTAACTCCCCCTCCTGCCCACGGGGTTGTGACAGTCCTATCCCAAGGAGAACAACCCCATCCAGAACACATGGTTTGCATAATTTGCAGATCACATGCCAGCTACCTAGATCACAGAGAGCAGATGGGTCCAGAAGGCAGCTTTCGGGGAGGAAAAAGGTAGGGGGTTATATTGGGTCCCCATGAGCTGTGGCTTCCCTCCCCAAAAATAACTTTCCCTTACCACTCCCACCTATCAGCTACCCCAGGAAACATGACCCTCACTCCCCACATCCCAACCCTAAATCCAAATTTATTAAAACATGAAAACTTTAATTTACTTCCTCTTTATTTCTTTTAAAATTCCTTTGGTTTTCTTGTTTTTACTTTTTATTTTATCCTTCACTGGCTAACTTCCATCATTTCACCACCCCTCCCGCACCCCAATTTCCTTTCCATCTCCCATTTCATTACTCACCCCCATCCTATAAACTCTTCACCTCCCACCTTCATGTTCATGCCTCAACCCCCACAACCCATCTCTTACACACCCCTACCTAGAGCAGGGATATAAGATTGTCCTGGCTCACCAACCTGTAGTGGCAACTCACAGCCCTATTTCCTAGTCAGGGCCCAGCTTGCTGGCCCTCTGAGGTTGAGAGGGGCTAGTGGCAAATTACAGTTGTGCAGAAGACAGTCAGAGAAGGTTTTTAGCCTTAAGATACGACTGTTCCAAACTTAAACTAACACTAACACTGATCAATATTTGGGCAGCTCAAAGTGCCACATGTAACAAGGCCCACAGATAAGTGCCTACATTAGATTGTAAATAACTGTGACACTTGAAATTAGTGGATTTTATGAGATTACAGCAACAGACCTTTTAAAAGGCAGACATTCCATATTGAAGATGGCATTTACATTTCAGCCAGCTCCTAGCCAGACTCAGTATCCTAAAAAGCATTTATGCACATTACTAATCAGTGAAGCAGATTTAGATTAGAAAAAACAGATCACTTAAAGAAAAATGCATATCTTGATAATTGGCTAATTTTTGTGTAACAATGTGAAGATGTAAACCAGTACGCACATGTAAGTGTTTTACTATTATTACAGTCAGCATAATGATGTCCATCATTGCAATCATGCTCCTTTAGATTAGACGGACCAGAGCCACGCTTAGAAAGATTATCATCTTTTATCTCATCCAAAATAAAATAATTTAGTGAAGACATATTTGGAAAGATATACCATTAAAAATAACATGACTAGACTCTCTATATGGTGTCGAAACAGCATAAACGTTTAGACAGTGCAGTAAAAAATGTATTCTGAACATAGATATCTTTTCTGTTGTGTGGGGAAAGAATTGGTGGTGGGGGTGATTAACCCTTCAATTCGAACAGGCCAGGGATGAAAGGGTTCTGGAACATTTCACCCTGCTTCTCTTTTCCTGTCCAAAAAGAATCTGAAAACAATGTAAGAAATAAATGCTTTACTTACAAACTGAAACTCAACATAGACATACTCTGTAAAATCCACCGCAAAGCACTTAAATGCCTCATATGCACATCTGCACTGGCAGTCCCCTTACAACAATAATCTCCAACAACCAAAAACCTCAAACCGTAGGGAAATCGAGAGCTCTTTTACACCTATCCGATGCAACCTATCCGATGGGGGCGTCTGGGGGAAAGGGAGCCGTGGACGCAGGACCTTGGTGAGGGTGATCAGGCCTCTCTGTTGTTGTGTAGGTCCCACCTTCCCTTTTCCCGGGCTTTGTTTTTATACTGCCCCAACAGCCAATTAGATTGGGTCTTTCATTCACACGCTTTTTGAGCTGCATGAGCCGGGGATTTTGCTGCATGCATGCTTTGCGCAGCTAATTGGGCTACACCTGCTGTTTCCCCACGCAGCGAGCACAATTTTGCTGGCGTTTGGTCACCTGTATCCAGACACACTGGCGTTTGGTCACTACTTATTTATCACATGTTGCATAAGCAAAATGGGTTACTTTGAAATACAATGACTAGGGCCATAAAACAAAGAAAGTACCCTGAAAAGAGAGATTAAAATGTAGTCATATTTCTGAGTGTAACTTTCTGAAGTTTTGCAGTATTGTAAACTGATGCAAAAAACTATTATTAGGAATGCTATGACTGCAATACTGGCATGCTAACACATTTGTGACAAATATTGAAAAACAAGCTCACTGCATGAACATGGCAATAAACACAGACTTATTGTTATCCCTTTTGACTTGATTAACCAAAATCTTGGTGCTGAACCAAAATCTTGGTGCTGTAGATTGCTTAAGGTAGAAGGAGAAACTGGTGAAGGGACAGGTATTTCTTTGAGGCAGTTCTGGCTATTAACAAAGAATGTACCAAGTCCCATCTCCCTGGCAACAAGAGGAACAAACATCAAAGGAGATTGTTTCTTTGTTTGTAATTCCAAACCTCTTTTGCCCAGCACTCAGCCCAAATGCTCTCTAAACTTTTTCTCAAGGCCATTTCCCCAGTGATTTTACTCATTGGCTTTGTCTTCTTCTGCTGTTTCTTCTTGTTTCTCTTTCACATGTGGATATTCCTTCCCACCTCAATCAGTTTTCTGCCCCTGAATTTATTAGGTCACAGTGCAGCCTCCCCAGGATAGAATATCTAACTCCTAATGCAACCTTGTTTTTTTTTGGGGGGGGGGGGGGG
>JAGPOW010003316.1:175925696-175977479 GCA_030014935.1 Caiman crocodilus
CTTGTTTTTTTTTGGGGGGGGGGGGGGGAAAGTACCCTATTATTTCAGCTGTCTGTTCATAAAGTGCCATTACTTTTTACATCTATCCTAAATGTTTATCCCAAGCAACAACAAAGTTAAAAATGAATAAAGGGATTTGATTCATCTTCTTGACATTACCTAAGGCTTATCAGCTCTTAAAAAGAGGAGACATCAGTCTTGTGTAGTATTCTTTTAGAAATGTAAATGGTTTTCTGCAATATAATTGTGTCCTGATTCATGAGAATAGTAGCTTGAGTTAGTTAGCAATAGAATAGTTAAGCTATCCAGCTAAGTGTCTTACCAGTTCCCTGACATATAAGTTATTATAAGATACACGGTATAATTGTTTCATTAAAGAAGGCAGCAAATTCCAAAACTCAGCTTGCCTTTGGTAACTTATCTTTTTAAAGAAACAGGATTAAATTCAGTGGTAATGTAATGGTTATTTTAGTGTGGTCAATGGAATTCCATTTAATTACCTCACCCCTAAATTTCAGGAATGAGATTTATTATTTTATAGGTTACTGCCTCAGCTTGGGACCAGCACTCATAGTGAGGGTAGGTTAGAGTAGTTCTCTGACAATACATGGATCAGAGCACAGCTGACCCTCAGAAGCTAGACTTACCTAATAGATGTTGTGCATTTGACTAACTTTATTCTTAAAATTTCTCACCCTTCCCACCAGTGATATGAGTTCTAGTGCAGCAATTCTGAACCTTTTTCAGTCGACGTAGCCCTCAGAGTCGACGTAGCCCTCAGAGTCGACGTAGCCCATTGGTCTCAGAGTGAGACTTCATGTACCCCCTTTCAATAGGAAAAACATTTTTCAGGCCCTTCAACCTGTGTTAGATAATGTAAGAACTATATCTCATGTACACCCTGATGAGTCGTCACGTACCCGCTGGGGGTACATGTACCCCTGGTTCAGAACCGATGCTCTAGTATATAGAGTATATTCATCACTAAGTAGAGAAATACTGCACTTAATCAATTCCCCACCTGGCTCATTTGAACCAGAGGGCTTTCTGAACCCCTGAAAAAGGGATAGGATATTCTTTCTAATGAAAGAATTAGAGTTAAATTAAATTCTTCTTTCTATGGTGAGGGCACAACGGGCATGACCTAACAAATAAAGTACTATAGATGAACTTCAAAGAATAGCGGTAAGGTCAGAGCATTTTAGTCAACCTTGGAATTAAGGTTTCGTGAGGGACCTAACCACTAGACCATGCAGAAACAGGCTGTAATCTCAAAGAAATGGCTGGAGATGGTACAGAACAGTAATTTTATAGATACAGTATTCTATAATATGAAGAATGAAGATAACACACATTTCACATTGATTGAGAACATGGTACAATCCCCCAAAATTTGATTGCTTGTGTAACAAGTAGAGTTCACTGAGGGCAATAGCAAAATTATCTATTGCTTGAGGTCAGCCTTACCAGAACTTTATTTCTCGAGAGAAAATTATTTCAAATCCTCTTCCCTGTGACACTTGCACTAGAGGTGTCACTATAGCAACTTGTCTGAGGTCAGCATGAACGTTGCTAGGCAGCATGATGCCATAGGCTATAGCTGAAACTTGGTTCTGTTGTTTTCAGTAGTTAACAAGCTCTATCTGAGCTAAAAGACACTTGTCTAAAAAACTTTATGACTTAAAAAGCAAGTGTAGATAGGGTGCATGTAAGAGGAGGTGATGTGAACAAAAGAAAAGAGTGCTCAGGTAGTGCATTTCTAGATAATCATAGCATGCCTCCAGTGGTGTTACAAGTTAAGAGATGGAAGGCAGAGTGACAACCATTTAGAAAGTGCAATAACCTTCTACATATACACTGCCTGGAGTGTCTGATTGTCATTACAAAACGGAATCTATCCATTTGTGTTTGCAGAGCATTATTAACATGGGCATAAGGGAGACAGAGTGAATTAATTCCTTCAGAAAGTGGATGCAAATAGATGGGGAGTTAAATGAACATTTACAAATAGTAGCAAAGCTCTAAAAATGCAAGACAAAAAGCTGTTAGTGGTTTATTGGAAAAGGTAAAGGCAAATTGAAAGTGATATATTGCCCACTGGTTTTAAGTAGGAAAAATGGCTAGTAGGAAATTATACATGGAAATTAGTAGGAGGTGTATTCAACAAGCTAAGTTAAATGTATTCCTATGATTGTTTTCATAAACAATAGAACAATATTGGAAACATAAAGGATAATATTATGCAAATAATTTGCGATGAAAGTTTTAGTTTGATCCAAAGCTTGTTATGACTTAAAAGAGGAAATAGTAAATTACAGTGTGAAATTATTTTGTTTTGTTTATCTATCTAATCATTTTGTCAACACTCCATTCAAATAGTAAATGTCAAGCATTTGAAAGGCATGCTGTAGGCTCTGCAGTTAAAAAATAGAAACAATTTGTGAATAATTTACATTAAAAGGGGAATGAAGAAAGTTTTGATCAGCTCTCAGATATTTAGTAAACAGCAAATCCTAGTAAATATGTTCAGGAAATAAAGCATTGTGAATCATTTGCTATACTACAAGCATGATGTTCTTTGACATACATTTAGAGAGAGGATAGAAAACATATGCAGAAACAATATCAATCCTATTTATTGAGGAAAAATGAAATTAAGTTGGAAGAACACTGATGGTTCAGAGAGAAGTTAATGATGCCTGAAAGGAAACTGGGAACAAACAAACCTTGTGAGAAAAAACAGTCTAGAAATCTTTACTCTATACTTAAAAAAACAAAACAAAACAAACATAAAAACACAAAATACTACAAGATTAGAGTTAATGAAGGTGCTACTTGCAGAAAAAGACACTGAAAAATGCATAGTTCTTTCTTTGGTCTTCTATTTAAGGGTATGTTATCCCTTCAGAGTGGCACAGCTACAACAGGAACTGTGGAGATTGGCCCTGCTCAGTATAGCCTATCACAGGGGCCAGCAATTATTTTGGCTGGTGGGCCACTTTCCAAGTTTTAACAAGCCATCACAGGCCGCATGTGTAGCCTCACCCCTTGACAGTGCCCCAAGCCCTAGTCATCATCTTGTGTCTGGAAGTCCGTCCCCCTCACCACCGACCTTTGCAACCAGAAGTCCCTCCCCACCCTTCTTTCAGCAAAGGGTTTTGCTATCTCAGAACCAGAAAAATACCAAATTATATTTTAAAATTTAAATCTTGAACATCTGCAACATTCATTAATTTGATTTCAAAAAATATTTTTGTCCTGAGTTACATGTGTTTGTGTAGTGTACATAGAGGTGACTGCTCAATAACTTAAAATGAAGTCTTGCACTTGTATATTGTGGTGGGTGGGGGACATGGGGGTGGGTATAGGTTTGTGGGGATCAGTGAGCATGTAGGTATGTGGAGTGTGGGGGAGGGAGTGGGTTTGTGGGGAGATTGTGGGGGTGAATAGATGCAGGGTGTGTGGCTGTGGTGAGGGAATATGTGAGTGTGTGAGTGGATTTGTGGGGTATGGGTAGGTATGGGGTTTGTCAGGAGGTGTGAGTGAGGGGGTTTGGGTGTGGCAGTTTGTGTGCATGACAATGTGAGTGGAGGTGTGGGTGCATGTGTATGGTGGGATATGTGTGTGGGACTTGGCCTACGAACACACACACACTGTATCCCTCCCTCATTGCATGCACGCACGTGCACACACACACACACACACACACACTCCCTCCCTCCCTTATTGTACACACACACATACACACCACAGAGAAGAGTGGTCAAAAAGACCGCCCTTGAGCTACCTGGAAAACAGTCATCTCCAGATCTAGAGCACACAGTTAGGGCCACTCTTCCCATAGTACTGAACAACAGGTACACTGCCCTCACTACGTAGGAGGAGTCTCCAACAGAGACACAGGAGAAGGAAGTAAGTATTCAGGAGGTAAGTATTCTCACCCCTAGGAGGAGACACTAGATGGTGGGGGGGGGACTCTCCTCTGCCATTCAGACCCCTTAGCCCAAGAGGTCTGCTGCCTCCGTGGGGCCTGCATCTGAGACATTGCAGAGAGTATCCCCAGGCTCATCCATCTCTCCGACTATTACCACCCCATACTCCTCATCCATGTGGGCATGAACAATGCAGCCAGGGGTAACTGAGTGATGAGTGACTATAGGGCTCTGGAGGCTGGGCTCAAGGGACTAGGAACTCAAGTAGTTTTCTCTTCTGTGCTTCCTGTTGCAGGCCACAGACCCAAGAGGGAAGGCTTTGTGGAAGAGGACAACAGACGGCTCAGATGGTGGTGCTACTGCAAGAGGTTTGGTTACCTCAACCACAGCACACACATCAGAGAGGACTTCTAGGACAAGATGGCATTTACCTCACACAGAGAGGTAAGGCCCTGTTCTCAGCCAGGATGGCTGATCTACTGGATAGGTCTTTAAACTGACCTTGCTGGGGAATGGGGAAACTCTAAGTGGAGCATACCCAGGGAAAGACACACAGGAAAGCTCCCTTGTGGAGGACACTAGCACAACTGTTTCTGAAAATACTAACCAAACAGTTCTCCCACCGCATCTCAGGAAAACAAGGGTGCCAGTTGAGGGCTTCAGCTGCCTGTACACCAATACCAGGAGCATGAGGAATAAGCAGGAGGCGCTAGGGATCAAGGATACCTAGTAGGACTCCTCACATGACTGGAGCATAGCTGTAGAGGGCTACACCCTGCAGAGAAGGGACAGAGTAGGGAGAAAAGGTGGAGGAGTAGCTCTCTACGTGCCAGAGCAGTATACCTCTCTGGAGGCTGGCATTAGCTCCAAAGATAACAGCTTGAAACCCTCTGGGTCAACTTGTGTTGGGGTGGGGGGTGGAACAGGACATCTGATTCATAGATTCATAGGTGTTAAGGTCAGAAGGGACCTCAATATATCATCAAATCTGACCCCCTGCATAGGCAGGAAAGAGTACTAGGTTTAGATGACCCCAGCTAGATGCCTATCTAACCCCCTCTTGAAGACCCCCAGGTAGGGGAGAGCACCACCTCCCTTGGGAGCCCATTCCAGACTTTGGCCACTAACTGTGAAGAAGTTCTTCCTAATGTCCAGTCTAAATCTGCTCTCTGCTAGCTTATGATCTTGGGCAAGGGAGATGATCTGGTGTGTGGCTTGAACATTGAGGGTAATCTAGGTGACAGTGACCATGAAATTATCAGGTTTGCTGTCTGCCACAAGGTCAACAAACCAACCAGCAGGATTGAAGTCCTGGACTTCAAGAATGCTGACTTGGACAGGCTCAAAACCTTAGTAGGGGAGGTGATGAGGGACCAGGAAGGGGAGACAAATGGGGTGCACAAAGAGTGGTCCTTGCTCAAGGACACAATCCTTGAAGCACAAAAGAATACCATTCCTGCAAAGAGGAAAGGTAGCAGGAGGCCTGGCAAGCACTCTGGGCTTAATAGGGACATTGTGCTCCTTTTAAAAAGGAAAAAAGAGCTACTCACACAATGGAAGCTAGGGACAGTCCTTAAGGAGGTCTATACTTTAGTGGCCAGGACTTGTAGGGAAATGATCAGGAAAGCCAAGGTGGCAACTGAGTTTAGGTTAGCCATGGGAGTCAATGATAATAAAAAGTCTTTCTTTAGGTATGAAGGCAGTAGAAGGAAAAAAAATGGAAGTGCGGGACCCCCTGCATAACACCTCAGGACAGCTAGCAACTGACATTCAAGAAAAAACTGAACTCCTGAATGCTCCCTTTGCTTCACTATTTCACAGAATGGGGAAAGTCAAGTGAGATAAGGCTCATATGGGGACATGCCAGGACTTTCAGCCTCCCCACTGTGGATGCTGAGCAGGTGTAATACCAACAAGAAAAGCTAGACATTTATAAGTCAGCAGGACTGGATGGACTCCATCCAAAAATGCTGAGAGAGTTAGCTGAGGTCATCATGGAAACCCTGGCAAAACTCTCAGAATTCATGGTGCAAAGGGGAGATCCCTGAGGATTGGAAGAGGGCCAATATTGTGCCTATCTTTAAGAAGGGGAAGAGGGAGGACCTGGGAAACTCTAGTCCAATCAGCCTAACCTCTATTCTAGGGAAAATCCTGGAAAAGCTCATTAAAGAATCTATGTGCGATACGCTCATGGAAGGTAAGATACTGAATGACAGCCAGTATGGCTTTGTTGTGGGTAGGTCTTGTCTCACCAATCTCATCTTCTTCAACCAGGTCTCTTGCCACTTAGACATGGGAGACAATGTAAATGTTATATACCTATACTTCCAAAAGGCTTTTGATCTAGTATCCCATGATATCCTTGTGGGGAAATTGGAAAATCGTGTGCTCAGATACTTAACAGTTCAGTGGGTGGGAAACTGGCTACAGAGAGTTCTCATGAATGGATCCATGCCATCTTGGCACAAAGTGGCCAGTGGTGTCCCTAAGGGGTCTGTTCTTGAACTGGTGCTTTTCAACATCTTTATCAATGATTTGGATGGGGGAGTGAAAAGCTTCCTGGCCAAGATCACAGTGACACCAGGTTATGGGGCACTGTGGCCATGCCAGAAGGTAGGTTGCTAATACAGGCAGACCTGGACAGGCTAGAGAGTAGGGCAGACCAGAACCAAATGAAGTTTAAAATTTCCAAGTTTAAGATGCTTGATGATTTGACTGTGGTCAAATAAGCCCCAACATACATACAGGCTCAGAGGTGACAGCCTGACTTACACCACAGTTGAAAGGGACCTAGGGGTAATGATTGACCACCACATGAACACGAGCCATCAGTGCAATGCAGTGGCCAGTACAGCAAACAACACATTGGCATGCATCAACCGATGCATCTCTTGTAAAACTATTTCACAGAATGGGGAAAGTCAAGTGAGATAAGGCTCAAAGTGATACTCCCATTGTACTCAGCACTGGTGAGACTTCAGCTGGAGTACTGCATCCAGTTCTGGGTGCTGCTTTTCAATAAGATTGTGGAAAAACTTGAGAGGGTTCAGAGAAGAGCCACCCATATGATCAGGGACTTGCAAGTCAAGCCTGAGGGAACTGGGCCTCTTTAGCCTAAAGAAGAGAAGGTTGGGAGGGGACTCAGTAGCAGCTTACCGCTATATCAGAGGAGTATATCAGGAGCTTGGTGAACAACTGTTCACTAGGGCACCCCAGGGAAGACCAGGACCAATGGATATAAACTCCTGGAAGGCCGCTTCAGGCTTAATACCAGGAAGAACTGCTTCACAGTCAGGGTGACCAGACTGTGGAATAAACTTCCACAGTTTACCTACCTTGCAGTCACCTACCTTGGAGGTTTTCAAGAGGAGACTGGACAGTCAGCTCACTGGGGTCACTTGACACCAGTTGTCTTCCTGCCTAAAGCAGGGGGAGCTGGACTCAGTGATCTGCAAGCTCCCTTCCAGCCCCTAACAATCTATGAATCTATGAAATACATTCTTTCCCTCCCTCACTACATACACACACAAACACACAATCTCTCTCTCTCTTTCTGTCCCTCCCTCACTCCACACACACACACACACTCTCTTCCTCTCTCTCCCATTGCATAGATGTGTGCAAGCACACATGCACACCACTCCCAATGCTGGCTCCGGGATACTAATGTGGATCCTTTGCTCTCGTGGTCCAGTGATGTAGTCAGGAGCCATGTGGTGCTGGAGTGGCCAGCGGGTGGGCCAGGAAGCAGAGAAAGCAGCAGCAGGTTGCGAGGGAAAGGCAGTGAGCAGGCATGCGGGGTTGCTGCAAGAGCTGGGCGGGAGATCAGGGTCCATACCAGTAACTCAGGGTCAACACTGGTGGGGCCCAGAGCAGGGTGGCAGGAGCATGGGGCATGGTAGGGCTCTATGGAGTCAGGCTGGCTCCTCTTTCTCCCTGTTGGTGCAGCCGAACCTGGCTCCATAGAGCCAGCCCAGGCCACATGCTCCTGCCACCCTGCTCTAGGCCTCAGCCAGCACTGGCCCTGAGACACCAATGCAGGCCCTGTGTTCCCAGCTGGCTGCCACCATACTCCCATGTGCCTGCTCACTGCTACTCCTCATACCTGCTGCCACTTTCACTGCTTTCCTGCTACTGCCTCAGTGCTCCAGCACCACATGGTTCCCAACCACATGACTGCAGGACTCAGCAGGAGCCATCCTGGCCCTGAGGATTGAGGCAATTGCCACAGTCCTCCCTGTCCCCCACTTCCTCCACCCCCCACACTCCTATCTGAATTTCCCTCTTCAGCAGGAGGTGGGAGTAGCCCCATGGTCCCAAGCCAAAAGCATCTGGTAGGCAGGGCCTTCTGGCAGCGGGAGTGGAGGCGGAGGGGCTGGGGAGAGTGGAACCAAGTGGGCCTTGCTGCTGGGCTGCTGGGTCTTGCCATTGGCTCCCCCTGGGTCCTGGCTCCTACTGCCCTGGCTCCTGTCATCTTTGACAAGCAGTCAGAGGCACATAAATATTAATTTTCTAGTTTTTTTAGGGGCCCCACAGGTTGGATAGAATGGCCTGGCAATCCAGATCCAGCCCACAGGCCTTATTTTGCCCACCCCTGGCCTGTAGCCTGTCACTGTACAGAAGAGAATCTGAATTCAGTTGAGAGAGAGTTGCTGTGCAAGAAGTACTGTTACTGAAGTATTCTCTTGGGAGACGCAAATTTGAATACTCTCAGGCAATGAAATTAAATCTGATTCTCTCACTTCCTAGGTGCTTCTTGAAACACTTGGCCAGCCCTGCAGGCCAGATAAGAGGCATACAGCCATTCTGTGGCCAGACTGGGCCTGCAGACTGGCACCATGCACTGGATCCAGCACGTGCCCTGGACTGGCCCACATGCAGCAAGCACTTCCAACCAACCCTTCTCACTTACCCCTTACCTGCCCTACTCACCAGCTAGTCTGGCATGCCCTTCAGGTGGCATGTGGGACTGAAGCTAGTGCATATGCTGCATGAAGCAAATGAGGCCAGTTTGGGGCACATGCTATATATGGGTCTGGTCCCATGTGGGCGCTACATGCAGACTGCACCCTGCTGTGTGAAGCAAGCACGTTGTGTCCAGCCAGGAGTTTCATGCAGACCAGACCAATTCCACATGCCACATGCTGCACACAGGGCCATTTTGGGGTGTGCAGATTAAGCTGGTTTGAGCCAGATCATTGGGTTCTACAGTCCATATCTAGGACATTCCCTGTACTAGACTAACATATAAAGTGGGGTCATCCCTTGAGTTTGACTCAGGGGCTGCTACTGCATTTCATGTGGAATTCAAATTGTAATATGTGTTGACATGAACAAATCTAAAAATGTGTTCGGTGTGAACAAATCTGAAAATGTCTACAAGGGCAATTGCCTCAGGAAATTTAGGGATGGAAATATTAATTTTTGGAACCTGATTAGGTTTAGGTGCTGAACAGCTCAGCTATGTCAAGACTGGGACTGCAATAACTATAGTCACATATGACAAAAAATATAACTACATCAGGCATTTAAGCATGAATGCATAATTCAAGACATGACATGAGGAGAACTACAATGGCTCTGGGTGACTTAGATGCCTAAAAACTACACTACGTACACATCTTACCAGTGAAATAGAATTCTTGCCATAGCATTGCTGAAGTGGTTGCAATATTCTCTCCTCCTTTCTGGCATGGAGATGAAATCTCTGCACCACCTGAATCTGGCTATTTAATGCCTTACAAAATCAACTGAGAAGGAAATTAAATATATGCAACTGCAGTAGAACAACAAAAACATATTTCAGATGTTCCCCCTGTTGACTTCGTAGCCAGAAATTGTGGGAAATCCTTTGATATACTCAAGGGATTGATTATCATTGATAAAGAGATCAGCTTACAGCTGTGCTTTGAAAGAAAGCCATTTAAAGGCCCAAATCAAGTCTCACTGGAGACAAAGGGAAGACTTGTGTTCCTATACTGGGGGACATTTTGAGCCTGAAATAGGAAGCTTTCAGTATGCAAATATCCTGAAAAGTACAGAAGGATATTCCAAGATGGCAAAACATAAATGTAGACAGACATTAGCCTTGTTTAATGAATAAGCCAGGTAGAGATGGCTTTAACAACAAATTCTACAAATACATTTTTAAATAGAATTCTAAGCATAACATAGTGTAGATTTCTAAAGCATCTGTTATGAAAGGTGAAAATGAAACATAATAGACGCTATTAATACTTCAAATCTAGATGTATTTAGGATTAAAAAGTGGATTGCAATCATGGCTCTGTTTAGCAGTAAAGTAATTATTTCTTTTCAGGCCACTTGTAGGCCTTTGGCACACATTATGTTCCTGGTGAGATGATGTTGTTAATCATGCCAGAAATAGTAACTGGCCACACAGACTTTATTGCACCATAAAATTACAACCAGCAACAAAGATATTACTTGAAAAATGAGTAATATCTTTGTGGCTGGTCTGTATGACTCCGTAACTTGACCATGTGGCATGCCATGCAAGGACTACCCAGGGCTTAACTCCAGGGCCCTCCCAAACAACTGGTGGCATCCACTTCAGGGCAGAGACAGCCCCTTCCAGCTGACATCCAGTTTATCAGGAGGGCCTCAAGAGTCAAGCCCTGGCCTGCTTCAATCTCCCATCACGTGGCAAGCACTGTCCTGGGATTTGAGTCCTGGGGAAGTCCCTGCCAGGCAAAGATTAGCTGATCAGAATGGCCCCAGCTCAAATGTCAGGGTAGTCCTGATCAGCTGATCATCAAGCCCCAAGGCAGTTCCAATCCACCAACAGCGAGTTGATGGTCGCCTGGCTTTGAGGATCACAGTGAGGCTCAAATGACCTCATGCATTCCCAGAGTCAGCTGATAATCATTTTATTGTCAGGCACCTAATCTGCCATTGCAGGGGGAGCCTGGGATCATGATCATGATCCCAGGCTCCCCCTACATTGGCAGTATGGTGTGTTTGGGATCGTAAAACAAAGCATTGCGAAGGCCCACAGTGGGTGTTGATGCAATGTGATTTCGGCCCATTGCTCTGAATGTCAAAGTGAAGAAATTCAATGAAGTTCAGGTAAATGGTAGGAGGAACTATGACTCTCTTAAGAAGGCAGCTCCTTTAAAGGAAAGGGTCTGGTTACACGGTCATAGCAGTTTTATGCCAGGTACCTCCCTGTGGGTCTCACTGGGTGCTGAAAGCAAAAAGCCTGTCAGTAGCTCAATCGTGGTACAGAGCTGTCAGGGAGTTCTTCCCAGGGACTTTGCTCCCTCCGCTCCCTCCCAGGTTGCCTCACACTTCCAGGGTTTAACTCCTCGTAGCAAAAAACATGATGCCTTGAGGGCAGATTGCCAAGCAACTCTGGCCTAACTGTTGGTCATTCAGTTGAATGTGGCTAATTAATCAGTTGGGCACCAGTTGCTTGACTATATAACAAGGTCTGGGCGGTCCAGCCCAAATCAGGATGTGGAAACTACAGGAATTGATGGGAATCCCTTCAAAATTGATGGGGGCTAGAGAGGCACTAACCAAATCTGAAACTTCATGGAATTGACTGTAGAGTTTGAGTAGTTCTCCCTCAACCTTGTGTCTTGTGTTAACCAGTTGCATGTGGAAGCTCAGCTGCCCATTATGTACAAGTTGAGTAGCTCTACCTCAATCTTATGTTGTGCTAACAACATCTTGACTGGTGCAAGACGAACTTGAGCACTAGCCAGTTGGGTGCAGAAACTCAGCTGCATGTCATGGGCTGAGGCCTAATAATGCAAGGGACTGGTATTGGGATTAAGAGGGGCCTGGGGCATCAGTCCTGTGCCATGAGGGGTGAAACACTTTGACTGGTGCTGCTTAGACTGGAATGGAAGCTTTTGCCAAGAATGTTTCTTTAGTTTGGCATTGGGATTCAGAGGGGCCCAGGGCATTGGTCCTGTGCCATGAGGGATGACACCCTAAGATCAGTGCTGGATGAACTGAATGGAAGCATTTGCCAAGAATGTTTCTTCAGTTATAATCAATGAGCACCCCACTTGGGGGTATCCTGGACTTGGCCTCAGGGAGCTGTCCTGGAGGCCATGCTGCTTGGACTCAGGCCGTGGAACCTGTTCCTCAGTGGGATCAGAATCTCACAATGATTACTTCCTATCTGGTCTTGAGGTATTATAATCAGATGGTGCATGACAACATCACTCTGTTCTGGGCAGTCTGGAACCATAGTCTTGCTGCAAAAGCAGCTGTGTTACATGGGGCATGCTGATCTGATTAGCCAAATGACTCTAAATAAACCAAAAGAGGTTCTCTTTGGGGGTACAGTAAATAGCCAAATGCCTCATCATCTAATTAGTGACATGCCTGAATGGATGAACAAGATTCCCACTGTTCCTACCTACTATCTAGCATAACCACAGCCAATGGAATGGGCTTGGCAGAATCAATGGGGAAAGAAGACCCTGTTGAACTTGACTACTCTGGCACTGTGAAGAGACATGAGTGGTGTAGAATAAGTGGGAGGCTCCTACCTTGCTGCAATCTATTGAAGGTTAGGCCTTGACACAAGCTTTTGTCTCATGTGCAGATTCCCCCAAAACACCCAACTGAACACTGCCTCAGCTAAAATAATTGCCCACCCCTGCCTGTCTTCCTGTCTTAAGGTGTCTATACCCATGCTAAGGGGTGAGGTGTGGTGGGGGGTTAATCAGAGTGCATCCTGGACAACTACTCTAATTAAAACACTATAGCATCATGTGTATTCAGCTTCTCCTGTTTCAAAATGGCTATGGAGGTGCCTTCAAGCTCTGATGAGTTTTAGTTAGAATGCCCCTGCCAGAAAGTATGCAAGAGGTAAGGGCTTTTTTGTTGTGAGATCTTTTGTTGGCCCAAGTATCTAGTTAGAAAAAATGTTAGATAATTTTTTAGCCACAAAGATATTACCAAAAAAGTCTTGCTTCAAAAGATGACACAAAACAAATGTATAACAACAAAAATGGTTCATACAACCCACCCAATCTCAAATTTCTATGGCCAATCACTAATGTTTCAGTCAAAGGCTAACTCTCCTCCCCTCAACTAACCAGAAAGCAAGATTTGCAATCAAAAAAACCATTTTTTCCTTCCCCTACAGATGGACAGTAAAATCCATAAAGCATGAGCATAACTGATTAAATACAGTATACGAATAAAATATAAATATGTTACAAGTATTGTAAGCATATTCCAAGCTCAAAAGGGAAGAAGATACAAAATGGAAGGAAACTTAATCTGGAATGGGACATCACAACTACTCAATCTAACCTACTATGACATGCAACACAGATTCCCTGAACCTAAACTAAAGCACATCCATGAAGACATCAAACTTATTTCAAAATTCCTGAATTAATTAACCTCCCCATACAAAATTTGCTTCTTCTGAATATCAAGAAGTTATGCCTTCTCTTCAAACTACAGAAAGCAAGAGGTCTACTTCATTCCTGGGGACGAGTTCAGGACATCACGGAGAGGATCCTGGCCTATATCCGACCTGCAGACCAGTACCCCATGGTTGTCATCCATGTGGGAACAAATGACGCAGTCAGGGGAAACCCTAACCGCATTATGAAGGACTTCGAGGCTCTGGGGGGCCAAGCTTAAGGAGACAGGGGTAGACGTGGTATTCTCCTCTCTCCTTCCAGTGAGTAGGCGGGGACAGCGACACAAGGCCTGCACTGGCGAGGTCAACTGGTGCTTACAAAGTTGGTGCTGCCAGGCAGGCCTTGGGTTCCTAGATAACAACCCAAAACCCATGCTTTTGGGGGGGGGACTTGCTGGGGCAGGATGGGCTTCACATCTCTCCTAAAGGCTAGCGTGTCTTCTCTTTTTGGCTGATCTTGTACGGCGAGCTTTAAACTAGCCTCACCAGGGAAGGGGGCCACAGGAAAATGAGGAGATGCCACCCGAGCAAGACAGGTAACACATGCAACAAGGGCCCAGGTAAGAAACAGGGGTCCAGATAGTCTTCCTAATTGGGGGGTGGCAAGCACAGCTATGCAAGGCCTTAAATGCCTGTATACCAATGGGTATACAGAGTATGGGGAACAAACAGGAGGAACTCGCCCTCAGAATAGCCAGTTCAAACCCAGACATAGTAGGGCTTACAGAAACGTGGTGGAATTCATCCCACGACAGGGCAGTTAGCATTAGGGGCTATAGGCTCTACAGGCGGGATAGAGAAGGAAGGAAGGGAGGAGGTGTGGCACTCTATGTCAAAGAGCAATACACATCCTCTGCCAGCAAAATGGGGTAATAGGAGGGGCAAGCTGAAGAGCTCTAGGTCAAGATACAAAGGGGTCATGGGGAGAGGGATTTAACAGTGAGGGTCTACTACAGACCCTCCCAACCAAGGGGAGGAATTTTCAGGACAGCTTGCAGAGGCACTTAAGGCAAGGGATGTAGTTGTCATGAGTGATCTAAATTACCTGGACTTCTGCTGGGAGGAGCAGTCAGGCAGGTTAGACTATTTCAGGAAGTTTCTGGCTGAGATACAGGACCTCCACTTAACCCAGGAGGTGCACAGTCCCACCAGAGGAAATGCCCTATTGGACCTGGTCCTGGCCACAGGTGATGTTCTGGTAAGAGGGCTTCAGGTATTTGACCACCTGGGTGATAGCAGTCATCGCTTGCTGGAATTCATCATCCAGTGCAGGGTGACAAGGGCCTGCAGCAAGGCGGTAGCCCTAGACTTCAAGAGGGCCAATTTCAATGAGTGGAGGAGATTGGTGGGAGAGGCACTGGGGTTCTTGAGGGCAGGGGAACTCAGTGCCCAACATGAGTGGTCGTTCCTTAAGGAAATGATACTCAGGGCCCAAGGGATGAAAATCCCAACAAGAAGTGAGGGGGGCAAGAGTGCCCAAAAGCCTCCCTGGCTCACCAAGGACGTCCAGGAATGCCTGGTTGCCAAAAAGGCGGCGTACACCCGGTGGAAGGTTGGGGGGCGCTATCTCCAAAGAAGAGTATACCTCCCCTGCTCAGGCCTGTAGGGGGGGCTGTTAGGAAAGCTAAGGCAGACATAGAGCTAGGACTGGCATCCAAGATCAAAGATAATAAAAAGTACTTTTTCAAATATATAGGGAGGATGAAGAAGGCACTGGGAAATGTGGGGCCCCTGCAAGATGCGCTGGGCAATCTGATGGTTGTGCCAGAGGAGAAGGCAGACCTCTTTAACAAATTCTTCACCTCCGTTTTCTTGTGCAGGGACCAGGACTCCCCCACCGTGTTTCAAGACGGGCTCGAGGAGAACGCCTCAAGACCTAAGGTTGAGAAGGAACAGGTTAGAGTGTTTCTGGAGGGGCTGGACATGTTCAAGTCAGCAGGTCCAGACGCTCTCCACCCCAGGGTGTTGAGGGAGCTAGCAGGGGTTATTGCTGGGCCCTTGGCACATCTCTTGATGAGCTTGTGGTGCTCAAGCCAGGTGCCAGATGATTCAAAGATAGCCAATGTGGTCCCTATCTTTAAGAAAGGGAGGAGGAAGGACCTTGGCAACCATAGGCCCGTCAGTCTTACCTCAATCCTGGGGAAACTCTTTGAGAAGATCATCAAGGAGCACATCTGTGACAGGCTGGCATTGGGGATAATGCTCAAGGGCAACCAGCACAGTTTCATTAGGGGCAGGTCATGTCAGACCAACCTGATTGCCTTTTACGATCAGGTCACAAAAGCATTGGATGCAGGCGTTGCCGTGGATGTAGTCTTTCTGGAGTTCAGCAAAGCTTTTGACACTGTCGACCACCCCATCCTCATTAAAAAACTAGGAGACTGTGGCATTGATGCCTACACAGTCAGATGGACTGCTAATTGGCTGAAGGGTCATACTCAGAGGGTGGTGGTGGACAGGTCATATCCACCCTGGGGGGAAGTGGGCAGCCGAGTCCCCCAGGGCTTGGTCCTTGGGCCCACACTGTTCAATATCTTTGTCAGCGATTTGGACGATGGGGTGAAAAGCAACCTGTTCAAATTTGCTGATGACACCAAAATTTGGGGTGAGGTGGGCACACTAGTATGGAAGGATAGATTGCAGAAAGACCTGGATAGATTGCAAGGGTGGGCTAACAGAAACAGGATGCGTTTCAATACGGACAAGTGTAGGGTGCTGCACTTGGGCAATAGTAACCAGCAGCACACTTATAAGATGGGAAACTCCCTTCTTGAGAGCACAGAGGCAGAAAGGGATCTTGTAGTCATCACTGACTCCAAGATGAACATGGGCCGACAATGCGAGGTCACAGTCAGCAGGGCTAACTGGACCCTATCGTGCATCCACAGGTGCATCTCAAGTAGGGCCAAGGAGGTGATCCTCGCCCTCTACACGACACTGGGCAGGCCACAGCAGGAATACTGTGTCCAGTTCTGGGCACCCCACTTCAAGAGGGATGTGGACAATATTGAGAGGGTTCAGAGGAGGGCCACCTGCATGATCCGGGGACAACAGGGCAGACCCTACAATGTGAGGCTACAGGACCTGAATCTGTTCAGCCTTACTAAACCACCCCAGTCAAGTTTCTGTCTAACTTGTTCTTGAAAATTTTCAGGAATGGAGATTCCACAACCTCTCTATGTAACCTACAGCCACAGATAATATTTTATCTCCATACTCTATTACCAGCCCTTCAGGTATTTAAACACTGTTTTCAAATTCCACCCCCCAGTGGGCATATCTATAGGTGAAATAAATATGAATGAATGAACTGCTGTGCATATCACACTGGAGTATGTTGCTACCAAGTGCCACATCTTCACATGCCCCTGGGACTGCAGCACATTGAGCCAGACTGGAGCAGCCCCCAGCTGGCAGGCAACTTCATGGGTCAGCCTGTCAGCCTGGGGCTGCTCAGGTCAGGCTCAGCATGCTGTGGAGGGGCTGGCTGGGGCATGAGGTGCTCCAGTATGGGGCTAGCAGAAAGGCGGCTCCACACCAGCGTACTTTCATGCCCCGGCCAACCCTGCCAGAGTCTACATGTGCATTGCAGCACACTAAAAAATGCCACTGCAGGATAGTACGTGTATTCAAATATACTTACCTGCAGCGGAGTTCAATAGTTTTCTGTATCCTAATAGGGCTGCATGCGTAGGTACTGAGACTCTACTGCAAATCTTATTAGGCAGCTCTACAGTAAATCAGACTTTTTCTTTGGAGCTACCTAATTAGCTGAGCAGTAAATGTCTCAATTAGATGTACCCAGTGTTATCATCACTACGCTAAATAATCCTAGTTCATTTATATTTTCCTCACCCACTTTCTTTCCACTTCCACCATCTAAAAGTCCTCAGGTTCCTGCAGGCCAGAAGGAGAAAACTGTTTGCCTCCTGCAGTAGCTCTGGTTGACTGCTTTAACTTGCATAAGCCCCAAAAAGATGTATTTATTCAGGGCAGAAATTTGAAACCTTTTAAAATGAGAGTGACAATCTGCTGTACAAGGGCCATAAGTGGCATAGACAGGCCCTACGTGTTATACGTGGCATATCGTGGAGAGGACATGCAGCACAGCAGCACATAGGGGAGGGAGCAGACAGCAGAGCAGGAGATCAGGTAGAGAAAGGGATTAGAGTGGCACCCAAGGAGGGTGCATGATAAATTTATGACATGCCCGCCCAAAAGTTTTCCCCTTACTGTTCTAAAGCATTTTGTGATGTACCTAGTTCACTTCATTTATAAAGAAAATCCATTAATCACACGGACTGATTGTAGAACTTTGTAAACCCTACCGGGTGAGAACTTTAAGGATCTCTGGCTACATAAGCATAGCTCTATCCAATTCAAATAAGGGAAAATTTGGACATCATGTCTCCCAATTTAGGGAGATGCTATCATGTCACAAGTCTGTTTTAAAATAATCACGGTTTATAGAACAGTTTCTACAGTGGATGAAGAAACTATTTCTAACAATTTGTTTACATTTAGGCAAAGATATACTAGAATAAGATTAAATGTCTTCCCTGAATGTGAAGTGTTAAAAACTGCAGTGTAGGAGAGGCCTGGAGAGGCACTCCAACAGAGGAGACCCCATCAAGCTGCACTTTGACCACTGCTACCTGAGGGACCATGAGTCACTGAGCCCTTGGGTCCCACAGGGGAAAGAAGTTTGGGGCGGGCAAACCCAGAGAAGGGGCTAGGTAAGCAGCCCCCGCACCAAGTCAAGGCCCTAAAGGGAGGGGCCCTAGTGCTTCCTGGACACCCCACAAGGGACCTCATTGGAAGGAGGACTATCTCTTGCCATGGGTCAGGGACTATATGAAGGGATAGATGTTATTAAGGTTGTTCATGTTTGCTCCTTATATTTTGTAATTGAAATGTTGTATTGTGATGTTGTAAATAGTGTTATTTAGGGTTTGACCTTGGTTATTGGTTAGTGTTCATTGTGTAAATATATGTCTATTATATTTAGTTTTATGTTTATGTATATTATAACTTAATAAATTGTATATTGTTAAAAACTTTGTGCTTGTGCTAACTCTATAGAGGAAAGAGGGATCTGCTTGAAATTTTGCCATCCCTCTCACAGCACCCCTCCTGCCTACCCATCCCATTCAACTGAAAATAGGGAACACCCTTGGTTGTACCCAGGTTACAAGTATATAACTTGAAGGAACTCCCTTTCTCTCTTTTTTTTTTGGTTTCCAATAGCCTTTAGCTACCTCACTTGAGTAAGGTATATTTTTCAAGATGTTCAAAATGTAATGAATCTATGCTGACCCTGTTTTTCATTATGAAAAATGAAGAGGGCGGCACAAATTAAAAGAGACAACACACACCTGATTTGCATCCCACACCATTTCATTGACTTCAGAACAGATAGAGCAAAATTTGTTCCTGACAATTATGAGAACATAAGAACTTTAATTTACTGGGTCGGACCATAGGTCCATCTTTCTCAGTATCCTCTGTCAGACAGTGACAGAGAGTAGATGCTGAAAGAGAGAATGAACAGTTTGACCAGGGTTTTTCTCCTGTCTCTCTCCCACATCCAGCTTCCAGCATTACTCAGTGGGAGTGACTATAGGTGTGCTTTACTGCACAGTAGACTAGTTTACTGTGCAGTAAAGCATCACCATCTGCATGGGCACAGCAATTAGACTGATTTACAGAGCCATTGGATGCTCCCATCAGACACAGGTGATATCCGATTGCGGAGTAAATTACTACACTTAAGCACACATGTAGACCATGATGTCAGAATTAGTTTACTTCAGCCCTGGAGTTTATTTAGTCACATTAATTGCACTGTGTGAAAAAGAACTTCCTTTTGTTCTTTTCACTACTTAGTATTGTGTAAACCCTTATCATACCCTCCCTCAAGCATCTCTTTTCTAAACTGAATAAACCTAACCTTTTTAGTCTCCTTATAAGGAAGCTCCTCCATATCTCTAACCATCCTTTTTCCCTTCTCTGTACTTTCTCCAGTTCTTTTATATCCAGTTCTTTTCTGAGGTGTGGGGACCAAAACTGGGCACAGTATTCAAGGTGTGGATGTACAATGGATTTATAAAGGGGCATAATGATACTTTCTGTTTTGTTTATGATTTCCTTCTAACTAATTCCTAACATTTTGTTTGCTTTTTGATGGCTACTGAGAAGCGTTTTTAGTGAACTGTCCACAATGGCTCCCAGATCGTTTTCCTGTGTTATAATATCTAATGTAGGAATATTTTGGGTTATTTTTACACATGTGCATCGCCTTATACTTAGTTATATTGAATTCCAACCGTCATTCAGTTGCCCATTTGCTTAATAATGAAAGATTCTTCTGTAGTTTCTCATAGTCTTCCTTGGTTTCTATCCCTTTGAATAATTTTGTGGCATGTGCAGATTTGGTCACCTCACTACTCACCCCCTTTTCCAGATCATTTATGAATATATTAAACATTACCAGTCCCAATACATATTCCTGGGAGACCTCACTATTAACTGCGTTCCATTCTAAAAACTCACCATTTATGCTCTTTGATTTCTATCTTTAAGCCAATTTCTAATCCACAAATAGACCTGCCCTGTAATCCCATGACTACCTAACTTCTTTAAGAACCTTTGATGGGGGACCTTGTCAAAGGGTTTTTTGGAAGTCCAGATGTACTATATCAAGTGGACTGCCCTGATCCACCAGCTTATTGTCACCCTCAAAGAACTCTAGTAGGTTGGTGAAGCATAATATACCTCTGAGAATCTCATGCTGAATCCTTCCTAGCATGTCATCTTCATCCATGTGCTGAACAATTCTTTTATTATTGTTGTTGTTGTTTTGACCACTTTTCCAAAACAGAAGTTAAGCTTACTGGCCTGTTATTCCCTGGATCCTCTCTAGAGCCCTTTTTAAGTATTGGAGTCACTCCCCAGTCCTCTGGTCCCAAGGCTATTTTAGTGATAGATTTCATACTATAGTTGGGAGGTCAGCAATTTCTGATCAGGTTCTAGTACCTACCTTGCTACGGTTTAGTTGATCATTTTCCTCTACAACCTCATCTTTGGAAACATTAGTTTGGGTCTCCCCTCCTAAGGATGTCAAAGCAAACTGCACTGTGGTCACTACTGCAGAGTAGCTCAGTAGTGCTTACCCTTTGCACTAAATCCTGTCCACTACTTAGGACTAGTTCAAAAATGGCCTTTCCTGCTGTAGGTTCCTGGACTAACTGCTCCAGAAAGAAGTCTTCTATAATGTCAAGAAATTTGGTCTCTCCATCCTGGCCTGAGGTTAGATTGACCCAGTCTATCTGTGGATAATTTAAGTCACCCATTATTACTGTGTTGTCTGCTTTCACAGCCTCTCTCAACTTCCTCAACATTTCTAGCTCATTTCTGCCATCCTGGTCTGGGGGGTCAATAGTATATCCTCAGACATACTTTCTTCCTATTGAAAGATAGAATTTCTAACCACAGAGATGTTATGGCACTTAGTTAAAAAGTTTACACTATTCGATTTGATGCGGTCTTTGATGTAGAGTGCCACTCCCCAAGCAGTATAAAGCAACTATTGCTACTTGATAGCACGTGCCTTCTGATTTAAGAGAATCCAGAAATATGTTTCTCCATAATTATGAGATTGAATTTTATCTTCCAAGAGAAACTGAGGAGAGATGCTGACACTGTGGGCATGTCCCCATGAGTATGCGTGTGCAGTTTGCGGCACCACAAACTGCATGCACCACATGTGCACACATTCACAGTGCTGCTAATTAGCAGAGCAGTGGTGGGCGGGTTGACACTGGGAGATCCTGGTGTTGAAAAAAACTACCACAAAAAAAGTGGTGCAGCGCACGTAGCAGTAGTATATATTGTCAGAAACTGGAGCCTGGATAGCCAGTCATGTTTTGGCTGCCAGCCAGGTTTTGAGCACCTGGATTGTCACTGCTGCTGCCCTGAGAGGCCCCCAGGTAAAGCTTCTCAGACCAGCCCAAGTGCTAGCCCCAGCCTCCCCTACGCCATCCAAGTGAACTTGTTGCACCCCAGGGTGTGCATGCAGGGGTGTGCCCCAGAACAAGTAACAACAGCACAATCCTAGTTGCTACTATTTTTCCCTGGGAAAATACACGTTTCCACTCATGGAGACCCGCTCTGCAACGCTAAACAACCATGATTAAAAATGTTTGTAAGAATGGTTTAAATTCAGTCATGGCTAAGTAGAGCTGCAGAACATTGTAAAAGAACTATATTAGAACATCTGAGCTCTAGCCTAGATACAGCTTCCAAAATAATTTTGGTTAGCTGGCCTGAGAATCTGTATTGTGAACTGGTTTGACTTTAGAAGCATGTTATCTTTTAATTTCATTATTTAGCTTGTGCAGCAGGAACTACAAATCAAGGAAAAGAAGATGACAATGGCTAGTTGAGACCTAGGCCCCAGAACCTGTGACTCCTAACTGATCTCCATCTATATCGGGGTAACAAATGAGATAACAGCCTATGGTAGCAAATTATTCTACATACCTCTACCCCTTCCCTACAGTTTCCCCCACTCCCCCTAAATAAAAATCCAGCCTCTAGCCATGAAAAATTGGAAAAACAGGTTTTATGTTCATTCTTTGAGAGAACTGGGAGTTACTATTTAATTAACCTGGGGCTAACTGAAAGCACAAAACATACAAAAACCAAATAAACATGATGGCATTCAGGGTGTTTGGGGGACTGGGGAGAGCTGAGTCTCCTGAGTGTTTACTGAGGTTCAGGTCTTTGCTTCTTGTTAGAAAAATAATAGATTTAGGTAATCAGGTGTATAGCGCTAAAAACAACACCAAAGGCAATTTAAAGTCCCGAATAAGAAGTCAAACCTGAGATGCATAGGCTTCAGATGCACTGCACTAGATGATGCTTACAAAATCTGCCCTCCCCTGAATAATCTATCGATGCTGACACTCAGCTTATATTTTAGGAGCTTTGGCCCCAAGCCTTCTGTCCAATGCATTTGACTTTAGTGTAATATATATGTCAGCTGTAGGTCCTTTGGAAGATCAGGGTTTATAACTAACCTGGGTAAACCTCCTTAAATCAAATTTGCCACCTAAGGAAAATCCTGCAACCTGGGTTATAATAATGTAAACTAGGACAGCCCAGAGTTCAATAATTCCTTGCAAATTTGCCTAGACTTAATGATAACCATGATACTAACCACTGGAAGCCTTCAACTAACTGGAGGGAGGTTCAAAAGAGGATGAAGCTAGACTTTTCTCAGTGGTGACAGATGACAGAACAAGGAGCAATGGTCTCAA
Source organism: Caiman crocodilus (assembly GCA_030014935.1). Lineage (NCBI taxonomy): Eukaryota > Metazoa > Chordata > Crocodylia > Alligatoridae > Caiman > Caiman crocodilus. The sequence continues at coordinate 175,948,367 of JAGPOW010003316.1, forward strand.
GTTGCAGGAAGGGAAGTTTAGGTTACAAAACTATGAATAATTTTCTCATGAGGAGGGTAGTAAAATATTGCAACAGGTTACCCAGAGAAGTTGTTGAATCTCCATCTTTGGAGCTTTTTAAGACTTGGTTATACAAACCTCTGGCTGGGATGATCTAGTTGTGGATGGTTCTGCTATAAGCAGGGGGATGATCTCCCTGAGGTCCTTTTCAACCTTAATTTTCTGTGATTCTGTGAAGCCCAACTCTTGAGTATCACTTCCTTCTGGACTAAAATATTGCAGCACCACCATTTGCTGCAGCAATTTATCCAGTCCCCACCTGTGAATTGTTGAGGTTGGTAATCATTCTTCAGGGTGTAACCTGGGCACCTGCTCTTCCAATTGAAGGGATCAGAGCAGGTGCACAAGAGATATGGGAGGTGTAGGTACTCTCCTCCCCCTATAGAGCAGAGCCAGACCACCAATGGGGACTTAACCATATACCTTTTAATGAGAGAACAGTACTGGGAACATAACCAGTATAAACCAGGGGGTATAGAGGACCCAAGGGGGCAGGATTCAACAAAGGTTAGACACTTACAATCATAGACATATTCATCCAGTTGACAAAAGACAAGGTTAACCAAAATATAAAACACAAACAGCAGAACAAACAATACTTGTTGGTGAAATATAAAAGGCACAAACTACAAAATGACAAGGAATATAGGGCCTAGGTACCTGGAGGGGGAGAAAGGAGAAAACACAATGGACCCTTTTCACTGCAACAAGAATTTCTCCCTGTTAACTCATTCACTCCAAGTCACCCCAGCCAGAACTTGAACTCAGATCGCCTATGTAGTAGGCAGAAACTCTACCACACAAATACCAGTGATGACACTATGCCAAGCTGTTAGGCATCTTGACCTTCCAGGAGCCCCGGTCTCACATTGCGCTGCTTGGCCTCTGATCGGAGAAGCTGGAAGCCGAGCTGGGAACCCCTCAGGTCACTGCTCAGATCCTTGCTGGAGCTGGGGAGCCTCTCCTGCTGGCCACAGCCTCTCGTAGGCAGTCCTGGAGCCCAGTGGGGAGCCTCTCCCATCGGCCACATACTGCACTGCTGAGGGTCCAACTACTGCCTGCAGGTCCCACTCCTTCAGGTGCTTCTGGGGCAACTGCTCCTGCCCTGCTGGCCCAGCTCTAGTCAGCTCTTTGAAACTCCTTCCTTGTGGTCCCTCACTGGTCTCCCCTGAGTTAGCTGGCTGCCCCTTTTATCCCCCTCCAGGTGACCCAACAGGCCAATCAGGGGACATGGATGGTGAGTCTCTGGGGCCTGATTGGTGAGGAAAGGGAATCCCAAGTCCTCCAATCATCTGTTACCCTTTCAAAACCCCTGGGCTAAGTCACTGCCAGCCAGCCCATCACAAGGGAAAATGGGAAGTTTCTCAAGCAAAGAGCTCAAGGAGAGAAATCATCTCAGGTTGGAAGTTACAGACTGAAGACATACTAAAGCTGGAACACTCTTGATTTGAAAGATTTCTGGCTGGGTATTCTCAACTCTGGACTGGAATGTGTTGCTCTTCATGGCATGCTTGTGCTTGAATAAGGATGGTGCCTAACTGAGCTGATGTTTGTGAGAAGGAGATAGAGGAGGGGAGTTAGGTTTAGACTCTGAGTTTTATGGCATGGGTGGCTGCAGGTTTCATTTTGAGTTATGGTGCATTCTGTTTTTAATCAGAGATAAAAGGCACCCACAGCCTAGGTTGAGCTCTTTTTATTGCTAGAATAAATCAAAATAAATAAAATACTGAACTAATCAAATACCAGTTAGAGGTACAAGAAGACCCAGGATGCAGAGATTCAGCATTCAGAATTTTTTTGCAAGTTAACAATGCTGCCGAAAACATTTGGCAGGCTTACTGAAAGACATGTTTTACTGTATTTTAGTTTATAAACAAAGCCAAAAAAAGGGAGTAGGGTGCTGGAGAAAAGCAATTTGGCTGTACAGTTCACGGGACTTGGTTTTCTTGGGTGAGCAAAGGGATTACCTGTTTTTAAATGCATATGATGACATTTTCTTCCTCAAATCCAAGGTCCCAGAGCAATACTTCTATAGGTAGCTCATTCCATGTTTGCATGGTATGTAACACGATGCAGGAATAGGATGGGATGGAAAGATGATCTCCACTTCCCTGAATCTTGACAGGCAACCCACTGCAGTATGTCCTTTCATACTGATTATTTTATCTGTCCATACCATAAGACAAAATTCTCTGAATCTTATATTTATACAAGACATCAAGAAGTTGCATGGGAGGGAGGAGAAAGCATTTATGAACCTGACCAAGCTGGTATGTTCAGCCATTCCTGAAGATACAAGGGACTAGGAGACCTCACAGTTGGAGTGCCTGGCATAAATGAAACTTCCTGGATTTTCCCAGTATCTCTGTAATCCTTTCACATGTTACTATGTAAGATATATATCATTTAGCATCATGAGAGATCAAAATGAGATAGTGAATAAGCAGTAACATTATAACTGGCTTGAAGTATACATAATATTGCTAATGGTAACTATAAGATAAAATAGTAAGAATTGCAGTTCTAGAACAAATATTTATTGTCATTTTTTCTGGAAATAAGAAGAATATTTCTATCATAGGACTGAATTTCATGAGAAAAACAACACAAGACACAGGATGGGCTGATCCTCCTTCTACTGTAGTCAATATTATCAAGTTCCATCTTAAACAGCCTTTCACCAGGGATAATAGGGGGCAACTAACCTAGCTAGTTTTCACATGGAACTTGATAACTTGATAATATTGACTATAGTAGAGTGAGGGTGAGTTCATCCCGTGTCCTGTGTGAATTTTTCATAAAATAAGAAATATATAGAAGATACGTTACCTCAGTCTGCACAGCCGTAAAACCTAAAACTATTGCCTTTGTGCAGGGCAGTTATTTGGACTGAAGAGACACTTAATGAGTTTTGGGAAGCTGTTATGGGCCACACACATGTGCACAAATGCATATGCATTCACACATACACACACATGCATGCAGACACAAAGACACACACATATGTAGACATGCATGCATGTACATATATGCATGTGCACACACGCATGCAGACATGCATGTACAGACACATGCAAACATGCAGACACACATCTATGTACAGAGACACATGCATGCATGCACAAGCTCCCCACAGATCTCCCTGAAAGGCTATCAGTCTCTCTCCCTTGCCCTGAGTCCCCAGAACACAGCTGAGTCAGGCAGGAGCTGTGCCATTTGCTCCAGCTGCACCCACATGGCCCAAAGCAGCACACAGGAACACAGCATGACACCAGCCTGGCCCAACCATGTGCCAGGGACTTGGAACAGGGAAGTGGGTGCAGGGAGAAAGGGGTTGGGATCTATGGGTTATCCAGTCCAGCCAGGCCAGTGCCATATTGTGTACACACAATATTGTGTATGCTTCAGGCCACACAATGTGGGTGTATCTGCAGTGGCTGGTGTGGCTCCTGCCTGACCTAGCCATGTGCCAGGGATTTGAGGTCAGGCATTTGCCATGCTAGTGCCAAGCAGGAGCCACACTGGGTTTGGGCACAAGCCATGCCAGCTACTCCAGCTGCGTGGCCCCAAGCAGTGCACGAAAACACAGCATAGCACCACATTAGCAGCACCCATGCCCCTACTAGGCACCAGCCAGACCCAGCAGGGCCCACATAACCCAAGGCTCCTGGCCCTCTTCCCCCTGCATCCCCTCTCCCACTAGTGAGGAAAACCATACCTAAGCTTCAAGTCTCACCAGGGGCCAGCCTGTCTGGTCCACAAATGGCTGCAAGGTTGGAGCTGTGCACAGACAGCCTTGCCAGGCAGAAGCCTGGCCAGGAGCTCAGCACCCCTTCTCTTGGACGATACACTGTGGCTCCCTGGCCACTGGACCCAGAGCTGCTCCTGCTGCTGCAGTAGGCTTCAGCCTGGGGGAAGGAGAAGGGCAAGAAGCACTGAAAACCAGAGCAGGCACAGGCCAGACTTCAATTCTCCTCAGAGAAGCAGTCATGGGCCAGATCCAGCCTGGAGGCCATATTTTGCCCACCTCTGCCTTAGTGGCTGGGTGCCATTGAATAATCGTTTCCCTTTATAAAAAGAAAAGTAAATAGAGACATTTATTGAGGTAGACTGAAATATTAAGGATCCAGAGTTGCATTTAATTTCAATGAAGCTGCACCAATTTTAGAAATGTCATTAATGAACTGTTGTCATTCAGCTACAGTTTCCAATTAATTTAATGTCTCCATCCACTCAACACAGTTGTCCAATTACTCAACAACTTAGTATCACAATGTCACCAGGCACCATCCCTAGTGTACTGAGGCAGCTTACTAGTGTTAACTACAGAAAAGCTAAGTCTTTAAAAGCAAAATCACAGTAAAGATAGATACATTTATGGAATTTATTTGAGTGATATTGATTTTTCTTAAAGAACAAAAGAGCACTCCAGTGACATATTGTTGGAAAATAACACAACAAAACAAAAAATCTGGACCTACGATTTCATTCCTTAAGCATTAATGTCAGTCTATTTTTAGGTAAGTGAATTGAAAAGTATATATTAGAGACTGTAATTGAAAACAACATCACAAAAAATTGTGGAGAAGTCTGAAGTAGCTCTTGAAAATGCCAGCATGACCTCTACAACTCAGTAAAACCCTCAAAATAGAACCTTTTCTTGATCAGTAATAGAGAAAAACCTACTCATTTCCACTCTTCTAAAGTGATAAGATGGAATGGAGAAGTGTTTTGTATATTATGGTTACAAAGAAGGCTTTATAATAGCTCATCTTCAGTAATAATAGAAAAGGAGGAAAAAACTTTCTAATATCTTGCTATCTGGAAGTAAATTTTCAGCTCAGTAGGTTTTCTAATCCCATACAGGGAATATGTTATTCCAGGATACCACACTCCCTCATGTAGGCTGCTAAGCACAAAATAAAGTACAGTAATTGCCTGCAAAGCGATGGGTCATACATGCTCTAAAGTTCCTTATTCTTAATAGTAAATGGTCCCTTGGAAATAATAAGAGGAATTTATTCACTTCTGTTTTAGTTGAAATCATTTTAGTTGAATTAGTATATTTAACATATTAAAGAAGACAACATTATCAAAGCAAGAGACAGTTAAAAACCAAAGATGGGGGAATGCCTTACTGAGTCTGGATTCTCAAAATGCTCCTTATATCTATCTAGGAGAAGCCCAATTGTCTGATCTTCTTTCCTGATTTACATAGTACACTTTACATAGCATCCATTCCTAGCTTCTGATGAAATAGGATGTTGCCTACAAAAGCTCCTGCCTCTTCAGATCAGTCTCTAAGGTGCCAGCCTTCTTTATCTTCTGCATAGTGCACTCTTAAGTAAACTAAAGCTGCATCTCCTAGACAGATCTATGAAAGTATATCAAGTGTTGGTTGCTTTAATGGTATCCTTCGTGCTTGAGCCATGACTACTTTGTCTTTTATCTCCTCTCAAGGATGATAGATTCCTGGTGATCATAACATGGAGCAGCAGAATAGGAGCAATTCAGGACTTTATGTCAAGCTCTCCTTATGCTGTCTTCTGCATGGCCAAATTTCTTTAGACCTCATCTGAATTTCTTGCATAATGTAGTCATAGACTTCCTCATTAACTGGTCTATGCACCTGACTTTTTTTGTTAAACCTCTTTCTTTACCATCCACAACAAAACCTCAAAGATCAGATGTTATTAGAGCAATATTCTTTTCTTTTATACAGGGCAAGTTAATTTACTGCCATGTTTTCTGCATTTCTGGAATGAATGGGTGTACAAGCAATATCCTTATAGAGATTATCTAGCTGGGTCTCAAACAATATACATACTTATTGTGTACTGGTAATGAAAAACCAGTAATGAAATCTCTCAACACATAGGTTTCATTCAACTTCAGACCAGGAAGTCTCCACTGTCTATTTGAACAATGTCCCATGATTGAAGAAATGTGGAGGGTTGACAAGGAGGTTAGTCTCAGCTCAGATATGAGCTTTGATAGGACAAAACATTGTTAAATATTAAGCAGAACTGTTTTCCTACCCCGAAACATAGAATATTAGTTGCAAGATTCCAAGGGTGCATCCACACATGCAGGCATGTGCACATGCAGCAGCTCAAATAGGAGCGGTACAGATTTGAGCCAGGGATTATTGCCTCAGCATATGTACCTGGACATGCACTTTGGAGTGGGGCAAGTTGTGTCACTTGGGGCAGAATAACCTTTTCCAGATCCTCCTGGATCTGCAGCCAGGGGGACCTAGAACCTGGGCCCAGTACCTGTGCTGGACCCAGCATTATAAAACTTGCCTTGGTGAGCAGCTCAGGGCTACTTGCCTTCAGCAGCTTCTCAGGCCATTTTCCTCTCCCTTGTCTGTGCATGTTTCCAGGCAGAGCACCAGTGTGGGGCGGGGTGTGTCCACCAGCTCCTTGGATGCCTTTGAGGACTGGTGGGTACAGCCTGGGGGGCTCTGTTCAGGTGTCCCCCTCAGGCACACTTATTTTCACGTTTTGACCCTTTGACCCACATGACACTCCTATCCTGTTTTATTCATTAGTTGTCCCAACAATTTAGTTGTTGTATTTGTCCATTAGCCCCCATAAAAAGGGGCTACTAGCTAGCCAGGTGAGCCTTGCCCATAGTAATTGGATGGACAAATAGACAGGAGCTTCTGAGGTAGAGTGTCAGTAGCTGTGCGGAATGGGGCCACCTGGGGGACACCTTCCTCGACAACTTCTGAGGGCTCCAGTATGACTGTCAGCTCCTCAGCCTGTGGGTTTCTCCTTACAGGACCTGCGAGGGCTGTCAGATTTCTACCAGGACCTCCTCTGGATCTGGAGGTTGGTCTCCACCTTCGGGTCCTCTGTGACACACACCCAGGTTGCCACCTACTCATCTGGTCCCTCCTCTGGAACTCCCAGCTGGAGGTACCAATGGCAGAGGCACCTTGCTTGCAACAGAGGTTGATCCTAGGTGGTGTTCCGCATATTGGCGACCTCCTGGACTACGATGGGCAGGCATGGACCCTGCTATCCTGATAGATGGGGATACCCACAACATGTGCAGCCTGATGGTGAAATCTGCCTACCTCCTGATGCCCTTACCTTTGTTGACCAGGTCCTGTGCAGTGCCAGCCTCTAGCCCCCTCCATGTTGTCCTCCATCCCACTGAAGTTTGTCATGGGGCCAACACCTCACCCTTCCTGCTCAACCACCTGAGCCAGCTGGAGGACACCAAACCGGTCTGCTTCTCTACCACCCATCATTGCTACCTCTACATGCTTGTGCGCTGCACAATCCATCATGCCACTCTAGCAGCCTGCCCAGATACCAAATGGCAGGACCTGCTTGGCAAGGGCGTAGCTGTGGCACTTCAGTGGAGCCATCGCCATGGGCATGTAAGTTGCAAGCTTCACAGACACCCCAGTCTCCTGCCTGGTCTCCTCCTCCTCCTGAGGTTCCAGTTGAATTTCATCCCCTTCCTTTTTATTTTTGGACATCTGATCCATGGCTCCACCAAGTCCTGGGACCTCCTGGTCAACCTTCTCCTGGCCCTGGCCAAGTGAGCCCAGGAAGGAGGCTCTGGCCAGGAAGGTGCCTGGGGACTGTGGGGCCACTGTCCTCTCATTTGTCTATGAAGAGCATCACTGGGAGGTGTCCACCAGCTTCTTGGATGCCCTTGAGGACCACTGGGCGTGGCCCAGGGGACTCCTCTCAGATGCACTTATGTTCACATTTGGTGTCCCCCTTAGTCGCACTTATGTTCACATTTTGACCCTTTGACCCATGCAACACTCCTATCCTTTTTTTTCATTAGATATCCCAATAATTTAATTATTCCATTCACCTATTAGCCCCCATAAAAAGGAGCTACTAGTTAGCCAGGTGGGCCTCGCCCATGGTAATCAGATGGACAAATAAACAGGAGCTACTGATGCCTAGCCATTTGGTATCTGGAGACACTAGCCCTTGAGCCAGATGGACTGCTGAAGCAGACCTGACTTGGAGCGGCCCCTGAAGCCTCTATCCACTGTAGTAGTCTGGTAGTGGGGGGCTGCTATGTGGCTGTGAGCTACTGCCACCTATGACAGCATCCACCTCTTGGACCTGCAGTGCTGGCCCTGAACAGGCTTCTGTGCCCAGGCCTCGCCACTTGTCTCACCAATAGATATCCTGGTGTTCCCTGTTTAAAAATTGCAAAATCTCTGAAAAGAAACTCAAATTCTTTCATTAAAATACCCAAAATAGAGTTCTTTCACTATTAAGATGGAATGCCACTATCCATACAGAGATCAGTTGGGCAATGTTTTATTGTTTACAAGTTTAAAGCAATTTGGAAGCCTACCAGTGCCTCTGTCATCATAATAAAATAAATTCTAAATATCTATGTACTTTGGCATTTATTTTTGGCTTTTTGTCATGTAAAAATCAGAATTGCCCCTACCCCCTTCGCTCACCAGGATTTGCAGCACTGAGCAGCACTGGTTTGACAGTGCCCTGCCCCTGCCCTTGCTCCTTGCTGTCAACTCACAGTCTGCCCCCTACCCCAGTCCCCTCACTCCTGACCCACAGGGCCAGGTATGTGGGGGAGAGGTTTGTTGGGCTTGGGGGTGTGGGGTTTGTGGGTGGATTGTGGGGGGACTGTGGGTGTGGGTGGATATGGGGGAGCTTCTCAGGAGTGGGTTCCCTGCCCTCCCCACTCAGCTCATGGCCTGCCCCCCCAAAAGAGGTCACAGCTCCCCCCACTGGGGTCACAGCCCCCTGCAGGGCCCACATGTCCCCCTGAAGGGGCTACAGCCTGTCCCTTGCAGGACCCAGAGCCCCCTGCCGTGGGGCCCACAAGGCCCCCACACATACTACATTCCTCCCTGCAGGGCCCAGAGGCCGCACCCCCTGCTGCCAAAGTCTCTCCATGATGCTCACATGCCCCCCCAACACATGGACCACAGCTCACCCGCAGCAGCAGCAGCCATCAGGTGCTTGGGACCTCTTGTCAGAGCCCCACACTGTGTGGAGCTGTGCGGAGCAGTGCAGCTTAGCCCTGACCACCTTGCACCCAGCACTGCCTGTGCCATATCGCTGACAAAAAAGTCTGATTTTGCATGCATGGCAGTTAGACTGGAAGCTGCTTGGGCAATACTCCAAAATATCATAATACTATAAAGCAAGTGATCATTCTTTTATCACCTTTCACTCAAAAATACTCATTCTCATCCATTTGTTTGCTTGGCTTTTTTAAATTTTGGTGGGATTTGGTTTTCTATTTCTTTTTCTGATTGTAACTATTATTTCAGGTTTTGTACCCATGAATGGCAACTGAAGCAAAACATGTCAAATATATAGTAGAAGGAGTATCTTTTTTCTGCTTGAAAGTCATGTTATTTGTCTTTCAATCCCTTTTGAAATTTCATACATATTTGCATTTATTTTTTAAACCTCTTGGATGAGAAGACTGCCCTTTTCATGGTCTGCAAGTTGGGTTTTTTTATAAGCCTGGAAATAGCCCAATTTTTGAGATTTGGGACTTTTGTCCCAATTTGGAACCAAATTAAATATGAAAATCTCCAAATCCCTTGTAAAAAATAATTTGGGGCCTTTGGTTTACCATTGATTAAAAATCTAACAGTTTTTTAAAATCTAAGGATTGATACCCATTTCATATAAATATTTAAATTCTGAATTAGAGTGATTACATCATCATCAATGAGAATTGTACTGAAAATATCAAACAGGTATGGGCTTTACTTTGGTAGATGCTGTGGAAGCATATAATAAGAAACCATCCCTATTCCAAAAGCTCTCTATATAAATTTTAAGGCAAATGGATTAAGAAACAAATGAAGGGAAAGGGCAAGAGAGGTAACACAAACATGAATATGTTTTTCGTAGCTTATCTATGTGCATGAAGTATCAGCTAATTTTTCTGAAGAGAGAAATATGTCAGTAGCAGTAGTTGTAGTTGTTTACCTGTCTAGCTACAGCCACATTAAATCTCTAAATAATCCACTCCAATGTCACTGTGGAAATCGTATACAAAATTGTAATTGCAATTTGAGATCTGTTATATGGCCACTATATTTGGCATTTTAATGCAATTCCCACTAACTCTAGTGACATGCAAACACAAGTATAAAAATCCAACAAAATTTGCGTTTAATAACATATAGCTAAATTATATTGTAAATCCTATTTTTGCCAAATTGAATTAAATTACTTGTGATCTGCCTGTTATGTTCAATGTACTGAGGAAATTGGGGGATGGGGAGCTGAATACCCTAAACTGTTATTTCACGTAATTCATTTTTAAGGTTTAGTTATCTCTGAAAAAAACCCGAGCCCATGACATAAAAGAATACAATACAATACTCTTTAAGGCTTTGCCATTAATGGCAAGGTCAAATGTTGTACTTTTTGCTCCATTGATTCAGAGATTCATGACCCAAGTGAGGTCATTGCTTATGCACAGAGTGCAATTAAATCAAGGTTAGACAAGCAGGATTCTTTAGTACAACAAGATAGTGAGCCAAGAAATTACATAGCACAAGGAAATTTGCATTTGAATCACACGTGATGATGATGAGCATTCATTTTAATGACTACATAGGGAAAAATTAAGTTGCGATTTGTAGATCACTAACTTTGATTCAGTAGATAAAATCATATATACTAGTATTCTAAAAAAGTGTCTAGTTTATAATATAATATAAGATTTTATATTAACTCCTTTTAAAATATAAACAAACGAACATTGTTTGTTCAGTCTTTTATGCTTTGTTTACTTTCTGTCAAGATAACTTTAGTGAAAGAAATAAGTTGAAGCAGGCCCAGAAACATTTTAAAACTTCTTTCTAACCTGAATCAAACAGGATACTTAAATGAAAGATCCCTTTTCTACCCTAAAGATTTCCTATTTTAAATTCCTCTAATACACACGTAATATGCAGTCCTTCGCATGTATGCTTAAATTACTACAAGGCCATAGCTGAAGTATGACATGCAAAGATTATTTTAAATAATATCAGCTGATGTCAAAATGATGTTTATGTACAGTACTTTTTCCAAGCAAAAACAAAGAAAAGAAAAATAAGAAAAAACAGATACTGAAATTTGGGGCTGTTATATTAATTAATAAATCCATTTGTTCTTTTCCATTGAATTGTTATTTATTGATTTCTTCTAGCATGGTCTGTATTTTACAAAATGCAAGACATGATGTCTGCTATGAGGAAGCTACCATTGTAAAAGAGGAACAAACACAAACAAAAACCCACAGACTGAGGGCTAAAACTTGAAGCAGTACAGGAATTTTCTTCAAAGTATATAATATCTGTCTGTTAGGCTGCTTTCAAATCTTCTAGGAATTGTTAGTTTTGAGAAATGAATTAGAAAAAAGGACGCAAGAAAACATTTTGATGCACAAGGAAAAGGAAGCATTTCCATGCAGAAAGCTGAGAGGAGAGACTGAAGAATTGACAGAGTTAACGGGTTGTGGGATATAAATGCTTTACCCTCTAGTTCACATGTTTTCTATTTACATTTGTGCATCAGCCAGTCAGAATTTGGGCCAAGTTACCCATACTTATGTACATTTTTTAGACCCTTTAGCAATCAGGCACTTTGTCTCAATTTCCAGTTTAAGTTGGCCATAGGAAAGTTTGCAAAAAGTAGAGGCAGCGGCATAGAGAGTGGAGCTCTAGGCATGATTAGATCCTGGCATAAATTGGCATAGTTTCAATACTTTAATGGTGTCTCAAATCTATGCCATATGTCAAATGAATTAATTAACATACTAAGCTTACCAAATAAATAAATGACTACCAAATGAAGGTCCAGCCAACCTCTAATTTGTACATGAGAAATTTGTGCATTTCATTTTAGTACTCCTTTTATTTCCTATTCATTATAATTACAGGATCTTCAAATAGCAATTGACCTTAATGAAAAGGTAATTTAATATATTGGTATTCACAGGAAATGAGGATGAGTGTATTATTATTATTTAGATATATATTCCACCCTATCCAGAAAGGCAGCAGCCCAGCAATGTCCAATGTATTAATTTAAGAATATGGCACATTTACAATTATTGGGTATGTCTGCACATGCATATTAATTTTATTGCTCCCCAGCACATATCTTCACATGCACCTGAGACCACAGCACAGTTAGGCAGGGCAGAGCAGCCCTACTTGCCAGGGGGCCAGGGGGTCAGCCTGCAAGCCCGGGGCTCCCCGGACTCAAAGCTCTGCAGGAGGGCTGGATGGCACGTGAGGGTTCTTTAGCATGGGGATAGCAGCAGACAGCCCCTGCACTTAAGTATCCTTATGCCCCAGCCAGCTCCTCCATCATCTACATGTCTGCTACTCTGGAATTTTTAACTTTGCAGCAGGATAATACTTGTATTTACAAGTACTGTTCTGCTGCAAGGTAAATTAGTTTACTCCAACCTAATAGGGGCACATGTGTAAACAGACAACATTTACTGTGCAACTAATTAATCTATTGCACAGTAAACATCTCATTTAGACACACCCATTGTTTCTTGTGGCCACATTTGTTGTTATAGCAACATATAAATTGTCATATAAGATCATTTGTTTATCTAGGCCACTCTCCTGTCTCTGACAATAGTCAGTACTAAGCGCTTCAGCATAAAATGAAATAACTTCTTTCCCAGTTTTATAGAGTTTAGTTTGCAAACTGATCTTTTCAGTTTAAAGCCCAGATTTTGGTATATACCAACCAACACCTATGAAAGAAATAATAGTGAATATAAAGAGCTAAACACTGAAGATAAACTCAAAAGGGGCACCCAAACAAGCAAGGATGTGCGGTATGCTAGACCACAGACCTTTCTGTGGCATCACACACCAAACACAGCAAATATGCAGGTGTTCCCAGTGCTGCTAATTTGCAATGTGGTGGGATGGGGGTTGACCCCAGAAGATCCTGGGATCAAAAAAACCCACACCTAAAAAAAACAACCAGGGCAGTGCACATGGTGGCAGTGCATGTCACCCAAAACTGGAGCCTGGCTGGCCAGAGCTACACTCAGACTACTGGTCAGGCTCCTTGCTGCAGGATCACTGTGGCTGCACATCCCAGAGGCCCCCAGGTAAGACTGCTGGGGCAAACACAGTTGCTGGCCCCAGCCTCCTCCACCCTACCAAGGGCAACATGCCCCATGCCAGTGCGAGTGGCATGGGCATTCCCTGGGGACAAGTAGTGGCAGCACATATGATGTTGCTGTTTGTCCCCGAGGAAACACATGCTTGTAGGGACATGCCCAAAGGTGCATATTTTGGAAGCACATAGTTTGGCTGCAAAAGTGGCCCAAAGAAAGCATTTTGTGTGTTTATGTGCTGGCTAGAAAAAGCTCTATGCATGCTCTTTGCTCTCACACACAATTTTGCCTAAATAAGTATGTACAGCATAGGGGGAAGTAGATGCCACTATTAAGGTGCACATGCAGGAATGTACTGATTACACAGCCTGACTTACTAGCATCCCCCTGCAAATTTACTGTCATGCAATATCAGTAGAACCCCTGCAAATTTGTGGGATTCAAGAATGAGGATGGAAAATATCCAGCTTTAGTTCACTTGTAAACATCTCTTTAGTTAGTCAGCATTTCATATTTTTCTGTTTGCACAGATGAAAACAAGCCAATCAAAATTTGGCCCAGGTTGTACATCCTTATCTAAAACTTCTCAGAACCTCTGACAATCTGGCTCTTTGTCTCCATTTTTTAAGCTTAAATTGGCTGCAGACACTGCAAGGAGTGCCTTTTTCACTGTTGTTGTTTTGGTACTTATATTTCCAGTTGAAACCATAAATACTTAGACAATAATAAAGAATAAATGAATGAGCTTTGGATCACGGGAAAAGACAACATTCTTTAGTCTGCCACTGATGAGTTCTGTTTGCCTTACAAATCCCCAGGTCTTAAATGCATACTTAGATAAACAACATTTATGTCTTGTTTAATCTATGCTTTTAATTTATGCACAGATATGTGGATTGTTGGTATTTTTGTAATGTACATACATAATTAGAATAAAATAAATTAGTAAAAAGAAAATGACAGCACAAATGTAGAAGAACACAAGAATTTAAAGGCAGACAAATTTAATTAATCTATTCTGAATTCCAACTGAAGTTTAGGTTTAGTGTTGGGAGTGTTCAGAAATGTACGACAGTTTTCTTCAACAGGACTCTCCATATAGTTAAAGCCAAGCATATTGTTTCAGTGCCTTGCTAGATCATGGTCAGTTTACTAGGCTGTTATCATAAATGTACAGTAAAGGGGAACAAAAGCATGTATAACAATTGGTGTGATGCCAAAATATAAAAACACTGATCTGAAGATGGGCCTAACAGAGTTATATCTTGTTACTTGGATCAGTATTTCAGGGAGCATTTTTGTAAATGTTATTGCTATTGACATTGTTATAAACCAAAAGAGTGCTCTGCCAAATGTAGATTAATAATAATTTAAAATCTAATAGCACCTCTCATTCAAGGCTTTTAAGATTCTTTACAAAAATCAATTACTTCATTTAAAAAAAAAAGCCATCTAGGGTGGGTATTTATTATCTTTGTGAAGGGAAAAGCTTAGAAAATAAGTTATAAGATTTTACCTAGGTAATATAAATAGGGAGAAAGCAGGGAATGGAACACAAAATTCCTGTATCCTGGTTGTTAGTTTCAACCACTAGGCCTGTTGTAGCTCGGTGAAGAGAGTTCTGGTATTTAAAAAATGTAAACATTAAAACCACTTTGTTGCAAAAGGAGGAAAATATCAATTTATTAAGAATCTACGCTATTTTTTGCTCTGCTACTTCAGAGCCGGCAGAAGTTAAATAACAAACAATATTCCTATAGCCATACTGACATTGATCTATGTTACTAGTGCACAAACAAGCACATAAATGAAACAAAAGCCATCTTGACTTCTGCTGCAAAAGACTCCCCTGCCAAGTGGAAAAGTACATAACTGCTAGGGACGTAAATGTTATATTCAAGCATCTAAGAAGATAACAGGGTGTTGCAGGCCCTGGGAAGATCATTTTCAGTTTGAGTTTGAATTTTATCTTTACTCTGGGTGTTGCTCAGAGAAATGCTATCAACTGGGGCAAAGGAGGTAGGGACAAGTGGAGCAAAATGGAAATTACTGGTTGATGTTATATATATTGAAAACTACCCATTACCACAAATTTGCTGTGGCAGCAAAAAAGATAACAAGCAGGAAAAGTGCAGGGAGAACAGCAGTTTTCCATAAAGGGAGTAGTTTGATTTTTTTTCTTTTAAATGGCTCCACCTTCTAATGCAATCCTGTCAGGTATCTAGAGGGGGCTGGGGGTGATGTGGGCACTAAGGTGCATGGTTGACAGCCCAGAGATTGCAAGCTCAAGGCCACAGCTCATGGCACGACTCTGTCAAATTCTAACAAATCTGTGAATCCTGCTAAATAACTTGTCACAAAGACACGAAAAAAGGAAAAGAATGGTATCTAGAGCCAAACAATGAAGAGCTTGTGCTGCTATGTCATTTAAAAGATGATCCCCAGGGTCTCCTTATGCTCCAAAGTAGTACTGACCCTTCTGAATCATTGTTAGTAAAACAATTATTTGCCAGCACACATGCTTCTATGAGATTTCGTTTATTGTTATCACAGCACCAAAATGGTTAGAAAGAACTGCAGCCCACTGCCAGAAAACGGAGAAAACATACAGAAGGAGAAAAAAAAAATTATTAGGGCACTATGGAGAATTTATGTCCTCCATTGTGGATTGGTTTATACTCCTCCCTTTCATTGTAGCAACCCTCACAAAAGAATATACTGTGAGGGGTAATCTGAAAGAGCAAACATACAGATGAGAGAGGGAGGGATAATATAGCTGCCTATAAAGTGACATTTAAGCCTTATAATTTTCCTTTCAAATTACTGCTAACTATCTTTCACCTACTTGTAGGGTTTTCTCTTTCTAAGAGAATCTGGACACTCATGAACTACTAACTTAGGCACTGTTCGCAAATCCATTCAGTAACATTTTTGTACTTGCTAGCATGTATCCCCAAGAGCTATAAAGTTCTAAAAATAGCTCCACATGCCTGAGAAATTCCTACCCTTCCCCAAAACAAAAGCAAGTGGGGAGAGTGACTAAGAAAGGGATGTATAAGTAGAGAAAGCTGCAACCTGATAGGAGCTAGTAATAAAGAAAATGACAAAAGCAGAGAAAACCAGACTTCTTTTCTGAGAAGGGTATGAATAAGAGAAAGACAGTGGCAAATAAAAGATAAAGTAACCACATTAAGGAGACTCATTCCCTACAGTATCAAAATCAGGATGCAAGGATTGTTACTACCTCAGCCACTGAGTCCCTGTCACTACAGGCAAGCTACTTAGATTCTCTGGGCTTTGGCTTCCCTATCTGTAAATCTGGGATACTGGTAAGATGCCTTCTAAAAATGCTTTCAGATGGAGAGCAGCGTCCAAGAATGGTAGTTCTTTTATTTTATTACCTTTGTCTGAAGAGTTAGTGTAGGAGAAAAAGTGTTTTAAAGGAACAGAAGCACCTGGAGAAAGTAAGCATTTATAAAAGAACGGGAACTTTTTTCTTTCCACAGGAAACTGGGATCAGTATTTCTGAAAATTTCTCTTTGCATTAATACCCCAGTGTGATGCAAATGGATAAACCATTTCATGCAGTTTTGTTTTGAACCAGGGATTTTCATTCAGAACAAGAAGTACCAAGTAAGTTTCTTTTGCCTACTCCATGGGAAACCAGGCAGGAAAATGAAAATGAAATGACAAGACAGTCATGCTGCACGTAGAATGCACCTCAGCTCATAGCAGCACGTAGGATACACGTTAGCCACAACTCCTGATCAGAAGAAAACGCCCAAACGCCAAACTAGTGTCTGCAGTGTCCGAGGTACTACTCTTAAAGAAACCTGAAGACCCTGCTGTGCATTTCAAAAGGAAACCCAGGAGAATTGCATGTGCAAGGAGGCCTGATATGCAATGAAAGTACATCTCAAGATCAGGCCCTGGTCAAACCAACAGAATACAAGAAATATAAGTAGCTCTAGCAGAAGACTTCTGAGAAAAACTGAAAGACCTAGAAACACCTGGTAGAAGTCTGGTGATATCGTGACATTCCAACCGGATGGAACCACTATAGAATTTGGAAAGAAGGAAATTACCACCATGGGGTGGGATCTGCAAATTGATTATTTTTAATCTGTTTGAACATGTAAAGTAATTTGGGGTTTTCTGGGGGATAAAAGAGACTTACTTAAATGCTAGGGAATCACTGTGATATTACTTAACATTCTGTGACACATTTGATTGTTGCTGAAGAGTAAGGGAGTATAACAGAGAGCCTCGGGAGCTCTGTCACTTTAAGAGAACAGCTGTCCAGAGAAGGCCCTGTAGGACAGGCAGGGCACTACACCACTGCAGTTGGGTTCCCAAAGCAACCAGCTACTAATATTAATTAGGAGACATCTGCAGGCAATCTTGGGTGAAGTCATCTGCCCAGAAGAAGGCCAGGGCCTGAAAAAGATAAGGCAGTCCTGGAGGCTGGCCAGGGAAGCCATCGGAGATGGAGCCTTATCTGCGCGAAGCGTGAGGACTAGAGCCCAGACTGCGGAGAGAACCCAACAGGCAGCCCCAAGCAATGGGCAACTGGGAGCCTGCATAGGAAGCAAGTCGAGTACCCTGGGCTTTTTCTAATTTGGTTTTTGTTTTGATGTGGTGCCCACCACCAAGGGGTGCAATGAACCCTATGTAGGGCATTCTTTCAAACCAGGCCTGCATTTTGAGGGTTTCATTTCCATAGTGCCTGGGGGGGGAAGGGGAGGGCACTCAGTACGCCCAGAGGGACAATCCTATAGAGCCTGTGAGGGGCATATTCATCAGTGCCTGAGAGGCACAGACTAAGGACCAGTGGGTCCACAGCCTGAGAAGGGCTGAACTTGCACTTTGGGGCCAGAGTTCCCAGCACCCAGAATAAGGTGACTGTAAGACCAGCAGCCCAGACAGCAAGAAAGCCCAGGAAAGCTCAGCAGCTTGAGAGGGGACAGAGATCTTTATCTTCAGAGGACCAGACTAGAAGATGGGAACCCCATAGCTCAGTTTGGTCAGTGGACCAGAACTAGAGTGCCCAGTGAGAGCAAAAAAAGGGCAGAGGCCAAGAAGGCCAAAGCCCAACATCTGAGCAATGGCAGGCTCAGTCTAAGACCCTGAAGCAGCCTCCCTCCTTTCAAAATAATAACAACAATGGCATGGCAGGAGACAAAAGGAGATGAGGGTCACCCGGAGTTGGAGCCAGGACACAGATTGTGTGGCCACCAGGGGGTGTCACAACCGCCTATGGTGCACAGCTTTGTCACAGGGAGATACTGATTGATATACCAGCATACAAGAAGGAGATGAAGGCACGATGTTGACTAACAGGTAACATATTGTTTTTGTTTTACTCTTTTTTTAAGTGAAGTGAAAATACAAGCAACCTGAATTTACTGGCACTGAGATAACAAAGTGGGGATAGGCGATGTGATTATTATCTATGTAATGCTCCATTAGGAAAAGAGAATACTTCATTGTGTAGGCTACCCTGCTTACAGAGGGGTTGCCATTGCTCATGCTTAGAGTCATACCTTGCCAATATTTGCTAAGTAATTTTACATGTAGTTGTATGACTGAACCTGATAGCAGACTCAAGGAGGATGGTCTAATGGCTGTAAACAAAAGAAAGCAAATGTTTTCTGCAATACGGCTACAAATTCCTTAAAAGTCAAGAGATACGTTATATTTTGAGCTGAAAAAATAAGTGATTAACTTACAAACATTTCAAGAAAAAAAGATGAATCAGACAATGCCTTTGGTTAGTTTATTGGTGTCTTGTGGAGTTGGTAGCTTACTTAATATATTCTAAAAGAAATCCATAATATTTAGGCCAAATGTTAAGGATGTACCACTATACTTTAAAAAAAATGACATTAAGGAATGTATTTTGTGAAAAACCCACATTAGCCTGTTCTCACAAATATTTGTATATAATGAAGAGGCACAATACACTAGAATATATTCTACACAAACAAATGAGAGGTTGTGTGTAATATGGCTGCCTTGGAAAATCTGCCCTGCCAAACAAAGATGGAAACTTTATTTAACTAAATCTAAAGATTCTTTCATTCATCCTTTGATAAGATAAAGATATCTTGCTCTAGACATGATCATACCTTTGTAGGTATGTCTGTTTTACAGATAGAGAATACCAGCACCTGTAGGCATACCCAAAATACAATCCTGTTAGCTCATGTATTATATACAGTGAAGATGTCATAATTCAGGCACCAGCATGGGTGCTAGACAAGATGATCATGGACCCTTGAATTTTACTCAGATGGCTAGCCCCTTCATCACAGAAACCTCCCTTTTCTTGCATGGAGAAAATGTCACAGGTCCTGCTACCATTAAAGCAGCATAAAGTGGGCAGACAAACCATAATATTATGCAAGGAGGTTTTAAACAGACATTTCATTTGTCCTGACATAAACTATGTGATCCCAGAAAAAAGTGCAACTGTTCAGATGTCCATGTTTGTTGTCTTAGGACAAACCCTAAAAGGTTCACAGGATAAGAAGTGCTTACAGCTTGCCCCAGGACATTGCAAAGTGCATCTGAACAGTTGTCTAGAGATTGTATCTTTGAGTCAAGGGCAGAAAAGTAGCAGTGCATTCAGCCGCTCACTAAACTCTGATTGGAAGTGCGATGTGTATACACGCCAATCTGTTGCAAGAGAAAGACAGGCACAACATGTCCTGGAATAAATAAAGCACCTCTTCCTAGTCAGAGACAGTACACCAGCCCGCAGGGTAAGTATGCTACAGCCATGAAGAAATATAGAGAGAAATCCTTTCTTTGTAGGTTGACTGAGAATCTACTTCCCTGCAAAAGAGACCAGAGAATATCAGTAGGTCTACACTGCAATTTAAGTTGTTGTACCATGGCTCAACATGCTTAAACTAACTCTAATCTGGCTTCCTCAAGCCTCAACAGCAGTAAAGATGTGACAGTGCAGATGGGTGGATGATTTTGCCTGGATGATTTGTAACAGTGTAAGAGAAGTGTGGATCCTATGATGGAGAGGAGCTCCAACTATGAAGAATCAGACTGTGTCTCAATTTTCATACATATTTTACTGCTTATAGACTGTTCTTAGAAGGTAAATGTTGAGGATTTTTCTCTCCCTTAAGGTGATACATGTCATTGCTCACATGGGTTTAAAGTTATGAGCGTGTAATGGGTAGGTGTGGCTACTGCCAGGCTCTATTTCCACTAACTATGTGTCGTCTATAAATTTAGTATATATTGTTATCTCTGCTAGCTAGTTTGCTAAGTAATAATGAAAAGATATGGTAATTTTTCCCACCTGTTTTATTTGCCTGCAAGTAAGCTATTTCCAAATATAGATACCTCTAGAGCACTGACTGCCACAATCATTTAGACTCTCTTTCCTGGATCAGTCAGAATACACTAGCTTGGAGTTCTCTTGAGCTAAGTGGTTTAGCATGTCATATTTAGGTATTAATTATGGTTTAGGACATAGCTGAGGAGCAAGAACAAGTTTTATAATATACTGCCTAAGTTCTAGATCAGATCACACAATGCAGTAATACGTACAAATTTTTAAATTGACACTGCTTGATCTTCGTAGGCAATGGAAGGCCAAAGCTAATGAGGCTTAGATGCCCCCAGACTAATTTCATGGTGACTGGCGACAGCAGCAGCACCACAGCACTGCCATCCCACAGTGCCCAATGCCACTTGGTGTACAGCCAGACCAGCGCCCCAGTATACACTGGCCCCACAACAGTCCTGCGGGAGGGAGGGGTAGGGGTCAGCTCTCCCAAATAATATTTACTCAGCCCCACCAAATACTATTTTCTCCTGTTTTGGGTGTTGATAATGTGAATTCAGGTTTTTTTAAAAAAGCAGAAAATTAAAATGGAAAATCAGCCTGAAATTCCAACCTAAGAGATAATATAAAAAACAAAATAAAAATGTTTAGGAATATTATTTCATTGCTATTACACCAGGATCTAACTATCACAATTTTTTCTTGCAGCTCATATAGCTGAAATTATTTGCTCTACAGAGCAAGGTTTCTAATACTTAAAGTAGTACAATATTTAAGACAAAAAATAAGATCAACTATTTTCTGATGGCAATACAGGTGACAAGAAAGAAGATCCTCACCTTAGCCAGACCTGCATTAGCAAAAAAAAGTTCTGGAAATGTTTCTTACTGTATCTCCCTTCCAGGTATGTCAGCTGCAGTGAGCCATAAAAACCCTACTTAACAGTGCATTATTCAAATATTCTTGTAACTTTGAATGAGGAACAAGAAGACATCATGTATAGATAACTGCCATGTGTAAGTGTTTGCCAATATCTTCTTCTGTAAGCAAATTAAGGAATTAACACTTTCACACTCTTGTATATGGTATTAGCTTTATTAAGTTCTGAGAGGTCCAAGAAATGAAAATAATAATAAATTTGCAAAAGGCAGGGGAACTTTAGGGTTTGTATCCCCAGACATAACCTTGGAAGGCATGGTATACTCATGTGGTAAATAGGCAGCTAATAAATGGTATAAAGGAATTGAACTTCAGTGCAAACAGCTGGATCTCCAGCCTCCAGCAATAGTAAGGCAGTTGTGGCATGATTTTGGAGGCTGAAGATTCTATTTAAAAATATTTTTTTCATATCAAATATATATCTCTAGTGCCTTATAATCTTTCCTATATTTTCTCCACATATCGTATTTAGGCAGTACTTAATAGTCTAAGAGCTGGTGTGATTGAATTGCTCCAAAAGATAAGAATGAAACAAATCATTATTTACATAAAACGTAATACTTTTGACTTCCTGGTTTCTATGTGATTATCCCATATGTAAGACATAGCCAGATAGTAAAGCCTGATGGGTTCAGTGCCATACTCATCAATCATTCATTTATGCAGTTCTGAGCCCTGCCCAAGAGTAATTAGTTCCATTTTCTGACAGTTTTTGGTCAGGCATCCTTGCTGGCTTAATTTTGTCATGATTTGTGTTTGCATAGTGTATATAGAGGTGATTGCATAATAGCTTAAAATAAAGTCTGGTTCTTATATATTGTGTATATTGTGATCCTCATCAGGCCCATCTAGTCAATCCACACTCCTTTTTAGATCATAGTATCATAGTATCTAGGGTCAGAAGGGGCCTAAAGCAGGCCATCTAGTCTGACCCCCTGCCAATGGCAGGAACGAGTGCCAGGGTCACAGGACCTCCGATATCTTTACAAAAAATAAAATAAAATTACGTGAGTAATATCTTCTGGGAGCAGCTGCAGTGATTGGCAGTGATTGGCCAGTGCTTGCTCTGAGAAGCAGCCACAGAAGATCCCCAAGTAAAGAACTGTCATGAACTATCATGAAAAACTACTGTCTTGACTTTGCTATTATCCTGATTTTCCCAAGACTGCAATCAACAATTATGGGACATTATATAAGTCTTGGCCATTTGGTTTCATCTGAACAATCAGACATAAGCCAATAAAATTCACCTGAGTGACCTTGTTGTTTATTTTTTGTTGAAAAGAATAGAGGTTCTTTACAGTTACACATTGTTAGGCTGTTTCCCTTTAATCTGTTAATCAGATTGCCCTATAGCTAAGGATAACATCAAACTTTCTTGACTATCTACTTTTTTTTAATTCCCTTCTTTTTGTGATACTATATTAGAAAGCACTGTCCTTTTGCAGTCTTTAGTTTCTAGGAAGACAAAAATAGTCACTCCAGTACTATGCATGTGCAATGACAGAAGATTATATAGACAGGACAAAGGTAAATAGAAACACTGGAAGAGACAAAAGTAAGTAACTGAAAGACTGCAAATGAAGCAGAAACTGCTACAAAAAAGGAGACATGGCAAAATACCCAAGATCCAATGAAACCTCATAAACAAATGTGAAATTGAAAATAAACTAGTATAAATGAAAGATGAAAAAAAAGTAATCCAAGTTCATGATCCGGTGAAAAAGTGGGCTGGACACCTCAAAGAGGTCCTCAATCATAATGATCCTAACACCCAGTGAAGACAGTAGAAGCTAAAGAAGACCTACCTATAAGGCCTACCTATACCCAAATAAACACAAAAGATATTGTGAAGACAGTAAAGGTCATGAACACTGGAAAGGCCCCAGCAATAGGCAACTTAAATGGGGAACTATTTAAAACAGAGAGATAGGACTCATCTAGAATTTTACATTGACCATGTATGGCCAATGTACAGATGATGGAACATGTTACAATATGAAAAGAATGGGAAACTGTCCAATATTTACCCTAATAAAGGAGATCTTAAAGTATGTAATACATAATAGCAAGCAAAATATTTGTAGCAAGCAGAGAATGCAGACACAACAGATACAGTCTGGAAAAGCTGGATTCAGAAAGAAGATGCAAAGGTTACAATTTGCCAGTCACACTACAACAAAATATAGGATGGAACATCACATTGTTCTGCAGCTTTATGGATTTTGATCCCATATATCAGGAAGAATTATGGAAAATACTATGCAGCTACAGAATCTCTATCAAAACTGCAAACATTATTAAGGTCATGTATAACGGCTTTAATTGTAGTGTAATGATCAATGGAATTTATCACATTTCTCTGCAATACTGATAGGATTCAAACAAGGATTCATGCTTTCATCTCTGTCATTTTTCCCAGCAATAAACTGGTTAATTAGTAAAACCACTGAAGGGCAGAAAAGCACCAGCATAAACTAGACAGTGACAACTAAACTGGAAGAGCTTGCTTTTATTGATGTTACTGTCTTCTATCCAATAACATAGCAAGCATTTAAACAAAGATGCACACAAATGCAAAATGCTTAGGACTAATAATCAATGCCAAGAAAAGGCAAACAACAGAATTAACATAGATCCAGTAAATAAGACCCACTGGAAGAATCAGATGAATTTGTACATCTGGGATCTGTAATGTTCTTTAGGATTCAAAAGACAACATAACCCTTTGAATGTGAAAGAAACAAACCCTTTTATTAAAAGTTACAGGGAACACTCTCTCCTTACCAGGAGCGAGCAATTATTTTGGCTGGAGGGCCACTTAATGAGTTTTGGTGAACTGTTGAGGGCTGCATGGATAGCCCTGCCACTTGACAGTAGCCCAACCCCTGGTCACCAACTTGGGAATGAATGTACCCAAGGATATCCCTAACCCCTGACCTTTATCACCAGAAGTCCCTCCCATTGTCCCCCGGAAATACTTCTTTTGGGACGAGGGTTTGTAATCTTCAAACCAGAAAAAACCCCCCAACAAATTATACACTGAAAGTCAAACACCTGCTATAACATATTTTAATTTTCTTACAAAAAATAATTTTGTCATGATTTGTGTTTGCATAGTGTATATAGAAGTGATTGCATAATAGCTTAAAATAAAGTCTTGCTCTTGTATATTGTGTGTGTGAGTGTGCGTATGGTGGTGTGTGTGTGTGTGTTTGTGTATGGTGGGATGTGGAGGTATATGTGTGTATGGTCATAATTTGTATTTCCATAGTATATATAGAGGTGATTGCATAATAACTCAAAATACCCTTACTCTTGTATATTGTGTGTGCGGGGTGTGGGGATGTGTATGGTGGCGTATGGAGGGGGTATATGTGTGTATGAGTATGGTGGGGTGTCAGAGGATGTGCCCCACAGCCTCCCCACAAGGTGCACAACCCCACCGGCAGTAGCAGGAGCACCAGCAGGCAGTGGGCACTCATGCCCAGCACAGGCACTGCTGCCTGGTGGCATGCGGCTCCAGCCAGCACTTCACACGGGGGGCAAGGAGCACTGCCCAGCCAGGCTGCCTCTATCATAGGGGTCTGTGCGGTGCACATACAGCTCCCAGCATTTGTGCAGCACCAGAGGGAAACTCCACACCCTGGAGCCAGCTGCCTTGCCCACGCCCTGCTGTGTAGGTTCTGGGACTCTGTGGGGAAGCAGGGGTTGGGGCTCCCCTCCACTTCTGGCAGAGCCCTTGGACCTGCAAAGCAAGGGGCAGGGAAGGCAGCCCACTCCAGTGTGTGGAGCTTCCCTCCAGTGCTGCATGTGTGCTACTCAGAGACACACATACAACAGTGCACATATGTTACTCAGAGACCCTGCGATAGAGGTGACCTGGCTGGGCAGCAGTTCTTGCCTCCGTATGCAGGGTTAGCCAGAGCCACGTGCCACAGCAATGCCTGCACCAGGCACAAGTGCCTGCTGCATCTTGGTGTTCCTGCTGCTGCTGGCAGGGGCTGCGCACCTTGTGGGGGAGACTGTGATGGGTCCCCACAACCTGCCATGATCCCTCACACCCACACTCTGCCCAGCTGAGCTCCATGCTCCCACTGCCCCTCTGGCTCCCACTGCCCCTGTCACTGCCTCACTGCCACCAGCCCCAGGCTCTCTAACCCTGCACAGCTGCAGCTCCATCCTGCCCCCTTCCCCACCATTTTCCTATCTGCTGCTTAGAATGAGTGGGACATTGAGTAAGCTGAGCAGATCCCCCAGCAGTTGCAGCAGTTGCAGCAGCAACCCCACCAGGAAGCTTTGTACTGGCTGGGCTGGGCTCTTCCATCCATGAGGGCGGGAGCAAGGTACAACACGGTATGTTGGGGATTGTGTATATATGTGGGAACCTCACTCCCACCTTCATGGGTAGAAGGGCTGGGCAGGCTGCAATTAATTGTCAGGTGCCCTTGGGCTGGATGAACATGCCTGAAGGGCTGGATCCAGGCTGCGGGCCATATTTTGTCCGCCTCTGCTCATTACCATCCATTATAAAGGACCACTTCTAAATTCTAACCTTTTACTTACATATCACTACAAGATCAAAAAAAATCAAAAAAACAGAAGAAGAGGAAAACGATATCAAGAACTATATAAAAGAAGGCATAAGTAACGTTTATGCAACTAAATACCATCTGGAGGTCAAGGGCATATATAATACTACTACAATATGGAACCACAACTACAAAGAAAATGCTTAATAACAAGGTAAAATCAGTATTGTTATATAGTAATGAAAGCTAGTCAAAAACCAGACAAAAAGACTGGGAAGGAAATAGAATCTTTTGTACGTGGATTCCACAGAAAAATGTTGTAAGTTTTCTGGCAAAAGCTGATATCACAAAAGCAAGAGAGGACCAAGCAATTTTGCATCATCATACTGATCAAAGAAAGAAGATGGAAGTTGATAGGCCATGGGAGATAAAGAATGGGAGAAGAATGGGAGATGAAGGTATTTGTAAAAAAGGCAGTATTTTGAAACCAACAGGAAGAAAGAAAGCCCAGAGATCAGTGTCATGACTAGGATGGGGTGACTGGGGCAGCTGTCCCAGGCACCAATGTAGGCTGGAGAGACAGAAAAAACACCACTGCTGCCTCCACTGCTCTATAATCATATCAGCTGCATCATCTCACCTGGAAAGAAGATGCTGCTGCTGCTGCCCCCGTGTGCGGCAGGTACCCCAGGCACCTGACCATGTTGTCACGCCTCTGCCAAAAGACAGGAGAAAGAAAGTTAAATGTAGAAAAATCAAGTAATAGGCTGATCAGTGTTAGAAAGAAGGGCGTTTGACAGTGAAGACACTTCCTGATAGGGTCCTTAGGCCACACTGAAGAAATTATACTAAAACATGATGATGCAAATAGGATTATACGTCAACCTTTTAAAAACCAGGGACATAGATCAGAAGTGCTTACAATTTCTTACTCTTTAATATAGGGTACTTGTATTTAGACAGGATTGAGCAGACACCAGAACACACAGAGACACAGAGAGCTGTTTACTAACCTCAGACATACAGAACAGAATAACAGGAATGGTTTGGGAGTTAGCATTGCCTTCTGAGGATGGAGCTGGCTCAGTACTGATGGAACAAACATGGAGCAAACTCTTCTGAAGTAATTCAGGTTAGCAAATAGTAACATAAGACCCTCTGGCATAACACTTCCATTGACATTTTTGGGCTTGTGCCAACTTACCAAACTATTGCTCTCTCCTCTCCCTGGTATAATTTTGAAATCAGATATTCTTTTATTTCTGCAGTATCTTAAACATCATATCTGTTAACTGCCATCCAGACAGACAATTCTCAGAGCAAAGAACAGGCTTTACTAATAATTCTTATGAAGAAAAATATTATTTCCCTGTGATACCGTGGCAATTGTGTGTAGGATAGTTATCCAGGGATTTTTTTAGTTGGTTTGTTAGAGGCATTCTTGAGGTATATATATAAGGAAGGTCAGATTGCATATTAGGCACATTATCATGGAAGGATTGTCTGGGCTTTGGCTCATGGGAGTTACCACAGCTTATTCACTGCTTGAAGTTAAAACTAAGATAAGAAACTGAAGAACTCAAACAAAAGATAGTTTAAATACCTGACTTTCAGGTAAAGGGTCCTCATCACTTCCTCATATGATGGTGACTGGAAAGAACAGCAAGTATGCAATAGCGATCATCACCTGATGGATTTCACTATCCAACACAGGGTGTCAAGGGCTTACACCAAGGCTAAAGCCCTTGACTTCAGAAGGGTCAACTTCAATGATTTTAGGAGATTAGTGGGGGAGGCACTGAGGGCCCAGAAGGTAGAAGAGATGGGAGTCTATGAGGGATGGTTGTACCTTAAAGGGGTGATCCTCCAGGCCTAAAGAATAACAATCCCTGAGAGAAGCAAGGGGAGTAAGAGTGCTCAGAAACCCCCTTGGCTCAGCAAGGGCATTCAGCAATGCCTGAGGACTAAAACGGGGTGTACAACCAGTGGAAAGGAGGAGCTATCAACAAGAAGGAGCCAGCACCACTTCTCTTGGAAGTCGGTTCCAGATCCTAGCTGCCCTGACAGTGAAGTAGCGCTTCCTGATGTCTAGCCTGAATCTACCCTCTGCCAGCTTGTGACCGTTATTTCTTGTAAATCCTGGTAGTGTCGGGGGAACAGGGACTCCCCCAGTGCCTGTTGGGTCCCCATGAGTAGTTTGTAAATGGCCACTAGATCCCCACTCAGCCTTCTCTTGTGGAGGCTGAACAGGTTCAGGTCCCTCAGCCTCTCCTCGTAGGGCCTGCCCTGCTGACTCCTGATCATGCAGGTGGCCCTCCTCTGGACCCTCTCAATGCTATCCACATCCCTCCTGAAGTGCAGCGCCCAGAACTGGATGCAGTACTCCAACTGTGGCCTGATCAGTGTTGCATAGAGAGGGAGGATCACCTCCTTGGACCTGTTTGAGATGCATCTGTGGATGCATGACAAGGTGTGGTTGGCCTTCCTGACTGTGTCCTCACACCTTCAGCCCATGTTCATTAGGCATCAATAATAACTCCAAGATCCTTTTCTGCCTCTGCACTGACAAGAAGGGAGTTCCACAGCCTGTAGATGTGCTGGTGGTTTCTCCTCCCCAGGTGCAGTACCTTGCACTTGTCAGTGTTGAAACCTAGCCTGTTCTCATCTGCTCACCTCTGTAACCTGTCTAGGTCCAATTACAGCCTATTCCTCCCTTCTAGCATGCCCACTTCCCCCACATCTTAGTGTTATCTGTGAATTTGAACAGGGTGCTTGATGAAGATGTTGAACAGTGCAGGCCCAAGGACCGAGCCCTGCAGGACCCCACTGCCCACATCCTTCCAGGTCAAAAATGACCTGTCAACCACCATTCTCTGGGTGCGGCCCTCTAGCCAGTTAGTGACCCATTTGTCTCTGCAGGTGTTGATGCCACAGTCCCCCTAGTTTTTAATGAGAATGGAGTGAGAGACAGGCCATTCAGTAGAGGCCTGTTACCATTGTATTTGAGTTATTCCCAATCGCTCTCATTCATTTGGGAACCAATTTACATAGGAGGGGTACATGAATCATACAGTTGCAACACAGGGGATGCCCGGGCAGAGGACACAAGATGGAGGCTTGACATACAAAATGGAAACTTGACATGACTTACGCT
>JAGPOW010003316.1:175977579-175990804 GCA_030014935.1 Caiman crocodilus
GGACACAAGATGGAGGCTTGACATACAAAATGGAAACTTGACATGACTTACGCTAACTTACATATATAGGCCTAAAACAGTAATCACACAATATAAAAGTAGTACAAACATAATAATGATCACTTATAAAACAACGGGTATCGATATCAAAATAGCAGGGAACTTATTTGCAAAGAGGAGAGAGAAAAATAAAACTTACTACCTAAAATAAAATGTTAAAACTTATCCTACATCTTTGCTTACTTATACTTATCTATAAGGAATAGAACGGGAGAGAAAAAGTCAGAAATAGTTGGAGAAGGGGAGGGAATTTATTATTTTAAAATAAAAAAAGAAAAATGGGGGGTTTTGCTTCAGGCCATGTAGGGAGATTTGGTGAGCTGTTCCAGGCCAGGTTGTTGCAGGCCAAGCTGTTACATCCCCGACCTGCCCTGCAGCCTCAACAGCTCACCAAAACTCCCTGAGGCCTGGCTCTACACTGTCACTGCCTGGCAATCCTGGTCCTGGCCGTGGCCCTGGCCCCAGCCCCTGCCCCAGGGTAGATGGGATGGGGCTGTGGACAGGCAAGGAGTGGTGTTTGGGAGCAAAACAATTACTCAGGGCTAGGATCTTGACAGCACAGAGGTGGGGTCTAGGTCAGAGCTGTGATCCTCTCTCAGCATGCCTCTCCCTGCCTGTGGCACCAGTGCCTGTCGCAGGGATGTTTGGGCAGCAGATTGTGGTCCTCCCCTGGCCCTGGCCCTGTGTTGTCACTGCCGCAAGATGAATGCATCTGGCCCACACCTGCACCCATGGCACTCTGCATGGGACCTAGCCCCACCCACTCCTGCCGGAGCAGCCCACCTCACGCATACTAGCCAGGACCCTGACCTGCACGCGCAGCTTCCAGCCAGGCTGTTCCTACTGCGGCTCTGCACCCCTCACCCAGCAATGCTCCAGTTTGGGGCAGCGCATGCTGTCCCTGCAGGCACCACACTGCTTTTTTCCTGCCCAGGCTTTTTTTAAACCTGGACATGGTCATTATGTCCACTTTGACCCCACTAAATATTGGCATCATCTTATCCCACCTCTTCCTCTATAACACACTTCTGACATTTATAGATGCAATACACAAAGTCATGCTTGTCCATTTAAATTACAACAAAGGATTTATGAAACATATTGATTTTCCTATAGGTAAAAGCTGATCTAAATGGCTAATTTCAATACTAGTTTTGCATTCTTTCTCTGTTTACACAGTTCCGTGTTTCCTCAAAACTGCTTTTGCTTTGACTTCATGTTAACTGTGACGATGAAAATGAAATCCAAATTTCATGAAGGATCAGGCATGTTTAGACCTCTGATTTAGGTTCAAGGTCATTTCCACTCCACATGTGAATGGAAATATATATAAACTGGATATAAGGCAGTGAAAAAAAATGCCAGGTAACTGCAGTAAAATAATATATTGTTATGGAAATTATAGTTCTGTGCTTGCATGGAAAAGGGTAATTTTTCATTTATTGTCACAGTATACACAGCCACTCCCCATTATGTCTTTTATCTTCCATCTGTTGGATACAAAGAGAGAGACCAATGGAGAACATTTACTAAGATTCTTGTCAATTATTTTAGTATATCAATATTAATCCCCCACCCAAAAAAGTCTGATATGTACATTTCTTCCAGGCACATAGTGGATACTACATTCAAATCTGCATACCATGGTTTGGGGTTTGTTTTTTTTTAAATAGAGTGAGTACAGAAAACAAGTATGATATTTTTTAGAAAATATTGCCACTGAGAAATTTGAGGTAGTTCTGGACATGCATTGTCATTTTGTCACTGTCTTTTTGTCATGCTGGGTCCAAAGCACAGTAGGCCCTGAGCTATGACAGATTCTTCTAGGTCAACAGCAACACAATAAAACATAAACATAGTAGGGCAACTATAAGTGTGATGGAGCTCTGCTCCCACACATGTTAATTAACTAATTACATAATTAATTAGTGCACATCGCAGCAGACTCTATTAATCGATAGCAGTCCCCTGTCATGTTTATTCAGTACTCCTGCATTTCAATGAACAAGCTTTAGTTAAAGCACCCCTGCCACCATTTTGAAGCACGGGACACTGAATACACATGACACTGAATGTGCTTTAATTAGAATGGCTCTCAGAGCCGCTCTAATTAACCCCTCTCCCCACTCCTCACCCCAGGGCACATGTAAAGACTCCTATAGAGTTTAATTGGGATTTTTCCAAGAGGAGCCCTTTAGCTGATATTAAAATGCAGCTTAGCATGTGTGATCATTTCTAATATTGGTAGAATAGAAGTATATTTTGGTGCCTGAAGATCTTCCTATTTGTTTTCTGTCAATTTGTAGTAGCAAAACAAAATGCAAGAGTAGAAGATATTTTTGTGCCATTCCAGAAGTACTGTAAGAGTTTTCTGTAATTAGAAGTTTGTATTCTACTGCACTATTTCTACTGCCTATCTTTTTTATGCTACACTATGTATCCTTTTCAGTGCCCAGAGTTCAGACCAGTTTAGCTCAACCAGGTACGTTAAGCCTTTTGATCTTTTAGAAAATTAAATTTAATTGAAATAGTGATCTTCCTTTATATTTTATATTCTGTACAAGTTTTATTGCTAATTTTATTTATAAGGGATGTGCAGTATCTTAAATTTCTCTTGTTTAAATGTAATCTGTGCTGATTCACTTAATATTCTGTGCTATTAAGTTGTTCATTATCAGATATCCAATTAACCTCCTGATAGACTTGTTTAGTAACCATAACTTAACTCTTTTGAGGGATATTGAGAAATATATGGCAATTATGCACTAGTTTGATCGGCATTTTCTGTTATCAAAAGAACCAGGTGCTCTGCCTTTCCATTCTAGTAATCCCATTGATTCCACTGAAGTTGTACAAACATGACTGTAAGCATTGTTTGCCTAGTCACATTAGGGCTTGAAATTACTGTGAGTAACACCCTTATATTTTTTACCCTAGCAATTTCCCATTTACTAGTTTGGGGTTCCTTGATAGTCTTTTGCTCTCAGGAAAGGTAACGCTTCATTTCCCCTAGGACTTGGACTCACTTAGCCCTTTTGTTCCAACCATGTATGTAGAACTGGTTCTGTCTTACCCCTTGTGATTAGTTTATTAGTAAATGTTAGCAGGTAAACCTCAAATTTAGCTTGAGAATATCCTAACTTCTTGGTGTTTGGCTGTTCATTGTGCTTTACAGAATGGTCTGTAGGTTTCTGTAATGGGGGGGTGGGGATGGGGAAAGAGGTAGACACAGGGTACCTTCTTTGAAACCAAAGCAGTTTTGCTGTCTTATGCCAGCTAAGAATCTGGCACAAAATGCTGAGCTTCCCTTTTTAGGACCCTGAAGCTCTGCCAGTTTGCAAACAATTGACAATACCACGTGTAAATTCCATTATTTGCAGTTATTTAGCTAGAGCTTACAGGAACACCCTGTCCCATGCACCTTAGAAGGTGGAAAGAAACTCTCCCTTGTGAAACCTACTCATTACACATGTTCTCAGGTTTAGAATAATGGAACTTTCTCCTGCACAGTTGGAAATAGTATAAGCGCTCTCTTAGATGGCCAATGTATACTGCACTAAGTTAGCCCAATATACTACAGAAAGTCTTTTAGGCATTTTAAGATTTAAAAGTATATGCATAAAACCTACTGCAATGGCACAGTATGTGCTTACAAGTACATACTCTCTAGGGACAAGTGAGTGGAGCTTACCCAAGCTGAGGTTTCAGTAGATGAGGTTGTGGAGGAAATTGCTGAACTCCTAATTGTAGTATGCAAGCTATCATTAAAAACAGTCTTGGTACCAGGGAACTGAAGGGCTACCAATGTGACTTTCTTATTTAAAAGAGGCTGTAGAGGGGACGCAGGGAACTACATGCTGGTGAGTCTAACACCTATTTTTTGGAAAACTAGTAGAAGCAATAATTAAACAATGAAATAAATAATAAAATAATTAAAAAAAAGAATTGTTCTGCACATGAATGAACATGAATTGCTAGAGAGAAGTCAATATGGTTTTGTTAAAAGGAAATCATGCCTCAACAGCCTGATAGAGTTATTTGAGGATGCCAATAAGTAGATTTGGGTAATCCACTTGACATGGTATATCCAGACTTCCAGAAACCCTTTGAAAAAGTCTTGCATCAGAGGCTCTTAAGGAAGCTAGGTAGTCATGGGTTTACAGGGAAGGTCCAGTCCTGGATTAGAAATTATCTTAAAGATATAAAACAAAGAGTGAGTATAAATGATCATTTTTGAGTATGGAAAGAAGTAAGCTGTGTGGTCCCCCAGGGGACTGTGTGGGATCTGTGCTGTTTACATATTCATAAATTGTTTAGAAAAGGGGGTAAGCAGTGTAGTGGCCAAATTTGGAGATGACACCAAATTATTCAAAGTGGTAAAAACCAAGGTGGGAGGTGAAGAACTACAAAAAGATCTGGCATGATTGAGCGAATGGACTAAATAGCAGATAAAATTCAATGTAGATAAGTGTAAAGTGATGCACTTGGGCAAAAATAACCTAAAGTATACCAACATGGTGATGGGCTCCATATTAACTGTTTCCAACCAGGAACGAGACCTGGGGGACAGTTCAGTAAAAACATCAGCTCACCGCTAGACTTGGCCCTGCTGCCTGGGCACCTTGGTCAATCTGCCTTACCCACCACCAGAGGTGCTAGGTGGGTCTTCATGGAGACTGGCCTGGGATCCAGGTGGGCAGGGTGCACTTGGCCAGGTGGATGGGATGCTGCAGGCAGGTGAGGAGCAGCCTCCAGGAGCAGAATGGGCAGGTGAGGCAGGGGCTGGGGCCAAGATCACAGGGTAGGATTGTGGGACAGTAACAGCAGAGCCACTATCCATTGCCTGCATGTCCCTGTGATAGGCACCAGTTCCGTGGGCAGGGACTTGCCAGGAGTGGATCACAGGTCTGCCCCAGCCCCATGCTGTCACCACCCCATGATCCTGCCCACAATCTCAGCTCCAGCCCTGGCCCAGCCTTCCTGTCCCATTCCTGGAGGCCACTCTGCACCCACCCACAATCCCATCCTATCCACCCAGCCAGATGTGCCCTGACACACAGGTTCTGGGCCAGTTTACATGGAGACCTTAGGGCTGGGGCCCAGATCACCAGGCAACAACGTAGGGCTAGGCCCCAGGGCAGAGCCACTTAGGGAGATTGGATGAGCGGGGTTTGGTGACGCAGCATAGGTCCTGGGCTGGACGGGGGGGCAGGGAAGGGTGCTGACCCAATTCATAGCAGCTCACCAAAATTCCTTAAGTGACCCAGCCCAAATAATTGCCCACCCCTGTGATAAGAGTTGACAAAATAGTAAATAATTTACTTTTGTTGCACCATTTAGTATCTCTCACACTACAAGAACTTGGGTTCACAAAATGAAATTACTAGGTAGCCAGTTTAAAACTAACACAAGGAAGTTCTTTTTCACACAGCATGTCATTCAAGTATTGAACTCACTGCAACAAGATGTTGACAATGTAGCCAGATTCAGAAAGGGATTGGACAAATTCTTGGAGGCAAGGGGTATCAGTAGCAATTGAGCATGGAAATTAGGGGTACTGCTTCTGAATCAGAATTTCCTAGACCTTAAATACAGGAGGTTAGAAGTGGGAGACAGAAAGGGGAAAACACTAGCCATACCCTATTCACTCTTCCTTTCAGCATCCACTTGCTGCTGATGTGTGACACAGGCTACCAGGCAAGATAGACCTATGGTCTGACCCATTATAAAGTAGCTCTTATGTATGTTCTTATGTCACTTCTTAACTCTGTCAAATAAAAAACAGTTTTCACTAAAACAGTTTATACTTTCAGATATGGCAGGAGTAGAGACCCTGTTTTCTTTTTTTAGACTTTCCCTATGCCAAGTGCCAAGGCTTGACACGATGTTATAAAAGAGGAGGATTTGACTTTCATTAAAGATAGATTTAATTTCTGGAAATGGTAATTAAACCTAAACATAAAGTTTTACCAAGAAAATTTTAAAGGTATTTCTCTGTTAAACCAACAAACTATAGCAATACTCTTCTAGTCAGTTTTCATTCACTGACATTAAAGCAGTATTTATGACTTAAAACCAATTTATCCATCTAGGTGAGGAAAACAGATTTGTGAACTCCAGTGTAAAGCTCAGTGTGCCACAACACATGGTCTAAAAAGACCCTCAAAATTTAACAGGATTTAGAAGAGCACAGTTAAAAATAGTTTCAGAACTGATTAAACATGCAGCACCATACTCCTGCATTCATTTACTTTATGTGAGTTTAAAGGGCAGGGATGCTATAAAGACAAATGCAAGTTGCGAGTAAAGAATTAATTCCACAAGTAGTCAAAATTCCCAGTCATTTAGATTCATATCTGTGCAACTTCCTGTTTGTAGACATTGCTGTAAATGGGTGTTGCAATAGGTCTCTTCTTTTCAGGATTATCTACTTTCATACACAGACAAGATTACTTATGCATAAAATGAGACTATTCACTATATTTCCTATTTACTACTCAAGTTTAAGTGCTCCCCTTAGCAGAAATTCTATTAAATGATTTTGAACAATCAATAGGTTGAACATCTTTATCAAAATTATTTGGTAAATATTTCCAAATGAAAAATGAATTCAGGGAAATCAAGGTCTGTTTGTGAATTATTCATGAAAGGAAAAATGGCTAACTTCACCAGATAATTTATTCACAATGAATAAGTTAATTGCACCCCTAGGGTTACTTTTTAAACTCTGGACACAAATTCAAGATAGTAGCAGTTTATGATTTGACTTATTTGTATTAGAATATATAATAATATAGTCAAGAGACCATTATATTGAGATATGATAGGTAGATACAGACTTAGGGAATATACAGAAGCAGGGCGACTGCCCTGGTCACCAAAGCAAAGGGGCACAAGGGGCACCAACAGGTGCTGCCAGGGAACTCCTGGGCAAAGATGCAGGGGTGGGCCCCCCAGAGCTGTGCACAGGATGGGGGCAGACTGCCACTGTGGGCTTTGCCCCAGGTGCCTAATGTCCTTGCCACAGTACCGCTTCAGCCCTTCCAGGCTTGCTCACAGTTCCCAATCTTACAGTTGTTTCCAAAGCTTCTCCTACATGCACAGCATGGGCCATATACCTCTGCTCTGGTCAGAAGCTGGGATTATGCAGCCCAAAGGATGCCCCACCTGGCCAAAAGCAGCCAGCCTTAAAGGTGCAGTTCAGATTTTACCCCTCCTACTTGCTCCTTTTTCAGTACTGGAGGGCAAATTTCAAATTCATTCAGTAAGAGGACCTCTGGGCCTGAGTGTGGCAGGTTGTAAAACATGTGCCCAATAATATCATTTGCACCTGTAACTGAGTGTAGTTGTTCTGGAGGCTTTGTAGAAACTTCAACATGTCAGCCATATGTATGCTGTCATTTTTTTATTTCTAAAGGAAGAAATGAGTGAAGAGTATTCTGGGCTAATAGTTGACTGCTGGTCTAATAGTGAAGAATTGCCATGAACAAGAGATATACTGTGAGATACACCACATCATTGGCCTGAAGATAGGCAACATTCTAGTAGATCCTGCATCCAGCACTTACTTGCTGCTGTTTGCAGAGCCCTTATATAACTAGCATATGAAATACTGTGAGAACCAAGGGTTTGGGGGGGTGATCTTTTCTATTAGGCAAATTCCATAGTTGGGATAGACTTAGACAAGCTTTAAAATGCAATGCATTTTTGCAGTTCTGCAGTGTTCAAGGAAGAGGGGAGTTATTTTTGTAGTAGTACCAAGTTTCCTTACTGTTCCTAAAAGAGAAGAGTGCTGCAAGTGCTGACTTCACTTGCAGACTTGCTGAACTGTATAAGGACTACCACCTAAATACTAGTCTGGAGTTTTCTCTCAAAAGAAAGATGAAGGCTAGAGGCCACAAAGAATTCAGAGAAGCAGTTAACTCAGCAACTGTGATGAGTATTTTAAGGGGAAAATTTACTCTGCTGGA
Source organism: Caiman crocodilus (assembly GCA_030014935.1). Classification (NCBI taxonomy): domain Eukaryota; kingdom Metazoa; phylum Chordata; order Crocodylia; family Alligatoridae; genus Caiman; species Caiman crocodilus. The sequence goes on from JAGPOW010003316.1 coordinate 175,985,610, forward strand.
CAGTATCAGTTGGTCCATGAGCACTTGGCAGTGCTGTATTAATTACTGATAAAGACTGGTTGTCAGGATGAGGTAACAAAAAGAATGAAGAAAATGAGATGGGAGCAAAATGAACTGGATTATGGGGTGGAGCACACCTTCAGCATCATCCATCCCCTGGAAGATGGGATAGAGTGCAACCTCAGCAAGTCTGCAGGTGACACCAAGTTGTGGGGTGTATCAAATAAACTGGACGGTAGAGCTAGGATTTAGAGTGATCTAGACAAATTGAAGGATTGAACCAAAAGAAATTTTGAGGCTCAATAAGGAGAAAGTGCAAAGTCCTGCACTTAGGATGGAACAATCCCGTGCACCAGTACAAGCTGGGGAACGCTGATGAAGCAGCAGCTCTGCAGAAAAGGACCTGGGGCTTACAGTGAACAAAAAGCTGAATACAAGCCAACAACATGCCCTTGTTGGAGAAGACTTATGGCAGACTGGGCTGCATTAGTAGGAATGTTGCCAGCATCAAGAGAAGTGATTCTTCCCCTGTATTAATCACTGGTGAGGCCACATCTGGAGGACTGTGTCCAGTTGTGGGGCCCCCACTACAGAAAGGATGTAGACAAATTAGAGTCCAGCAGAGGGCAGTGACAATGGTGAGGGGGCTGGGGCACATGATTTCTGAGGAGGGGTGAGGGAACTGGTCTTATTTAGTCTGCAGAAGAGAAGACTGAGGCGAGATTTAATAGCAGCCTTCAACTACCTGAAGAGTGGTTCCAAAGAGGATGGAGCTAGATTGTTCTCAGTGGTGGCAGATAACAGAACAAGATATGCTGTCCCTTCTTACAGCAAGGAAAGTTTAGGTTAGATATTAGGAAAAAACTCATTAGGAGGGTAGTAAAGCAATGGAACGGGTTAGCCTAAGAGGTTGTGGAATCTCAATCCTTGGAGGTTTTAAGATCTGGCTAGACAATGGGGTGGCTGAGATGATACAGCTGGGGATGGTCCTGCTTTGACCAAAAGGTTGGACTAGATGACCTCCTGAGGTCCCTTCCAATCCCCATTTTCTATGATTCTGTACCAAATACGCTTTTTGCACTAGCCTTCCAGGCTGAGTAGACTAGCAAATGACTATATGTTACTCCCCCTTAAATGTTATAGTCCATGCATGCTGGAGAAGTGTGGAAGTTATTGGAAAAACAAAGTAATAACAGCACGAGTAGTTCTACTGTTGCACTTGGATTAATGCTAGAATTGTTAAATATGACCTAAGTAAAATAAATATATAAAATAAAAAATAAATATCCCCAAAATAATCAGAGCTATTTACTATCTTGTATAATAAATTGTTCATGACTACAAATCTCACAAAAAGTTGTTTACTTCTATGACAGATAAATTCACATGGCTATATATTCACTAGCATAACTAAAGCAACTTATTTTCTAAAACTTGTTGTATAATACATACCAGTTCAACAAGGCACTAGTATATAATTCATGATTTTGGTGGGTTGAGAAATATACATGTAGCCTATGAATTTTGATTGATTTTGTAAACTTTATGTATAACTGGGTATTAAATCAGCCATTTGCTGATAAGTGTGGTATGAAGGACCATAATTTTAACCGGGTTAGCTTTAGAGCCGTATTTTGTTATGTGGAGGCCACAGGAATCGGCCAATGAATAAAGGATCTCTTTCAAGCACTTTGGGCCCAAAGACATTCCAGAACAACACATGGTAGCAGGAATAAATGGAAGTTACAGAACACAGCTTGAGTGGAAGAATGGTATGGCTCAAAGTTCTTCCAGAACTTAAATTCTTTAGAATTTTAAGTAAAACTGAAATAAACTTAAGCTGTGCTTCACTCTATTTGCAAGCAGTAAGTAAGTATTAGTGAATAGAAATTGTGTATGGTTAGGAAGTTAATTTTGCAAAGTCTTGATTATCTTCCTGAAACTCTTTTATGTCTCCAAAGGGTTGAGCAGTAAACAGGAATGTACATGAAATTGCAGTTCTGGTAATGGGTTTGCTTGAGATACAGGTGAGGCTTGGGGAAGTGCAGTAGCAGTCTTAGGCCCCAGGTCAGCTGGACCACAGGTTCAGAGAAAGGATACTGAAGAGGAGTGTGCCTGAGAACCCAGGGAAAGACACATCTGGATGCTTATAGGATCATAGGAAAGTAGGGCTGGAAGGGACCAGTAGAGGTCATTTTAGTCCAAACCCCTGCCTGAGGCAGGATCATCTCTATCCAAACATTTCCATATAAAGCATAATATAAACTCTATGTCTAAGACTGTCATCAACCCTGACACAACACAGATCTAACACCCTAACCTGCCACAGGTAGAGCAGGGGAACCATGGCAGCCAAAATCCTGCTGCTGAAAAGGTAAGTAAAAAAACTGCTTAAGAGATCCCAAGTAGAGGACCATGTCCCCCAACCCCTCCACTACATAAGAAAGCAAAACCCCCCCACAGCCCATACCAATGTGACCATAGGGTAAAATTCCTTCCTGAGCCCAATATGGTGATTGGTCTGAGCCTGGGTGAAAGGGCAATACCCTTTAGCCAAGAACCTCTGGGTTTGGCCCAACCAGCATTGGCACACCCTAGTCAAAGTCAAAGTTCTCATTCTTGGTTACATGTAGCCAGAACCCAATGCCTCTGGGAAGGCTTAAAAACATCCTGACACATAGCAGAAAATGGGGGGAGGTGGCAACCAGCAAAGCCCAGAATCATGGGAAATATGCATAGTAGAATACAGGCATAGCTACACCTAGATCATCCCTGACCAGTAGCTGTTCAACCACTTCTTGAATTCCTCCAGTGATGTCTATGACTTCCCTGGGCAGTCTGTTCCACTGCCTTACTGTTCTAGCTCTAATCCAACTTTTCTCTCTGTCAAGATCCTTCTGAATCACTATTGCATCCTCCAAACATTTTACAGTCTTTTTCAGTTGTGTGTCATTGGCAGACTTTCTCAAGAAGCTTTCTATGCCAGGATCCAAATCATTAACAAATATGTTCAGCTCTGAGCCCAGGATAGACCCCTGTGGGACTCCACTGGAAACTTTCGCTATTCTGACATGGACCCATTAATAATTACCATTTGTTTGTCGCTATTGAGCTAGATATCTATTCATCTTGTGGTGGTTTTATCTAGTCCACATTTCTCCGATTTGTTTATGAGAAAGTCATGTCGAACCTTGTCAAAAGCCTTGCTGAAGTCCAGATACAATGTATCTGCAGCATTCCCTTCATTCACCCAAATAGTTTCTTTGTCAGAGGAAATCACATTCATTTGCCACAATTTCTTTTTCATAAATCCATGCTGGCTGCTTGTGATTGGCCTTTCCTTCTCCAGTTGTGTGCAAGTGGCATTTCTTAGGATACTGTCCAGTAAATTCCCAGGTATTGAGGCTAACCAGTATGTAGTTTGCCAAATCCTGCTTTTTGCCTTTTTAAAAGAGGGGGCACTATGCTAGCCCTTTTCCAGTCCTCTGGTACCTGGCCTGTCTCTATGACTTTATGAAAATCATTGCCAAGAGCTCCAAGGTCAGTTCGTCCAGGACTTTGGGATAAAGCTCATCTCGCCCTGCTGACTTGAATTCACTCAAACACAACAACACCTCCCTCAGCTTGGTCCCATCCTCATTCAAATAATACCTATTAGGTGCCTGGATGCAACTTATTATTTTTGTGGAGGCTGAGGCAAAGTAGTTCTTGAGGAGCTCTGCTTTCCTTGTACCTTTGGTTAGGTGTTCCCCTGGCTAGTTAACACAGGTTTTTTGGTTCTTCTTTTCTGGCCAACATACTTTTAGAAACTTCCTTGCTGTCCTTTGCTAGGTGCAGCTCATTCTTTATATTTGCTTTCCTGATTTTGCCCCGCAGGCTCCTGGCTATTTCCTGGTATGCTTCCTTAGTGTCCATTCTTCTATTGCCTGTATGCTTTTCTTTTGCATTTGAGGCACTTTACAGTTTCTCATTGGGCTTTTAATATTGTGCCCCTTAAAAGATCCTTATCCTCCTGGGCCCCTTTATCCTTCAATCTGTCCTCCATGACACTATGCCTATGAGTCAGATGAAATCTGTCTTTTTGAAATCTAGTGTCCTAATTTTGCTGATGCATTTGTTGTATCCTCCAGTTTCTGAAACAAAGAGTTGTCCTCCACACAAGTTAGAAACTGGCTTGACATTTTGTTTGGCTGCTTTGTTCTTCAAACATGTCTGGAAAACTGAACTCTTCCATCAGTACCATTCCATAGCTTTTGAATAAATTTGTTACCTGCTTGAAGAGTGCCTTATCCACCTCTTGTTCCTGAGGAGGAACAAGTGTATGCATTTCCCAACCCTTTCCTTCGCAAACAGATTGTAACCCTCCTTGTGTCTCCCCAGTTGTAAGACCCTCCTTCTTCAAGTAGTCACATCAACTAATAATCTATCTAGTCCAGCCTCTGACTCATGTTATGATCATTTCTGACCAAACCATCCCAGCCAAATGTCTGTTGAACCTGCTCTTGAAATTGCCAGGGATGGAGATTCCACAATTTCTCTAGGCAGTCTGTTCCAATGCTTGACTGACCATTGGGCTTAAAAACAGACATGGTTGAGTTTTTGGATCCAAACACAGCAGCAGCCATATCAATATCCAACATGAGAAGTTGTGGTTAGATCCTAACGGGAGGAAGGCAGAATACAAACACCGAACTTTGGAAACGTAGATTTCAACAAACTCAGGGAATTGGTGGGCAGGATTTCCTGAGGCAAATCTGAAGGGAAAAGCAATCCAGGAGAGCTAGCTTTACTTTAAGAAAGCTGTATTAGAAGCAAGTTATCCCAATGGGAAAAAAGAATGGGAAGTGTAATAGGAGGTCAGCTTGGGTAGATAGCAATATCTGAGCAATTGAGACTCGCTATACATTACCTGCAGACAGTTTGAGGAGGACTCATGTTACCAGATTGGTACTCAGCAGCATCACCCCACCTTGTGAAGTCACTTATTTTTTTAAATTCAGTGTTAGATTAACCTCTTTAGCTTTAAAGGAAAATTTATATTGCAAAGCAACTTTATTATGGACCTTTCATATATTCATAATTCCCTTGCAATTCCAAATTGGAGAAAAAGCTCCTGTTAAGGGTATATATTACTCTAGATTTTTTCTTACTGTAAATATTGTAATTTTATAATACTGTCAATATTTTATTAACTT
>JAGPOW010003316.1:175998808-176009258 GCA_030014935.1 Caiman crocodilus
CGCGGAGACGCGGCCGGGGGAGGCGCCGCCGTGGCCCGCCGGGAAGGCGCCCGCGGGGGGACGCGGCGCCGCGCCGAGCCCCGACGGCGAAGCCCCGGACTACCTGCACGTGCCCCTGCTGCCCCTCAACTCGGCCTACCTGGCCTCGCGCACGCGGCAGCTGCTGGACGGCGAGGGCGGCGAGGGCCCGCGGGGCTCCCCCGCGCCCGCCCCGCCGGACCCGCCCGACCCGCCGCCCTTCGCCTACGGCGGCGACCTGCAGCCCGCGCTGAAGATCAAGGAGGAGGGCCTGAGCGCCGCGCCCTACCTGGGCGCCGAGCCGCCCGCCGGCGCCGACTACGCGCTGCTGCCCGCGCCGCCCCGCGCCGGCCCCGACGCCGCGCTCGAGGTGGTGCTGTACAAGGCCGAGCCCGCGGCCGCCTACGGCGCCCCAGGGCTCTACCGCGCCGCGGCGCCGCGGGACTCGCTGCCCTCCACGTCCGCCGCGCCGCCGGCCCTGTACGCGCCCGCCGGCCTCAACGGGCACCAGCCGCTCGGCTTCCCGGCGGCCGCGCTCAGGGACGGCTTGCCCCACGTCTACCCGCCCTATCTCGGCTACGTGAGGTAAGAGCCTCGTCTGCAAGTGGCACTGCCCTGGGCATACGGCGCAGGTGCGGGGACGGGGCTGGGGAGAAGAAGCAGCTTGGTGTGGCCGGAGCGTGTCCGCGGTAGAGCGCGCCGCGGGCCGGGGCCTCTGAGGGCACTCGCTGCCTGTTGCGCGCCCGCCGGCAGGGCTGAGAGAGGTTGGTGACTAAAACCAGTGTTATTTGTCTTTGCCGTGGGAAAGGATTGCTGGAGTTAAATGGAGTGCCCGCACTTCCAGGAGCTTTCCTCTCCTCTCCTGCATCCTGTTGTCTTGTAGCGAAAAGCTTCCCTTCAGCTTTGCAGACACGGATCTCTTTTAGTAGACCAACTGAGTAGCTGGAAAGAAAAAAGTTTTAGGTAAGCTTTCAGGTGCAGTCGCCCTTCTTCAGGCATAAGGAGCTTCGCTGGTCTGAGACTCTCTTCAGCTTTGTAGCGTTACCTTGGACCGACTCTGCAGCTATGATAACGTGAGAGGAGCTTTCCAAAGCCAGGCGTTCTTCCTCCTGTCTCTTGCGTCCTACTGCCTTGCATTCAAAAACGCATTTCATTTGATTGCAACTATTTTGAACCAACTCTGTGGTTGGGATAAAGTTAGACAAGCTTTCCAGTGCCAGATGTTCTTCCCCCCCGTCGTTGGCATTCAACTATCTCTCATCCAAAAGCTTGACTCTTTTGCAGCTACACTGGGCCGACTCTGCAGTTGGAATCATGCTAGACAACCTTTCCATGCAATGCAGTCTTCCTCCTGTCTCTTGCCTTCGGTTGGAACATCTTGCATTGCCAAGCTAGTCTAATTTTATCTGAGCTACATAATTGGTCTAATCCTTGCCTCACACATTTTAGAATAAGAGAAAAGTTCCAATGAAACAAATCAGAGAGAATTTTAGTTGACTGAAACTAAAAAGGAACGCTTCCTGTCAAAGACTGTACTGCTGCAGTTTGTGATATCTTTTAGCTCTGATCAGAAGACAATATAATTGTTCTCTTGATTGGTCTCTCCCTTTTGATGGAGACTTTTAAATGCTTTTGTCAGCGTAGGAGTGATGCTTTTGTCACTGTCTTATTGTACCTTAAAGTGGTATTTCACAATCATTAATGTTGTTTATTACTGTGGAAATGATTAGCAGGTGTCAGTTCAAAACAACCTAAAATTGCTGAAGATCTCAGTTTATACATGGGTAAGGTCTCTAATCTATGTTGCATTTTACAGGTAGGCAACGTAGACATTTCTATGGTTTTTCAGGGTACACATGCATGAGAAGCACTCTCGAGATAGAAGTATGAACATTGAAGTGTATCAGATCTTATCTAATTTGTTAAAATGGCTAAGTCATTCCAATAGAAACTGCATGCTGTCTTACAATATTTACTAATACAGTGAAAATAGTGTTAATTTTTTAAATATCAATTTTCTAGCAAACTAGGATACTAGATTTGACTTATTGTTTTTGTTTACATTAAAAAGGTTACCAATCAGAACTCTGCCAACGAATCAGGAGTCTTAAGCTGATGTTTGTGGGGTGTTTCCAAATAAAGCAAATGTTAATTACTAATTGCCATGGGAAAGGATTACTGAAATTAACTTGACTTCAGTTCTTGTAGCTTTGGTTCTTGTCCTACAGGAGTGCATACACAAGAGAGACTTGCAAGTTTTCTTTTGCAGGGAGCTGAGCTTTTGCCCCTACTTGCTAACACAAGTTAAAACAAGTCAACACTAGGGCTTTTATGTTATTTAGACCACTTTAGTTAATACATTTTACAAATGTGCTTGTTTTCCTAATGTGGAGAAGCCATGAAGTAAAGACACAGAGTTGGAATGGCTTTGCTCATGTTTCCCCAGACTTGTCAAGTTTGATTTTAAAACTGAAAGGTTAGCTTTGCGTTTAAAACTGATAACCGTATAATATAGATAGTTTATCTTTAAAAATCCGGATGTCTCATTCATCCTTTCCCTACCTCTTTTAAAGGCCACATACTGAAATGAGCCAGAGTCCTCAATTCAGTTTTGAATCTTTACCTCAGAAGATTTGCCTGATCTGTGGTGATGAAGCCTCTGGTTGCCACTATGGAGTACTTACCTGTGGAAGCTGTAAAGTCTTCTTCAAAAGGGCCATGGAAGGTACTGTTGGACACTTTTCTTTTTAATTACTTGAAATAAAACTTCCTAAACTCAGCTATGCACTTTTTAAAGATTGTTTTTTCCTAGTAAAACAGGTATTTGTAGGTATTATTACACCCTGAATTTTATTTCTGGGAAACAGATTTAAATATCTGCAGTAGCTGGTAAATTCTTTTCAAATGATTTACATTACTATTATTTGCTTTACTTTTAATATTTACTACTTGGCTTTTTTCAGGTCTTCACAGAGGTTCATAAAATCCTTCATTGCTCTAACATGTTTCCTAGCGTTTCATGAATATAATGTAACTTTATTTTTAAAAAATCTGTGCGTTCCTCCTGACGAAAAAATACCCTAGGAACGATTTGACATATTTACAAAAATATAAGTTCCTGTTGGTTTCATTTAGTTGTAGAAGTCTGTGGGAATCTCTCTTGTTTCTAGAATATAGAATTTGACTTCTCAAGATTTAAATAGTGGTAATTTTTAAAAACAACATTGGTTTTGCATTCCATTCAGGACAGGTGTTAAGTAACAGAGAGAGTCTGTAGGTGTTAATAATGAAATTAAATTTTACATTATATCTGAAAAATAGATTGGTATTTAGTCAAGAATATATGCATTTGATTTCTTAAATCCAATTTTCTGATTATTTATGCATTCAAATTATATGGACACCTACACAACTTAAATATACGCTATTGAAGATGTTGGGCCTATGTTTTAAATTGCATTCCAAACAGTATACTTATAAACAGTAAATGAAACAAAATACTAATTAGTTCTTTTAATTTTCAAGTTCTGCCTTGTTTTCTGTGCTTATCTTTTCATCCTGGGAAAAATAATTTATAACTTAGCAATGTATACCAGGTAGTCAATTCTGGATAAAACTGATGATCTCAGTTTATACACTGGTATATTTTACATATGATATTGCATTTTACAGGGAGGTGATGAGAAAAAAAATTCTGTTTTTCTAAAATCTGCTTGTATGACAAGCATGCAAGTTAGCAAACACAAATCATTAGCCACACTATATTTATCTAATTTATATATAGTTCTTTAAAATCAAAATTGTATGTTTTTTGTGTTGTTTTACATAGCTTATTCGACTTTATAGAATTTATAATGTTTTGCATTAGATAAAAGGATAGTTGAACATAGAGACTTACTGCATGAATGAGCATAGCTTATGTGTGATGCTTATTTTATTTTTTCAGTATTATTTTTCTATATTATTTTGCATAATATTTTATATTGTGATATACATTTCATATTATTAAAACATGCATCATATTGAAGTTACTTGTAGATAATTATGTGAGGCTCTAATGGAGCAAAACACTTAAAATGTGATCATTTTTAGGCAGGTACTTATTTTTCATTGACTTTCTTAACTCTTTTTTTTGGATGTTACACACCCATTAATTCCACCTTAGTTTTTATTACTGCTCTCATCAATTACACATAACAAAAACATAAACACCTGAAGTCTTTAACAAGGAATTTAATTTAAAAAAATCATATTAAAAATAGCCATTTAATTTTTTTAATTTTATCTTTGTTTTATATTTAATTTTCTGTCCGGGGCATCAAATTATTCAGATATAGGTACCCAAATAGGCTACTTACAGATGTATTATGTTACTTTTTTTACATAAAAACATTTCAGTATATATATCAGACATATTTAGTCAGGGATGATATACCTTGAACAGAGGTCTGGACTGAATGACCCTGTGCAGTTCCTTCCAGTCCTACTTATATGATTCTATATGACTTTTTGAATACAGCGTGAATAATTCTGCGTTAACAAAGTATTAAGATGATTGATAGAGTTGATAGAGTTGTTTTCCTATGCACAAATATATGTCCCAAATCCATGAAAAGAGAATTAAAAATAACTGTCTGTACAAATTCTTGGTTGTGCCTACTTTATGGCTAGGTACAGACATTAAAAAATCCCAAGGTGAAATTGATCTAAGTTGCACGGTTTTCTGTAAGCAGTGTAGTTTAGAGCGGTAGTGAACAGAATATACATTTGCCCCTTGGAAAGGAGGGCGGGGGGACCTTAGACCAGATTCTACTATTTTTAAACCAGGCTATGCGTGTCAACCAGTCTTCTGTTTTGTTACAGGTATAGACATTTTTTTTTGCTGAACTTTTGTGCTGTCACCAGTATAGACCAGTTTTTGCCTACTTATATCAGTAAAAGTGTAATGTCTATACCTGGCTTGCGTGGGATCTTCATCTGTGACAATAAAGAATGTTTCTCAGAGGAGTAGGTATAATAGGAGTGATTTTTAAAAATGAGATCTTACAGGTCGGAGTGGCTTAGAAAGATGGGACATCACAAGTGAAACAGCAGTCAACTGTTGTGAATTAATGAGGAAGACAAAAGTTAATCAAACCTTGGATGAAAAAAGTGATCAGGTTGGGTAGATACATGATTAGATGGTATGACGTGGGAGAGGTTAGTCTATGGAGAGGTTTGAAAATTGAGAAGGTAGTCCTGAATTCAGCTTCAAGGTGGTAGACAGTCCCAGTGGTTTGGTCCCAGTTACTGGGTTAAAGAATAGCTGTCTGTTTTCTATGTAATTTAGAGTTTAGTGAGATATTTTGGTAAATTCAGTAGTCACAAGCTAGTGTGTTAAACTAACTGTCAACAACAAACAACACATCGAAAATTTTACTGCAAATACAATGATAAAGTTCACAATTGTAAGTGTACCAGTTGCAATTTAGATATGTACTTTTTACATTAAATGCACCTTTTCCCTATTCTTTCTTCAAAATGAATGTACCTTTATTTAAGAATTTAGGTAGAACTAATCTAGACATGATTATTTTCTATTAATGTACATAAAATGCTAAACTTTGAATACAAATCATGGCCAGACCAGAAACAGGTGTTTTTTGTTACTTCATATATCCTTGTAACTATCAACTGCATGGTTTGTATGTGACAGTTGGGCTTACTCTTTTTTTCTGTGCTGATGCTTAGAAACAGCAGTATAGTAGAACAAGGGTAGAAGGAAACAAAGTAACAAGTATAATAGCTGTTTTATTTCTTTTTAAAATACTATTCTAAATGTTTCTTTTAATGCCAATATGCTGAATGTTTACAATGCAGTTGTCCATTATGTTGTTTTTCATGCACATATATATCATCCTTCTCATAAAAACTGCTTTGAGTTCCTTCAGTATATTGATATCCTACGTATTTATTTTTTAAAAATCCATTCACTCAGAAAAATGGGACCTACATAAGTTTTCCTAAAGACATTATCATTTCTCTCTCTTTATTGAGTCTGTCTGTAAAATTGGATAGACAAACTTAAAAATTATTTTACACTGGTTGGGTATATTGTAATAACATTTGCATATAATCAGCAGAGAGATGGATACAATTTATAGGTGAAGCAAAACAACATAGTCCTTTGAAAAATATATCCTATAATGTAGGTATAGAATTAAACTGTTTTAGTAAGCATATGGCCAATTTTTAAAAGTAATATGATTGTTCTTAGGCCAATTTCAGCCATTTTAGTTCTCAGTTTTTTATGAGTTAATATGTAAGCATAAATGTTGACTATGTAAATTTCCTTTTATTAGAATTGTGAATAAAAATAGCCCAACTATCATTATTAACATTATCTAATTAGAAAAAAAAATCACCTTTGTAAAAGTTGATGGTAGTCTTATGTAGAGTTTAGATTATGCAGTGGTTTGGATAGAGATGATCCTGCCTCAGGCAGGGAATTGGACCACATGATCTGTGGAGATCTCTTCCAACCCTACTTCTCTTTAATTGTATGAAATCAAGCTTCTTTATTCAGTAGAATGAATAAAGGACATTTTTCTCTTCTTGCTGAAGCAAAAGTAGAAAGAAAACATTTGAAAATCATTTGTGTACTACCATGTTTGGGCAGAAATGCATTCTTTTTAATTCATACCTCAGGTATAGATCTAGAGTCATATTGTAGAGAATAGCTTTTGGTGTTGTGGGAGCAGGTTTATATCTCTCTGAAAATGAAAAGCCTTTTCAGGGAAAAACAGGACTGTTGGGATAATGGCCAGTTCGGGAGCCAGCGGAAGGGGTGGGGATTGGGGAGAGGAAAGTTGTAAGGATAGATAATAGGAAAAATTAATAATAAAAAACCCACACAAACCATTTTACATTTTAGGGATTGCATTCTTGTGTTAGTTTTACTTGTTCACCTGAAGAGGACTGTTGTAATGGTTTATTCACTGTGCCAGCTCCTAAAAAAAATGTGTGTAACCCCTCTTTCCCCCACCACAAAAAAACAACCTGCCCCAACACCCCCCAAAAAAAACCAAAATGAAAAAATAAAAAAAACAGACCCCAAAACAACCCCCCTCAAAATAAAACAAAACAATACAACACCCGCCCACTGACTTTCATTTAGCAGCAGAGGAATCATAACAACTATTAACAAATCCTCTCAAGCAATTTTAAATGAAGGTATGCACTTTATTCCATCAGAACAGAAAATAAAGAGCAACATACATTTAGCATTCATAATAAACTTTCAGAAAGGCTATTTTTAGAATTATCAAATAAGTTAATTTAGAATATTTTTCTAAGTAACTTGCAGTTGAATAAGGAATTAAAAGATGTTGTCACCTGGGCTATATTTTTAATCTTTAGTTTTATAAAATTAGAAGTAATCTTTCTAAATGCAGAATAACTGCAATAATAGAGTATATAGAAGAACTCTTAATTCTAAAAGTCTTAGGACATTTTCTGCTCATATAATCAGGTAGGATTACCATAGCTACAAAATTGTGCAATGGGCAGAGTAAATTTACTTTATTCACATGTTATTAAGAGGATCAAATGTTTAGGTTTGTTGGATCCTGGATTTCTGCCATTTGTTCTTCATACATGGTCTTTTGGCAGCCGATATCCATGCCTTTGAGTTGCAAGTGACTTTTTTCAAGAGCTTTGATGTACAAAAAAGAACATACGTTTATGTAGACTTTGAATAATATTGTAAGTGGTGTCTCTTCTAAATGACTCTTACTTTTTATTTTGACATTATTTGTGCCATGTGCTTTTCTTGGGCCTCTGGTTATAGTACATCAGCTTACTAAATGAAGAAAAGATGTTTAGAAAGCAGGTAATATAACAGTTGGTCCATGAGAAACCAGCTATTTGTTTAAAAAATGTAGCTCTTGAATGCTTTATTTCAGTTTAACAGTTGCATATTAGATCTTGGAAAATATTTAAATGCTTTTTGAATTCACTGTGCTTGAGACCTCTGACCATTTTGAAGTGTGAGGACACTACTGCATGAGATTCAAAGAATGGTTGGAACATGTTAGTTAGCACGCTACAGCAGACTTGATTAATCTCTGTAATCTCCGTAAAAAAGGGAATTACCAGGGATCATGATGTTCTCTGATAAAAAAAAAAAAAAAATCCCTAATTTTTGGATGAAAAAAAGTAATCCCAAATCCACATTTTTCCATGATAAAAATGAAACACATCTCTATATATATCAGTGGCCTTTCATTTTAATCATGGAAAAATGTGGATTTGGGATTACTTTTTTTCATCCAAACATTAGGGGTTTTTTTACCAGAGAAAGCCAGGATCCCTGCTTATAAACACTTCCAGAAGATGTTGAGGCTCAGGCTGTGGCAGGTCATAACAGGGAGGGAGTTTCAAAGCTGAGGAGTGACCACTGAGAATACCTTTTCCTGTATTTACATCCCACAAACTGAGTACAGAGATGGAATTTGCCACAGATTACTTTCAGCTGACTATGTGGATTGCAAGGTAATATAATGGAAGTATGTAAGGAGCAAGCTATTTGGGGCTTTATAGGTCAGAACCAACCTCAAACTGTGCCTAGAAAGCTATTGCAAACCAGCACAGTTCCCTCGATTTACCTGTGGTCGTGAGCAGAGGGTTGGACTAAACCCCTGGAAGTCTCCTCCAGCCCTACTTTTCTGTGATTCTTTGGGGCACTGCAGTAATGTGCCTCTGGCAACCCACATACATGATCTGCACTGGCTGAAGCTTGTGGACGGTTCTCAAGGGCAGCCCTGCATGAATTGAATTATGAAGAATTTTATATTAATATCACATTCAGTATGAAAGACTAGAAGCCAGAGTTTATGACAAGTTCAGGGTTATAGAATGACTCTGTAATTTGAATACTAGCTTGTTCTACTGATTTTGTTAAGATGATGGATTAGAAATGATACTTATGCATTTGTGACTAGTCATTATTGCTAATAGAGGGTACTTAGAAAATGGTAATTTGAAGAAATACTGGTTAAATGCTTTTTCTAGGTTTAACCTTATGGAGTATAAAAGGAAACAATATCATCTGTTGGGCTGAAATAGTTCTGGATGGAAAATAAATTAATTAAGTTATGGCATGACAGTTGATGGCATTATAGACTGTCAACAGGTGATTCTTGTCCACTGTGTGAGTAGGTATTGTTGCTGCTAATAAAGGCTTAGGTTTGCAAGATCATTTGTCAAGTGCCATGGCATATCTCATGCTAGAATCTCTATCTTTTCTGCAAAGTATATGATGTTTTCATGATGGATACTTGCGTATTGCTTCAGAAGCTAATTAACTGGACTTCTTGCTGTTATGTCAATTAGTTAATGGAAAGGAGCACATTATTGTGAGGGAGCCGTATATTTCTCCAGACTGGAGCTGGATCATTTGTTTATGCATCCAGTCAAATAGATGATACTTAAACTACCTTTACAATGAGTAATGTAACCAGAATACTGAAAGAATTCCATAGTAAAATTGGGAAACATTTATTGGAGATTAGGCAATAGTTATTCTAGTTTGATTGTTTAGACTGCCTATACATGTACTTGGGAGGGTTGGTGGGGGGTGAATTTTAATTAAGGTGGTTCCTGGAGAGCAGCTCCAATTAAATCACTGCAGTGTCACATGTATTAAGCCCCTGAATATTTAAAAATGGCTGCAGGACTGTTTAAAGCTCATCCAACAAGCTTTAGTTAAAACACCCTAGCAGTCATTTTTAAACCCATGGGGCATGTCCACACATGCAAGCACATGTGCTTGCAGCAGCTCAAATAGAAGTGGTGCAAATTTGAGCTGGAGCTTTTTGCTTCAGCGCACATGCTTGGACATGCACTTTATTGTGGAGCAAATTGTATCACCTGGGGCAGAATAACCCTGTGCGTCTCCTCCTGAATCTTCAGCCAGGGGGAGCTAGAGCCCAGGGCCAGCACCTGTGCTGTCCCCAGCAGTATAAAAAGCTGCCCTGTCCCGGCTCCAGCAGTATAAAAAGCCACCCTGGCAAGTAGCTCAGGGCTGCTAGCTCTTAGGAGCTTCTGGGGCCCAGCCAATTGGTACCTGGCGACAATATCCCTTGTGCCAGCTGGACTGCTGAAGCAGCTCTGAGAATTTCCTGCACCCTGTACACACTTCAGCAGTCTGGCAGTGTGCCAGACTGCCCCTCTGGGCCAGCTGCCAGTGGACTGCAGTTGCAAGGTTGGCCTCTGTGAGGCACTAGTGCCATTTGTGCCCCCTGCCTGGCCATCTGGGCAGCTATTGCCCGGAAGATGTTCCAGGTGTGGTGGCCTGCTTTGAACTGTCAAAGCATGTCCTCCTGGCCTCATTTGGTGATTGGGGGGCTTAGGAGGGATGGGACCAGCTAGGGCAGGGGTCAGGAGCCTTGGG
>JAGPOW010003316.1:176018726-176029538 GCA_030014935.1 Caiman crocodilus
ATTACAATTCTAAGTCACAAGTCAATGGCTTGATATTTTGGGATGGACAATTTGGGATATTTGGGATGGTACAATTGCCATTACCCTCCATTTTGGAGATGAGGAAAAGGTAGTAAGATATAGGAAAGGCTAACACTGGCCCAAGACTTCATTTATAGTTTCAATCACTGAGCAAAGATTAGAAGTGTGGGTCCTTATTTCTGCTCCTGTTTTCTGATATTTAGACCACTCTCTACTATTTTCCTTTTTTTAAAAACTCCAGTGATATTAACTGAAGATACTTGAAAACAAATTTAGTGTCAGAACTAGGAACTTATCTTTACAGGGCCCTTTGGATGCTTCTATAATACAAGAATTTTAAAGTGGTACTTACTGAGTCAAACCAAACAAATAACCCTAACATTTGAGAGAACTTATTTTAGTACAAGTAAAATCTGCTTCCAGCATATATTTAAAGTCTATGAAGTCTTCCAGATGGTTTCAGCAAAGTAAATCTTATCCCCTAATTTTGAAATTGACCAAATATCTTGCATTTCTTTCCCTTCTTACTCATACATTCTGTCCTTCAGAGAGATACTGGAATTTAAATATGAAGGTCAAACAAATAATAACATTTCTTAGAATGCTGTTTCATTTAACTGTAAAAGCACATGCATATATATTCAGATGAGTTTGTATAATTGAAGTCCATTCAGGTTTTTCAGAAAGACATCAAGTTAAACAAGAAAGAATGTAAACATTTTTATTTTTTGGAAGGTAATATCCAGAACAGTTGCATCTAATCCCAGGAAACATATTTTAGGTTTAGTTCCATTAACCTTGTATTTTTAGTACTTTAATTGTAATTTATTGAAATTGCCAATGGACATCTTGTCACATGAAACTGTATAAAAATGTTAAAGACTTTAAAAAAGGACCTGAACATTTTAAAGATTGGGAACAGCAGAGTGTAATTAATAGGACAGAATTAAGAGAGAAACGAATGGTATGGATGTTAGGGGAAAGGCAAAATGGAGGAATTGTGTGGAGGTTAGCATGAAGTTTCACTAAAATTTTTAATGGTCATGTTTCCATAAAGAGTTGATACCAAGTTATAAAACAATAAAGATCAAGTGTTGTTCAGGCTCAGAAGAAGACAAGTTGTTTTACTTATAGTCTTGGAGACAAGGAAAGAATTAAGTTAGTTCAAAGATTAGGGAAAGTTTATTAATAGCAAAAAAACAAATACTGGTTGGGGGAATAGTTGGTAGCCAGGTCTGAATGATATAATAATTAAAAAAAAATGCCAGCTGCTAGTCTATTCTATTATTAGTGTCACTCCAGATTTCCCTACAAATAGGCTTACTATTAAACAAGAGAAATGTTTAATATAATGTTTTATGTAAAAAGGAACATTTGATTATGCTTACTATTTGTTGTTCACTTAATGCTAATTTAAAAAGAAAGAAAATTATAAATTGATTATATCAGGCAACTTCAGATTATTTCTTGTTGTTTAGGTTTATGATGCAACAAAAAATGCCTAGATACGTTCTTGATACAACTACTATGTAGTAAAAAAAACAAGTAAAAGTACATTAGTCAATTAAATTGATTAAGCCTTTCAAAAACGTTTTACTGTCCACAGCCAGCATGCAGTGGTTGTTATTGGTTTTTGAATACTACGTCCACTTAACCTTGTGAGAGCGATCACATTACTAATGTTCTTTGAATACCATGGAAGCCCAAACTCTATCTATAATGATCTTGCATCCATTTGAAAGAGTGTTATTTGAAAAGAATATAATGTAATCTCAAATGAAAACCTCAGAAGAACTGGGTAATCCTCACTAAAACATGTGAAAGTGTAGGTTTTGTGGCTGTTCTCATTTAAACAAAGCCCTACATATTGTATGTAACATTCTCTTAAGTATCTATAGAGTAATGTGGGCTAGATACTACTACTGTTAGGAGGATGAATAATGAACTGAGTAATACCAAGCAGAGAAATAACTACAAATGGATTGATATCAGACTTCCTGAAGTTCTGCAGTGGAGTTCCATAGAGATTTGCTCTTGTTTCCATGCCATTTATCATTTTAATTAATGATTTAGACCCAGTGAGAGTATAATCTGATCAGTTCTTCAGGTGACATACAAGTGGCAAGAGTTCTCAACCCATTTGAGGGGATAGAATTAAAATTCAAAGGGATTATGATAAATTGGAGAGCTAGCTATAGGCCAAAAATAAAAGCCAAACAAAGAAATTTAAGAAAATCAAGTTGCTACAGGTAAGGGAAAAAAACCCAAATGTACATGTCTGGAGTGAGGCTAACTGGTTTGGCAGTAGCTGTAAAATGTGATGCTGTACAAAAAACAGAAATGCAAATTTAAGTTGAATTAATAGAGCATTTGTTAAAGCTCAGTTGGAGTATTGTGTGCCAAGATTTGAGCACTGCATTGTAAGATGCATGTAGAGAAACTGGTTAGGATCCAGAGGCAAGTGATGAACATGATAAAAGCTTGGAAAGTTAGCTATATACGAGTTAAGGTTGAAGAACCTAGGTATGTTGAGCCTGTAATAAAGGAGAGGCATGATAACCATTTGCAATTACTGCATTTGCTTGGATATAAGATGGCTCCCTAATAATTAGTTTCTATACATGGAAAATTTATACATTTGTTATAATTTTCTAGCTATAGAATCTCATTTATTGGAAGTTTGCCTTGAATTTGTCCCCTGTCTACTGGTGCAACAGGGAAAATGAATCTGGGGAGTCAGGTAGCCCCCTTGCCCTCTGCTCATCCTCCCTTCCTTCTTCCCCCTGAGCACATGGAAGTGAGGAACAAATCTGAAAACACTGGGTACATCTACATGAGATGCCTCAATGTCCTATTGCACATTAGGGTGTTATGGCAAAAACTCTGCTAATGCACAGTATAATTAATCAGGGCATTAAGCATCACAAAAAAAGTTCTCCTTTGCTACTGTGCATTAATGCAGCTACTGAGTCTTTATTTAGTACCTCATATTAGAGGTATTAAGCTTAATGTGCAGTAGCAAAGGTGCATTAATGAATGTGAAGACATACCCACTGAACTTTAAATATTAGTAATTTGCATATAGGCAAGATAGTACAGGTACTCATAGACTTAGTTCTCCCAAAATTGATGCATTTGATGTTTTCTGAAACCGCTACAAGTTTTAGTACAGGTACTGCATAAACACACTTTTAGGCAACATTTTTGTACCTACATTATATAAAACAGAAAATATGTATATTAGTCCGAAGCCAAAAGGCTTGTGATTTACCATATTGTTCATTGGGCTGGGCCCCAGCAGAGTCAACAATGTTTGGAGCCATGGTAACCCCACTGCTCAGAACTGCTAGTAGGTATGTACCACTCCACCAAAGGATCCATGTGCTTCATGGCTGGAACCAAATCAGGTGTTCTTATCACAGTTCCTGGGATCCTCCAAAGTCTGTAGGCAGATAAGGCACAGGGGCCACACTAATCACATGCACCATACCGAGAGAGGGGGCTATAGAGAAATTCTAGGTGGGCTCCTTGGGACCCTGTTTGGTGACATTTTGCCAGACATTTAAGGTGGGTGAAGAAATGGGAATCATTGACATGCGAAAGAATGGTGCAGCTGAGCTGTGGGAGTAGAGAGGAAGTCAAAATGTATTAAATATAATAGCTCACCATGACTTGAAAAAAGGGTCAGTGCTGACTGTATATGGTAGCACGACACTGTACTTTATTCAGATGGGCTACAGATCCTTGTGGTAGGTTCTCATCACTATGTTTGCTCAATATGGGCCATGTCCTTTATAGTCATGCTCATTATTGGCTGCTTCATAGTTGAATTCTGTTATGGAGATGTTGCTTTTGGCAGCAGTTCAATGATAGACATTGTACTTAATGAGGTTTCCTTGTATGCAATTGTAAGATGAAAGGCTTTTTTTCCCATGTTGATTGTGAGGGGAAAACCTCGTCTTGTATGCAAGTAAATAATATTGCATGACAGGCTGCCATTAAGAAGAGAAAGAAGCGTTGTTCTCTTATGCCATACATGGCAGGACATGAGACAATGGGTTTCAACTTCAACAATGCAAATTTAGATGAGATTTCAGGGAAACCTTCCTAATTTTAAGAACAGCACAACAGGGCAGTTGTGGAATCTTTTTCATTGGAGGGGCTTTAAAAGATTATCTGAATAGGAATCTGACTGGAATAGTTTAGCAGTAATACTTAATTTCCAATAATATTTTCCAGTCATAATTTCCAACCTATAATTTTATGACTCTACATAATTTTGTAATAAATGGTTAAATGAGTATCCAACTGTTGACTTCTGTAAGAAGCATACAGATAGACTGCAAAAAACAGATCAGAGAAAAGAGGAAAAGAGAGAACAGAGAAACGAATAGAGAGGTTAGTAGAAGGAGCAGGTTTAATGCCCTTTTCTCTTCTTTAAATTACTATTGTCATTTGTATAATGGAGTTAAATAGTTAGGGACCTACCTAAATTGTGGTTTTGCAGAAACTGCAACAATCTGGGGTTGCCCACAAAATCCAGGGTTACCTGTAAAATCCATGGGGGGAAAAAAACCCTTAAAAATAAGCTTGCAGCCTGCCTGTGAGGGAAAGGCACTGGCTGGTGAGGCAGCTCAAAGGGAGAAGCAGACAGGATGGCGGTGACCCCTCCACCCTCCCTCCCCCGCTCTGAGGCCTCTGCCAATTGGTGCTGAGGGACAGGGCTGGATGGAGGCAACCAGCAGGGATAAAACAAAATGCACACAAAATGGGCTCTTCATGCCGGGACAAAGCCATAAAAGTGGTTTTGTCTTGCTGCAAGTTAAGTAGGTCCCGATTAAATAATTTTTTTTTAACTAATATTTAGTTTAGGCTGTATTTCTTCTTTCCTAGATCCAAGGAAGGAGCTTTTATGCCTGAAAGCATGTCTAATATCTTTCTCACCCATGAAGTAGGTCCAAAAAAAGATACTATCTAACAAACCTTGTTTCTCTTGTATTCCTTGGGCCAGCATGACTACAATGGTTTTCCAACCATACTATTGTATAAGATTTCTAAGAAGTTTCATTTCTTATAAGTTAAGAATAGGTTAGTTGATATGTTCTTATTGGATTTTATAATATCAGGATTGTGCCAATATTGTAGTTTAAGCACATACACAAAAGACCTATTTGAAACGAAACACTTAACCTTTGCTTTTAAATTTTATGCCTTTTGTAGCTTTGGTTGCCGTTACATTTTTGGTCTTTGACCTAGTGTGTTTTCACATAGTAAACATGACTGTGGAGGCTTTCAGATCTGTGTGTTCCTAGCCAATGTTTCCTGGACCCACACATATGAGATACCGGGTCTTCCCTATCGTTATGGCAGATTGGAGAAAATACTGAATTCTCCCAATTGTTGTTTTAAACTTAAACTACCTGTGCTTTCTTAGGTTAGCTTACCTTGTGGGAGAGTTTTCATATTTCAACATTTGAGCTGTAGAGTAGTAGTAGCAGCAGTGTCTTTGAAGCATAGCTGCATTTCAAGCTTGTAAGCAGGACTCAAGCTTCAACCTATCTCTCAGCTTCAGCAGGCCAGCTGGCTTGACTTAGTCAAGAGACTTCTTTCCATGTATACATGGAAGTTAGGTCAAGAGAAATACTTAAATTATTTCTTGATCTAAATGGTCAAGGAATAATTTAGGCAATAATAATCTAAAGGTACAGCAAAGAAAAACTTGCTGAGGTAACGTTCTTCAAATGTGACTTGTATTTTAGGTCCAGTTGAAAAATCAAACCTCCAAACATGTTTGTACAAAATGGTGGGGTAGTTTTAATGTTATGAATGTCTGAAGCTAGCGGATGCTTTTTGAGCTGGGTAACCCTGTAGATTCTGTCCTAACTGAAAACCTGGAGAGGAATTCTAGTCGATGTGAACCCAGTTTGATCTGTTTTTCTTTAGTGGTGTCTTGACTGCTCATGCCAAGTGAGATTTGCACCAGACTCGTGCACATGCTACCCCAGTGGAATTCACAGCCTTGAGTTAGGTCACTTTTCAACAAATGGGTAGAGTTGGGCACCCCCAGCCTGAATTCACAACAGTCCGAATGCTGAGTGAGATGCTGCCTGAGCTAGCCAGAAGGGAAAACCTGTAGGGAGAGCAGTGTGGTACAGGAAAGTGCTTGTCTCTAATCTGTGGTGGAAACTGAGGGGGTGATTAACCCCTAAATCTGAGCAGGCCAGGGACAAAAGGGTTCTGGAACGCTGCTTCCCCTTTCCTACCTTTTCCTGTTCAATAAGAGTCCGAGGGCAATATAACTAATAAACGCTTTACTTACAAACTGCAGTACAGTGTAGGCATGCTCTGTAAAGTTACGCTGTGAAGCACATAAATGCTTCATTTGCATGTCCGTGCCGGCAGTTCCCCTTACAGCAACTTTTGAAATCACAAACCGTAGGGAACTCGAGAACTCTTCAGGCATCCAACGGATGCAGTTATCCGATCGGGGTGTCCGGGGGGGAATGGGAGCCATGGACGCAGGACCTCCGGTGAGGGTGATCAAGCCTCCCCGTTGCTATGTGGGTCCCACCTTCTTTTTCCTCAGGCTTTGCTTTTATACTGCCCCAATAGCCAATGAGATTAGGCCTTTTTTCCCCGTGCTGAATGAGCTGCATGAGCTGGGGATTTCGCTGCATGCATTCTTCGCACGGCTGTTAGGCTGCACCCGCTGCTCCCCCACACCGTGAGCATAGCTTGCTGGCATTTGGTCACTCCCCATCTATCATACTGGCGTTTGGTCACCTTTTATTTATCGCATAATCGAAATCCACAGCCAGGAGTCCTCTCCTAGAGTGAGGTGCTTTTTTTTCTTTTCTTCAAATCCTAGGCAATAAGGGGTATAATCAGTGCTACCCTCTCCTCCCACCCCTCAAATATCTTTGAGAGGTGCTCCTTTAAAGTTTATCTTTTTTAAGTTAATTTTTTTTTTTTTTTTTTTTTTTTTACAACATGGACTTGGGATCCAGCAAATCAGCGTTTTTGTGTTTTGATATATCAGAAAAAGATACAATCTGGTAGGGTAAGGAATGCTCTTGTTGCTGTCGCTTAGTGCCATGCTTGAGATTGGTGTTTGGTGTTTGATTTTGTGGTCTTGCTATGGATATAAAAATAAAGGGATTTTAATGGTGTCATTAGGGAAAAACATAATCTGTTTTTAGTTGTGAGCGTCTTCATAATTAACTGGAATTGAGCTCCCTGAAAGAGTCAAGATTCCAGAGTAGTGAACCTCAAGCAGGGTGCTGTGGTATCCTGGGGAGCCTTGAGATGCTTTAAAGCAATCTTAGCACTGTTAAATGTGAAAAAATAATTCACAAGATAAATCAAGAAATTTAAAATAGAAATCAGTATTGTTAAATATAGTCTGATCTGTTATGGGTTTTGTTGCAAAGGACTCTAAAAGAATTGCCCTATCACTTTTCCACAGTCAAAAATGAGTGAAAATGAGCTGACATTTTCAGAGGGGTGCCTTGAGTCTGAAAAGGTTGAGAACTGCTGTTCTAGAGAGTCCCTGGTTCAGTGCTGCATATAGTATACCCTATATTAACCATTAAGATAGTTTTAAATCATGTTCATAAACTCTCTTTTGTCTTTTAAAAAATCTGTAATACTCGAGTGCTGGGAGCATTAAATAAGGAATTAACTAAAAATTGCACAGATTAATAGGCAATTGGGCATGCTTAACAATAAGTGTTCTGCTTCTTGGTCTCTTGGCAAAAATGAGAAGATAGGATTTTTGGTTTTTTTATTTTTCATTGCCAGAAAGGAATAAGGTAGCAGATGCCATGGTAGAAAATAACAGTAAAGACAGTAATGTGTTTTCATTTTTTGCTTTGCCAAATACTTATAAAATGCAGGTCCCTGCTTGAGACAGTTCTTTCCTTTTCTTGTTGATTCCTGAAACTAAAGAAGAGGTTTCTGTAGAAAATGGACCCCAGATAAACTGATTTCTTTGCCAAAACCCAGTTACTTATTAAAAACATTGATAGGAAGCTAGTTAGATATTTAAACATCATTTGAAAGATGGAGTTAAAGTGCTAGGTCCAATTTCACTGTACACATCCAGCTGCACTTGGTTAGCCACAGAAGTTCCAGTTTTGGCATTTACATACAGTTTGCAGTCCTATTTCAGGTGCAGTGTGGACTTGAAAGCATCCACATGACTTCTGAGCACATTTAGGAGCACTTCACTCAGACCAGGCTGGAATCCAGAGCCATACATTTTGTCATGTACATGTGTAAATCCTGAAATTTTAGCCAAATAAAACCCCAGGACTAGCAGTGGGTATCAAACAGTGGAGGAGGGAGGAGGAGGAAACTGGCCCTCTAGGCAGCCAAGAGTGGGGAAAGTGTGGGGCCCTGGGGTTTTAGTTTGACCCCTTGCTCACAGTAGGGCAGACATCTACAGCTCTCCATCTATTTTATCCAATGAGGATTAAACGCAAAGTGCAGTATTCAGCTTCAAGAGGAGGGCTAGAAAGGGGCCAAGTGGCTGAGTAGTTAAAATGCTAGGTTGGGAAGCAGAGTATGTAAGTTAAAACCCCCTCTGATGCTGGCCTACAGCTTGGGTCTTTCGCTTCCTGGATGAGTGCTCTGACCTCTAGGTTACTGGACTAACACAAAGGAGGGTCCTTAGAAAGCGTATTCCTCCTTACTTCTGGCAAGTGCATGCACAGGGCTCCAAGGTGATTATGTTTCACCACAGACAAAGTAGAATTGCAAACTATGTGTAAGTGTCATCATGCACGTACATTGAAATAGATGTGTAACCCATTTCAAAAGATTTTGCTGTAATTCTTAATATCTTGTCAGACCAAAGTCTTCTCATTACTGTAACTGCTTCTGGGCGTTCACTTTGACATTTTCCAGTTGTCTTTATGGCACCTTTTCAGAACAACTCTTGCTAAATATTCACTCGCCTTACCAGAAGCAGGTAAAGGATTAAGGGTGGTTATAAAAATAGCAGCTGAGTAATATCGTAATGATCACAGACTTGTTTACTCACATTGGCAACAAATAGCTAACTCAGACTAATTGTGCTCTGATAATAAACATACATTTAAAGTACAGACAGTTGAGACTTTTGCCATGTGAAGTAGAAAAGCAGCATGAAAAGTTTAGATGTTTCTCTGTTTTTGAATGATTTATCTTTGCTCAGATTTATTAGTGTGAAAGTCTCCGAACAACAGGGGTGTTTTTTATTTCCTTTTCTTTTTTCTGGTCTATAATTCCAGTTTGGGCCTGGGTTAGAATCAGGAAGCATGAACACATGCGCGGTTAATGGAAATTTAAAAGGTTTTTGTTTGTTTGTTTGTGTAAACATAAGAAAATAAATGGGAAATTAATTTGGAAAGTTATAATTGAGTCTTAAGTGCAAGCAAGGCACTTTTCATAATTAAAATGATTGGTAATACATTTGCAAGTTCATGCATAAAATTATACTATTTCAGAAATCAATGTTCTCCCATCAAAGTTGCTGGGAATTTGGCTTCAACGAGGGGAGCATTGGGCCATCAGTTAGATCAGGGGTGTTTAACCCCTGACCCAGAGGCCAGATCTACTGGGCTCACAACAGGTCCAAAAATTTGGCAATAATTTGGAATAGTGCCATCTGCTGCTAAATTTCTGGACCTGTGGGGAGCCCCAGGCTCTGCATACTAAATTAAAAAAAAAAATCCTAACATATGTGTCAATATGGTTAGGACATTTATGCAGCTGCAGAAATATATCCATAATTTATAGCTAGATAGAAAAAATTGAAAGGGATAAGTTTCTACCTTTTGTGATGAACTCAGTGATCAGATCCAGATGTGCAGGCACATGTGGTTTGTGGCGCTGCAGACTTCTTTGTGACACCACAAACCATACGCATTGCATGTTAAACTGTGCATAGTGCTGCTAATTTGCAGCCCTGGGGCAAAATTTGCTACCAGAATTTCCCAGTAGCAAAAAAATCCCCAGCAGAAAAAAGTGATGCAGAGCATGTCAAAGTGGCCTGCACTGGAATAAATGTGGAGACAGGGGAGCAGCCATCCCAGGGCTACCTGCTCCACTGTCTCCAAGTGCTGCAGAGACCCCACGCTGAGGCACCCTGTGCCCCAGCCAGCTGGTCCTTGGCTGGATGGGGCACAGTGTGCCTCAAAACATGGAACCAGGTAGCCCTGGGCTGACTGCTCCCCTGTCTCCACTGTGCCCCATGTCAGCTCCCCTTCGTAGTACATGGAGCAGTAGTACAATGTGTCCTGCTGCAAAATGCATGGGCAGGGGTGTGCGTTTGGGTACAAATTTGTGCCACTACTATTTGTGTGGCTGCAAATGCACACCTCTGTTCATATAGATGTGACCAATGAAACTATACTTGTATAGATAGTTACACATTTGTATATTTTTTGTAGAACTGAGGTCTGTATAAATACTTCTCTCTCTCTCTTGTTTTAACGCTAGATTAACCTGAATTTAAGATGACACCCCAATAATTAGCTTCTGTACATGGAAAATTAAAAAAATATATATACTTTTTCATGTATAGAAGCTAATTAGTGTCAACAACACCACTGCAGTAGGGAAAGCAATGTGGGAGGAGATGTAGTTTGGGGAGGCGGGGGGGAAGTAGCTTGACTCGTGCCCCTTCCTATCTCACACCTTGCCTCCTTATCCCCTCTTCCGCACTCCACCCTGGCATCTGCCCTCTTTCCCACAGCCTTGAGCATGCTATGCCCTTTTCTCCTGTCTTCTTTCCCTCTTCTCCCCCCC
>JAGPOW010003316.1:176102253-176121353 GCA_030014935.1 Caiman crocodilus
CTCCTTTCTTAACAGACTCCACTGTAGCACTGGTGGTGAAAGCAACCCTCCTCCCCCATCTCCAACATCTAACTTTCTCTGTATCCCCCAGATCTGAGAATCATGGACAGAAATGTTATGAAAGTACAGTACAAGTAATTTCCTGGCTCCATGGAAAAAGATGCTCTGTTCAAAGGGTGAAGTAATTTTGGCCGCATACAGGTATTCAAATAAGCAGTGAGAATTCTTGTGGTTCTTTTAGCCGTGGGGTTCTTGTGCATGCATCTGAGCATGCTTTGCAGCTTCCCTGGTGCTAGAGACTGACAAGAGCAGCCAAGCACAGTGGACAGCACTGACTATCTGGCAGCCTCAGGAACAACTGCTAGGGAACTCTTGCCCGTAATACCCCCTCCCTCCATCTCTGCTGGGGCATTGACAGAGGAGAACCAGAGTGTGTCTGCTCTTTTTTCATTAGCAAGTGTGCCACTTTCCACTCTAGTAGCCCGCAATGGATCCCTAGCCTGCTGACACCAGCTAACAGACCAGCATCAGGACCCAGGGCATGCCAGCTGGCAAGGAATCATGCTCAGGGAAGGCCTGGTAAATTAGCTTCTGGCCTGCCAAAGTGCAGTACCCAGCCACATGGGAGCTGGGCACATAGCAGCTTGTGCCTCAGTTTTCCTATTTGTGGGGTTTATACAAGCAGTGTTTTATTTTGGTCACTGCAAGGCAATCAGGGTGGAGGAAGCCCTGCCTGGCTGGAAACCATCCTCCTGGGTGCATTGGGGTAGCACTCACACATGGGCTCAGAGCTTCTCTTACCTTAGCTTCCCCATACGCAGGGTTTACAAAACCACCGCTGTGTTTTGGCCACTATGGGCACATCCAGACAAGTGCACACATGCCTCTTGCAGCGTCTCAAACCCTTTTTTGAGAATGGCAAAATTAGCCCCCTGGATGTCCAGGAATCAAATAATACCCTGGGG
Source organism: Caiman crocodilus (assembly GCA_030014935.1). Lineage (NCBI taxonomy): Eukaryota > Metazoa > Chordata > Crocodylia > Alligatoridae > Caiman > Caiman crocodilus. Next base: position 176,103,219 of record JAGPOW010003316.1, read on the forward strand.
GTATTACAGCAAGACCCAAGCAGCAACTTGCACCTCTCACTTTTCTGTCTGCCAGGCATGCAGTCCAGCTGTGATTTAGGGATCCCAAGTGGCCACAGGGACAGGTCATGGCATGCAGGTGAAGCCCTCCAATCCTGCCCGTCATTCCAGGAACATTGCTTTCTCTGCAATATTTCTCTAGTCAAAATCTGTTGGTCCTGGAAGCATTAGTTCCATAGCTAGGTAAACGAGGGCCTAGCCTTTTCTACTCTCCTTCTGGTGTAGGACATGGTCCTACAGGAAGAACACGAGTCCTGGGAGCAGGCTGCATGCTTTGATGGCTTTGGAGAGAAACCACAGAGAGCACTGAGTCTCCCAGTAAAATGTTTAACCCCTGTATGTGTCTGAAGAGAGAGTAAGGCAACTCTAGCCTGCTTCTGACTTGGTGCAGTGACATGCCAGACCTTATTCAGGGTAGATTATAAAGACTATTATAAACAGGCCCTTTTCCCCACCCTGCTTGAGAAATACATTAAAAAACCCTTTAAATTCACTCTTCATTGTGAGATAGCTTATTACTAAAGCCAAAGTTTAACTCATTCTTTCTCCCTTGTCTAATCCTAGACTTCTTCTCTCGGGACTTCTCAGCCTAATTCTTGTCTCTCTCTAGACAGTAATTCTCACCTGCTTTATTTCCAGGAGATGTAATGAACCACCTACTTCAATCGGTTATAGCAAAACCCTCTTCATCTTCTCCCAGCAGGGTCAAAATCTCTTTATGGGTTTCAAACACTGCCAGCCTTTTACACTCGTCTAACAAGCCGTACCAAGGTTAAACAAAACAAAACATGCACAGAAAGTGCCTTGATCTCAGAACAGCACGTTACCGTGCAAACAATATTTAATTGTATTTTCTTGACATAATAGTTCAGACTGAAAATGCAGTTTCAGCTTAATATCTGAATATCCTCATTCTTGTGAATGGAGGTTTTGGATAGTATCAATACTATGTGTGCATGACAGAAACTGTTTGAATGTACTTTAAGTGATTGCCACAGGCAACTTTTACATTCCCCATATTACAAAAGACATTTTGGCCCTTGCCAAAATTCACTTTTTATAATACAGAAAATATTGTTGAACAGCCAGAACAGTAGCAAAAAACCTTAAATTTAAAGCCTCCATCCCCCAGTCATTTAAATTAACCCAACTAGAGACAAGTCATGGAAAGAAGTACACCCCTTTATAAGAATTATTAAAGATTTATTTATTAACTTTTATTCCTCTGTGTACAGAGTGTGGATTTAATTATTATAGTATAATATATATATATTAATATTTATATTATATATATTTTATATTTTATATTAATATATTTATATTATATATAGTGCTTGAAAAATATGATTTTCTTCTGATTAAAAAGTTTATTTATATCTTTACTGCCTGCTTGTACCGTGTGTATTTTTCAGGAAGAGGTGATAGAAGAGAATGAAAAGAATTTTTAAAAAATGTATAATTTGAACTGAGGGTACTAAAGAAGATGATGTGGAAGGATTTGCTTTAATCAGTAGCTGATAACCCTCCACAAAATTGAAATCCTCATCATGCCCTGAAATAATAAAACTGCTGTGGAGCCTGGCTCACTTATTATTTTGCACGGCACATGGGGTCATTCTCTTTGTCATTAAGATGAGTTGATATAATAATTGTTTGCTAGTAACATCCCCTTGATACAGATGAATAATCATGGTAGAACTAAGCAAAATAAATGTAATGTGTCAGAAATCATGGCATATAATCATTTGGATGAAACTATCTATTTCCTATTTAATTTCTGAAGTTGCAAAAGGGAAGACAGAGAGATATGAATCTACAGAGACTACAAGGTATTTGGTGAAAAGACCCTAATATAAATGCTTCCATTAAAAAACCCCAGGAATAATAGCATTTTCTTTATTTTGTCACTGGAGAATTTAAATCCACATTTCTTAAGAGAAGAATATAGAGCGATGAAATTATGGGGTCTCAGTTGAATATGGAGTTCAATTTATCCCTGAAAAACTGAATTAAAATAAATTTGACTTATTGTTTGCAGAGAAAAATCAAAGTCAATACCATTTAACTTAGCCACAACTTCACTGGACTCTCTCTGCTACAAGACATGGCTATTGCACTAAGACCGTACTGTAACTATTTCTGTTATGCAATTCTCTGCACTGTTTCTCCCTAATTTGGTTTTTTAATCTCAGTCTTACACCCTTAGTTCCCCTATTTTAGATTAGCAGCATCTGTATTTTTACCAGGATATTTTCTCTTTCCTATAAGTTCTCTTTATCCAGTGTGCTTCTCTCTAATTAAAGGAAGTGTGGCTGTAACCTCAAGAATACCTGCTAACTTCCTCATGTTGATAGGCGTGATACAATCTGATGATACATGTATTCTGTTAGCTGAGTGCCATCAGCCAAGCTACAGGGACTTGTATAAGGTCCAGGGATCCTGGTTTTCTCTGTTTAAACATCAGAAAGTCTCTGATTTACAGAAAAAAAATCACAAATTCTCTGATTAAGTACCCCGAAATCCACCTTTTTCTGTGATTAAAATGAAGCACAACTATAGACAAAGTATCAGCTGGACACAAAGTTTTATTGATATATTTACAATTTGCAGCCCAGATACTGATAATGTATCTATGCTTAGGTCAGTGTTTCCCAACCAGTGTGCCGTCGGGCACGTCAAGGTGTGCTGCGGCATTTTGGGCTGGAGCCAGACCCCACCCCCAGCAGTTTTTTGGCTGCTGCAAACACGGACAGATGGAGACCGTGGCTCCAGCCAGGCAAGGGGCGTGGCTCCAGCCCCAAATGCCGTCCATCCGGCTGGCCACACGCCACACCACACCGCCACCCCACCCCCTGCCAGTCAATGTGCTCCAGCTGGCCAAGCATCCTTTCCCCCAGCCAGTTGGCATCCAGTGTGCCATGGTGCTTTTTTATTTAGGTAAGTGAGCCATGGTGCAAAAAGGTTGGGAATCGTTGGCTTAGGCTGTGCAAAATACTGTAGCATATAACATGATGCTTTTTTGCACAGCGCACCTTTATATTTCTACAAACACTCACGGTGTAGGGTGATGGCCAAGGATCCAGGTTTCCCATTTGCCATGGAAAAACACAGTAAAGCCCAGGTTTTCTTATTTTAAGGATGAAAACATGAATTTTCTGTTAAAGAGAAAAACACAGGAAATGGTGGGTTTCTCCTTGCAGGCTGGCACAGTTCCAGTTTGCAAGGAGCTGGGAGGAATGGGAGGAGAGCAGTCAGGCAGAAGGCACCATTTGCACGTGCATGCTTACACACACATGGCCACCAGGCAGCCTGGAAAGCAGCTCCCCACAGGTGAGTCTGGTGGGAGAGGGGTGTGCATTGAGGGAAGGGAGTTGGGCAGGGGTGGGGCTGGGGCTGCTGCCTACCTGGGGCAATGGCTAGGGCTTGTGGCCTGGGGCTGGAATGCACGGCTGCACGGTCAAGACAGGGAGTGGGACAGAGCCACAGGCAAAATGCCTGGGGGTGGAAAGGGGGCTCACTTCCTGCCACTTCACACATTCCTGGGGGTGGCATGCAGGGCACATGTCCCCCAGATCTGTGTATGGGGTAGGGGGACTGCCTGCTGCAGGCTTGGGACTCCCTGCCCTGCTGTCCTCCCCCAGGAGGAGGGACCTGGCAGGGCAGGGCAGGGCAGGGCAGGACAGGGCAGAGAGGGACGGAGAAGCTCAATGCTGTTGCTGTAAGCCCTGGACCACCATGGTGAAGGACCCATTGTTCACCCAGCAGCAGTGGGGGCAGCGATGTGGAGTTGTCTTCAGGGCTGCTGGATGGGCAGGGGCACCTCCCCATGGTGGCATGGACTTCTCAGCAGTAATAATGAGCTTCCCCACCCAGCCCCTGGTGGGAGAGCAACAGGGCAGGGAGCCTCAAGCCCACTGCAGACAGCCTGCACCCACCACTGATGCGCTCCACTTCAGCTATGCTGCCCATGGGAGAGGGGTAGCTGGGCTCTGTGCTCAGCTTTGCTACAGCAGCTACTGCCTCCTGCAGGTGGCAGTGGGGTTCAGGGGCTGGTGTGGGGGGCAGGAGGCTGTGGACCTGGGTTCCTGGCTCCATAGCCCTGGCAGTGGGGTGCCCCCTCTGGGAGGGCACCAGCTGGACCCAGGGGGCTGCAGGTGGGAAGTGAGGGGTACCAGCAGGGCTGGTGGGATGTGGCTTGGGAATGAGAGGCACTGGAATGGGCAGGGCACTGGCATATCGGGGCTGCTCATTGCCACAAAGCAGTGCAGAAACATCCACAGCTGGATCCACATCCTAGTGAGCAAAGGGGTTAGGGGAGTTCTGATTTTCCATGATAAATGCCAAAATGTATAGGTCTTTAGAATGGATTTTATTATAGTGATTGAGGCACTGGTAAGCTTCCAAATTGCTTTAAAATGGTAAATATATCAATGACACTTTGTAACTGATACCTATATATATAGTGGAGTTTCATTTTAACCATGGAAAAACATGGATTTGGGTTTGTTTTTTGAGAGAATTTGCAGAGTAGTTTTTATGAGAGGATTTGTGATTTTTTTTAAAACAGACAAAGCCAGGATCCTTGGTGATGACAGCTACGTTACTCCATTACTACCAGGCTTTTGTTACAGAGCAGAGAGATGCACTGGGCTCTCTGATAATGCCTTACTTTTGTCCTTCTCTGTTAACATTTCCTTCATCTATATTGACATCATTGACTGGGGAGAATGCTGCTTTTAGCATCTGGAAAGCACAATATAAGCACAGCTATTATGTAAATCCTTCTGTTGTGATTGGCTATTGGAGCCAGAACATCCCACCTTACAACAATCGCAGCTTTTAACCCAATATAAAATGAATCTTCATTGTAAAAAATGTAGGTAAAAATTCTACTTTTTCAAGGAATAAGAGGGCAGATATGAAGAAATGGTGTATAGATACCGAGTTCTGAGTATAGTAGCCAACTGGATCAAGGCAATTGGTTTTAATCAGTTACAGGGGAAAAAGTATGGAGGTCACATTGATGCATATGGTTGTGCTGGTTTGTGTTGGTAACTGCTAGCAAGTACTTTTGATGCATGGGTGATCACCAGGGATCCTGGTTTTCTCTGATAAATGTCTCGATTTCCAGATTAAAAAAACCCCCCAAAATCCACATTTTTCTGTGATTAAAATGAAATACCACTGTATACGTTGGCAATGTGTAAGAGGTGCACATGCACCTCTTGTGATTGGCCCCACCAGTCAGTGCTCACCACCCTCCGCTCCCTCCACCACTGACACCACTGCGGCTGCCTGTGGGAGCTCCCCATTCACTGCGGCCGTACCCCCGCTGCTGCCGCCGCCGCCTGTGGGCAGTCGCCATGCCCTGCCAGCCTCTGGGGGCATGCCTCATTCATGACTCTATATATTAGTGGTGTTTCATTTTAATCAGGGAAAAATATGAATTTGGGGGTTATTTTTTTTAATCCAAAAATTGGGGCTTTTTTTTTTATCAGAGAAAACCAGGATCCCTGGTGATCACAGGCTTTGTTAAAGATGACAGGCATTCTTGCCACTCTTCCCTTAGGCTACATGGAAGTGGCAATTAAGCTCCTTTACAGAGCCTGACAGTTGAAATAATTAAGATTCATAGATTCATAGATGTTAGGGTCAGAAGGGACCTCAATAGATCATCGAGTCCGACCCCCTGCATAGGTAGGAAAGAGTCCTGGGTCTAGATGACCCCAGCTAGATGCATATCCAACCTCCTCTTGAAAGGTAGTAGACTGCCTAGAAGGCAAAAGCAAGATAATATGCAGGGACAGTAAGTGGGGCTTCCTTGGAACTGAGAGCAAACCCAAGGGTAAGGAATCTGATTGCCAAATGGTGGAGTCCCTTGGCTGTCAGAAGCAGAAAGCCAGCAGGAGGACTGAGTGGCAAGTTAGCCCTGTGAGAGAGAGGAGACCCTTGAGCAAAAAAGGGCAACAGTAGTCATGTAAATACCTCCTGCTAACTCAGTAACAAACATAGCTTGGATATTTGGCCACAGAACTTATTTAGTCATCATACATTTGCTTCCCCATTGACAGGAAGCATCGCCAATTATAAAAATGAAGTATAAAAATAACAATTGAGGAAGGGCCCCAGATTCCAAATGATAGCTGCTTCATAGTCAGAAGATGGGGGAGCAAAACCTTGGATGGCACTTTCCAGCAGGCCTCCGGAGAGAAAACACTAATTAGCTAGTATTCTGCTCGCCACAGAAGAGACAGGAAATTATGCAGAATAAAGATAAAATGTGTCACACTTTTACAGGTCTGCTTCTCCATAATTGCAGTATAATATGAAGTATGGCTTCTGCACTCACACATTTACACTTGTTTTAAATTGCTAGGTTCTGAAGCAGAATCCTTGTGGTTTTGCAATGTTATGTGAAACACTGACCCAGTGGTGACATGTAGGGGGTGCATGTGCACCCCCTGAGCGTGCTGGTGCACCCCCTGAGAGGTAGCACTCCCTGTTTAGGCAATGGGCAGGGACGGGCAGGTGGGAGCGCTGGTGCCCCCCCTGCCAGCACTGGCCAGGTGAAGCACTGATGGCACTTTTGGGAGTGCTGCTGGCTTCCTGGTCGACATGATTGGCCACAGGGGGACCTCCCTCCCACCAGTTGTGGACTAGCTGCTGAGGGGGCATGTGTCCCACCCGACTCAGATGGTACCAGTCACCCATGCACTGACCTGAGCCATTTTTGGGTATCCAGACAGTCCAGAATCTATACCAATAGTTAAAATGTGCCAAGGTATTTGCAGCATATGTTGTTTGTATGTGGGACAACTGCCCTCTCTTACCGCAGAAAGCAGGACATAAGGCAAAGGTTTTAAATTGCAGCAAAAAAAGATTTTGATTAGGTCTCAGGAAAGGCTTCTGAACTGTTAGTAAAGCTGTGGAACAGACTGCCCAGGGACACTGCAGAATCTCCCTTACTAGGTTTTTAAGAGGGAGCTAGATGAGCATTTGACAGGATGCTTCAGGTCATGAAAAGCAAATCTGTGATTCTATGGTAATTTCTGTATGATAGGTACACATGGGGCAGGGTGTGTGGTGTTGGGTTATTTTCAAATTTGTTTGGCTGTGGCTATTTTTAGTTCATAACATTTAGCAAATGCAATCAGAAAACAGTAAGATTATACCGGTCATGTATGGTATTCCTGTTAAGTGGTTTCACATTCATTCTCTATTTGAAAAAAATCCAAAGAAAGAACAAATGAGGGGGAAAGGGAGAGCAGAACAAAACTTATGCACCTTCTGCTCTTAGTATTAGTTGGGGGAAGATCCTGAAGAACAGGCAGTCGATGGCTTTGCACTGCCCTGCAATACATTTCCTGAGAATGGGTGAATGTATTGTTCTTACCAGCCTGATCCAGCCTGCCAGTGGTTCTTAAAATGGCTTTCAACACCTCTGATTTCACAACTGGCTGGGACAATTATCTCATGAACCAGTTTTTCTGAAAATGAACAAGCAAACAAAGTCTACCATTGTACAGTTCCATGGTTATACAGAAACTATCTGAAAACACATCCTTTCCAAAACCACTCATGGGCTTTTTTCTGAATTTTTCTCTAGAGGGTGAATGGTGACATTGCTTTTATTGAAATGTTTTGGTTCACAACATGGTTGATTATGTTCAGTTCCCAGCTGCCCGGCTCTGGATGGCTGGAAGTGTTCACAGAAGACACAAAGTAAGATGTATATAAACAAAATGTTAGTCCCCTTTTTTAAAATAGCCACAACCAAGAAAAACTGTTTTTTTCTGATTTGGATCTAACAAAATGAAACTGTTTATTGTAGGAAGGAAACAGAGGCAATAACCATCATCAAAAATAGACTGCTAATGTTCCTTGGTCAGCCTGGGCTCTAATCCCTTATAAGGGCACACCTGTTCCATTGCCAATAATGGCAAAGGAAATGCACTGTAGCAAAGTAAATCTATTGAATCAGCTTGCCAGTTGTGTCGGCAAAAGATTATATTCCAATCACCAGAGTACGTTCAAGTGAATAAAGACTTGTTTCTGTGCTGGCTGTGGAGGTTGTTGTACGTTCCCATGAATTCTTGCATGTTTATATTTAAAAAGCACACAATGATCTTTGGCAAAGGCCCCTGCTCTAGGTTAGTTATGCACTTCAGTTTTTTTTACTGTAAGTATAATGCAAAGTCAGACTTTACACCATTGATAAAGAATTTAAAGATCTATTTTAATACTTGATTTCTGAACCAGCACTGATCCCAATCATATAAGGATAACTTTATAAACATGAACTAAAAGTGCTGGAAGCATGGGTACCTTCAATATCTTCTTGTTAAATAAGCAGGCAATATCCATGTTGCATTTAAGTGACTAGCTATGGGATTTTGGTATAAGACTAATACCTATGAATACTTCCTTAACTGAGATTTGAATGTAGGAGCCTGCTTGTCTCTTTACCATGGTCTGCCTTGGATCCCTGAACTGTTTTCTGAAGCATCACAGTCTTCTCCGAAGGTCTTCATAACAACACAAAGAACCCGAGCCAGAGACTTCTGAAGTAGGAGCTGTTCACCGCAAACCTCGGGTACTTCTGATGCCAGTTGGTACTAATAATAGAAAGGGAAGCAGCATCCCTCAGATCCACTGAGGCCGAACACTGCCTTGTTCCATTGTAGCTGTGACTGTCATGTTTCTTCACTCTGGATAACTGCTACTTCATTAATCGAACCCATTTGAAGGATAATGTTGGGCAAATCAAATCCTTATGTAGCTTCCTTCAGTCTAAATTTAGTTCTCTGCCCCAAATTGGTTAAAATGAGGCACCCAAGGTATCCAACACAGATGCAAGTAACCTGAGGTGAGAAGCCCAGAAAAAGGGATTAACAACAGTCATATTTGCTGGTGTAATACAGGCATACATTCTGCTGCTGCAGCTGCCCCTGGCTGTAACTATTTTCTGGAAGTCCCTTAATTGCTTAAGGAGCATTTCAGGAAATGGGTGATGACATAGACTCATTCACAGATGCTTCCTCCAGGTGATAGGTTCTGTTATCATTGCTAAGTGTTGGCCTCCTCTTTAAACTCCTTGATTCAATAAAATGTTCTAGACACCAAAAAGAACGAGACACTTCAAGGATGTTCTCACTCATGCTTTTTCAGGAGAGCTGACAGAGTCAAGAGGAGCTTCAGCAACTGAGTCTTCCCTGCACCTCTTCTCAACTCTGAAGAATAGTTCAAATGATAAAAAGCCAAGGAAATTAGTAACACCAAAACTAGATTTAATGATAATTAATCTGTATTAGGCAGACCCCCAACCTCCACTGATGACATTTTCAACTACAGTCTGATTCACTCTAAGACCTGGTCCATCCTGGGAGCTGAGTCAGGTCCTTTGAAAAAGACAGTACATGATCTTGTAGCAAACCTCCCAGTTTTTCTTTTTTAATTTATTTTAATATGCATTCCCTCCCCTTCCCCAAACCATGTCTGACTTTTTCTTTCCCTCTCTATTCCCTAAAGATAAGTATAAGTAAACTAAGATGTAGGATAAGCTTTAACATTTTATTTTAGGTAGTAAGTTTTATTTTTCTCTCCTCTCTTTGGAAATAAGTTCCCTGCTATTTTGATATCAGTACCCACTGTTTTATAAGTGATAATTATTATGTTGGTGCTGCTTTCATATTGTGTGATTACTGTTTTAGGCCTATATATGTAAGTTAGCATAAGTCATGTCAAGTTTCCATTTTGTATGTCAAGCCTCCATCTTGTATCCTCTGCCCAGGCATCCCCTGTGTCACAACTGTATGAGTCACATACCGCTCCCATGTAAATTGATTCCCAGATGAATGAGAATGATTGGGAATGATTGAAATACAATGGTAACAGGCCTCTACTGAATGGCCTGTAACAACCAGGCCATGACTTTGCATTGATTCATCCAGGAACCACGGACCTCACCCAGGAACAGAGACAAGAACCCAGAACTTGAAAGACAAAAGACCCTGCAGAAGCAGCAACTCTACCATTGTACCCCACCATTGCAGACACCTGAAGCTGCACATCCCTGCATGGAGCACACATGCTCAGTACACTAGGGCTGACCCTTGCCTGCGCGTGCCTCCTGTCACTAGGGTCACACAAGGTCTGCCCCTATAAAAAGGGGCAGTGAAGGCAGATCCAGTGGGCCGCCCTTTCCATCTGGACCAGCACCATGCCACACCACCTATCCACTCAGAGGCCCTGCCAGTGACCCCCACTCTGGACCACACCTACTGGACAAGGACCCCTTTCCAGCCTGGATAGGTAACTATCACCCTCCACCCCCTCCTCAACCAAGGACTTGGACTCTGCTTCTTTTCCCTACCTGGACTCCAGCCCTTCCACTGAGTCTCTTTCTCCTGCTGCCATTGTGAGTGCTTGTGTGTGTGTGATCCAATAACTTAATGGGGCTGTACTGTGTTTGTTTAATAAAACTGCTATTTGGACCTCTAGTTGGGTTTTACTTTACTATAGTTTGGCCCTCCTCCAATCTCTGCTCCTCGCCCCTCTGTCTCATTTCTCCCTCTCCTGCTTCTGGCTCACTGCAACCTCCAACACCTGTCCTGAGCTCCTCTCTGCTTCCAAACCGCCTGTTTCTTTGCCACTGTCTTATCCCCACTGCCTTTTCCCTTTCCTCTGAGCAACCAGGTTTCTGCCTTAGTTTCTTTCCTGGCTGTCTCCTCCTTGCTACCACTTATCTGCCCCCCCCCGATATCTCAGCTGTCTGCCTCAGTTTCCAGCCCCAGTCTACCTTAAGTAACCCCAAGCCTCAGTTCCTCAGCCAGCTTCTCTGTAGTCCACCAGTTCTAATCTCAGTTCTGGCAGCTTTCACTCCCTATGCTTTAACTCCAGTATCCCAGGTACCCCAAGCACACACATACACACTGTACCATCCAAGTTAGGAACTTACCTATGCATACATGTAGGTGAGTTGTATGTATGTGAACCGGTGAGTGTATGTGTGTGTGTATACATGTCATTGTGTGCATGATATACAAATTAGTGATCTGTGTCTAACTTTTGGGGTGTATAGTGTGTAGCAGCCTTTAAAAAATGGACCCACCTGAATAGAATGGGAAGAACTGCCTGGCAGAGATAGAGTTTGTCCCCGTGGGGACACTGCAGGCTCTGAGGGCAAGTGAAGCTGTTTGGGGGAGCCCTGTTGGAAGTGGGAGGGGTGATGTAACCACAGCACAGTTTGAAAGAGAGCTGTTAGCAAAAGTCTGGGAAGGGACCTGAGCTGGGATTGGCTGAAAGGCTTGGATAAAAGGAGGAGCAGTTTTTCCTGTGGGGGGGGGGAAACAAGAGAGGGAGAGAGAGAGAGAGAGGGGGCTGAGGGACAGGCTGGAGACCAGATTGAGTGTCTCAGTGCAGTGGTCCCTCAGAGAGCCCCTGAGAGAGGCCTGCAGGAGCCGAGTGGAGAAGCTGTAGCAGCAGGAGCAGGCAGGGACTGCTGGTGTGGAGAGCCGAAGCCTGGAGAGACCTGACTGCAGCTGGTGTGGCTGGTGAGCACAGCAGAGCTGGGGTGGGGACTGTGGGAGTCTGCCCTAGTTTCCCTGATGGGAGAGGGGCCCCAGGAGCAGTCAAAGCCCAAGGAGGGGCTTCATTTGCCGGGGCTGTGAGGCTGTGTGGGGCAGGAAGGTTGCTATAGCCTGACGCCCAAACACTGCTCACAGCAGAACCAGGGAAGGAGGCAAAGGCAGGGCTAGGCTGTCTTGCAGGAACTGCAGAGGAGCCACTGCTTGCCACCCAGAGACCCCAGGATCACGGAGACGGACACCAGCGCCAGGGAGCATCCACAGATCATGTGCAGGGACACAGACAGTCCCAATTTTCTGAGATACCCCACCAGGGGCAGTGCATATGGGATTCCTAGTACACCATGTGCAAGTGAGAGACTGTGTAAATAAGTTCTTGAGGGTTTATTAGACAGTATATCCCTGTGCTTATTTAATGATTATTTGTTATGATGTAAATAATTACATCTTGTAAATAGTTTGAGAACTGTCTGCAAGGGTGCTTGATTGTACGGGGATGCTCTTCACTCGGGGCACTGCAGCAGCTTTCCTGGGGGGCTGGGCAGGGCTACTGGCTACCACGTACCCCAGATCCCATTATTCAGGTGAGGGCACATGTAGTATCACACCCAGGGTTACAAGTGTATGTGCTTGAATTGGTGATAGGTATGCATATGCCTAGGCTAGTTTGGATATGTATTTGCCTGAGTTGGTAGTGTATGTGTGTATGTACCTAATTGATGTTTGAGTGTGTGCATGTGCAATTGTACACTCTGCCCTCCTGTCTAACAGTGCAATATTGAGATCCTGAGGGTTGGCCTGGCCCCACAGGGCAACAATCTCAAAAGTAAAGACTGTATAAATGCACATTCTACTATAGAGGGAGCAAATTAAAGTAGCAAATTATCTGATTCCTGAGTGTTTGATTTAGCAATCCCCCTTTCCTCAAGCCACTTGTTCTGGTCTGCGTATCCAGATAGTTCTAGTTATCTCTCAGCTGGACTCTGCATTAGGATCCATTCTCAGCCTTCTCCTTTCCCACTTACTGGTTCCCAGTCCCAATCCCTGGACTCAGCTAGTCCCAGTCTTTAACTCCAATGCCATGTTCTCTCCCATCTCCATTTCCAGTTCCTTTTTCTGCCTCCTGGCTCATTGCCACAGTTTAAACTGCTTACCCTGCATATACACGGACCAGTTTTTGTCCAACGTGCATTCTGTTTCACTTCTTTTTCCAGTCTGGACACAGGATACTGAGAAGTCTCTTCTAGTTCTGGTGTCTAACCTCACCCCACAGTGTAGCAACCTGAGGCCAGGAGGTTCTGCTCAGCTTCTGGGTGGATGGAAGTTTCAAGGAAATTAGTTGCAGAAATCCAACAAGTCTTTATGCAGGCATACCTCTTGGCCAGAGTTTGATGATTTTTTCCCTCAGAATAGCAAACGCACAGCCCTGACATCAAGGTCACCCCATGTCAAATGTCAAGTCCATGGTCTAAAGAAATTGTATAACACCTCAAAGAAAAAAAATGCCAGATATTTTGCTTCTTTTTCCTTTAACTCCACGGCATTTCTCCTGGCAGCCTTTGACAGGGCCAGGCTTCCAGGCTACTACCTCACTGGCAGTAATCCCAGAAGCCAGGACTTCCTGGATGTTCAGTTTTCCATCTGACAGGGATGGTTTTATAGTATCCAGTGTGTACTCACTTAGAAAGAGAGCCACACACAAATTCTGGATAAATGCAAAATATACCCTGTTGATTCCTACATTTTTTGTCAAATGAATGGCAAATAATTATTGTGGTAGGGATGAGACAGAATTATCCTGGCGCATGTCTGCGAGGGGCCAGCAGGGGAGGTTATGCTTAGGGGCAACCAACATGGGTTCATTAGAGGCAGGTCCTGGCAGACCTACCTGGTGGCCTTCTATGACCAGGTCACAAAATCCTTAGACACAGGGGTAGCAGTGGATGTAGTCTTTTTGGACTTCAGGAAGGCCTTTGACACTCTCTCATCCCATTCTTGTTAAAAGACTAGGAGACTGTGGCGTCAACACCTACAAAGTCAAATGGGTCGCTAACTGGCTGGAGGGCCACACCCAGAGAGTGGTGGTGGACAGATCTTATTTGACCTGGAGAGATGTGAGCAGTGGGGTCCCCCAGGTCTCGGTCCTCAGGTCTGCACTGTTCAACAGCTTCATCAGCGATGTGGACCAGGAGGTAAAAAGCACCCTATTCAAATTCACAGACGACACTAAGATGTGGGGAAAAGTGGGAACACAAGAAGGGAGGAATAAGCTGCAATTGGACCTGGACAGGCTACAGGGGTGGGCAAATGAGAACAGGGTGGGTTTCAACACTGACAAGTGCAACGTACTGTACCTAGGGAGGAAGAACCAGCAGCATACCTACAGGCTGGGGAACTCCATTCTCGCCAGTGTTGAGACAGAAAAGGATCTTGGAGTCATTGATGCCACAATGTACATGGGCCAACACTGTGGGAACGCGGTCAGGAAGGTCAACCGTATTTTGTCATGCATCCATAGACGCATCTCAGAGGTCCAAGGAGGTGATCTTCCCCCCCTATGCAATACTGGTCAGGCTGCAATTGGAGTGCTGTGTCCAGTTCTGGGCTCTACACTTCAGGAGGGATGTGGACAGCATTGAAAGGGTTCAGAGGAGGGCCACCCGCATGATCAAGGGGCAGCAGGGCAGGCCCTACGAGGGGAGGCTAAGGGACCTGAACCTGTTCAGCCTCCACAAGAGAAGGCTGAGAGGGGATCTAGTGGCCATTTACAAACTAATCGGGGGGACCAGCAGGCATTGTTCCCCCGAGCACTCACAGGAGTGACTAGAAATAATGGTCACAAGCTGGGAGAGGGTAGAGTCAGGCTAGACATCAAGAGGCGCTACTTCACTGTCAGGGTGGCTAGGATCTGGAACCAACTTCCAAGAGAGGTGGTGCTGGCTCCTACTCTGCGGTCTTTAAGCAGAGGCTGGATGAACACCTTGCTGAGGTTGTTTGACCCCAATACTCTTTCATGCCATGTCAGGGGGTCTGACTTGATGACCTACTCAGGTCCCTTCTGACCCTACCAACTATGAAACTATGTAGTGATGTTACACATGGAGTTGTACACAAGCTTTTGTTCCATCTTTTACTTTGCTTTGCTGTGTCTCCTCCTCTCTCCAGGACCTGAGGAAAGCTACTTTCATAACCTAAAGCTTATCTGTGTCTTCTCCAATCATGCAAGATGGTGCAATAAAATAGATCACTCACATGAATTCCTTAATCTTAAGTAATCATTGTATCTGCTAACTAAACCCTTTAAGTTCATGTTTGGTTTTATGTACAGAAAAATAGAGGCCACCATCCCCCACTGCCAAATTTCCAACTCCCAAACCACCTGCAGCAGGTTGGGGCCAGGTCATACTCCCTCTCCCTACCCCCGTGGCTGGATGAAGCCAGGCCATGTTCCTTTCCCCTAGCTGGATAGGGCTGGGTCACACCCCTTTTTCCCCATGGACTCATGTGCTCTTCTTCCCTCATAGGCTAGGCCTAGCCCCCTTCTCCCTGTGGAACTGGGTTGAGGCTAAGCCATGTTACCTGTCCTCCGTGGGTTTGGGCCATGCCCTCTACCCCTCACAGGGCCAGGTTGGGGCCGGGCCCTGTCCTTTCTTTCCCACAAGGGCCAGGATACCCCTTGTCCCCCTCTGTGTGGCTGGATGGGGCTGTGCTACGATCACCCCACGCTGGATTGGGATCATCAGCCCAATCTAGCCAGAATGGCCTGGGCACTGCCCATCTCACCTGGTGGACAAAAAGGTTGACCACCACTGGTCTAAAGTATGTTAAAGGATTGAAGGGCTTTGTAAAAATCTTATCTTCTAATAAGATCTTGAAAATATTCCTTGGCAACAACTGTAAATGCTGAAGCAACCTGCTTTACTATAATATTCTTGTTCTGTCAGCCATCTTTTCTTAATCTATTTTTCCCCACAGAACGTTAACCTATTACATCTCTATTCATTTTTTGTCACTGAGAAGAATTAGACTTTTCCTTTTTGCAATCATGTTTTTAAGAAAAAAACTCAAAACTTTATTTAGTAGTGACTCCAACTTACCAAATAACATTTAACTTTTAAAGATCTATCCAATCCCCTAAAATATATACTGTAAAGTTTTGTGCATGATGGTTCTCCATCTGCCACCACTCCTCTTCACTCTAAGTTGCCTCTCATAATGCTTGTTTGCCATGCTTTGATGTTCAAAAGAAGGCATATAAAGAGAGGTGAGTTGTTTACTACCCCAAGTGGGATAGTCCATAATCTTCCCCCACAGGCTCCGCCTCCCCTACCCCCTGTCCTTATCACACCTGCATAGGCACGGGCCTCTGACCCCTTCCCAGAAGTCCTCCATTGGCAGTCATTTGTCAGTGAGTCCAGGATAACCTTTAGTACCGTGCTGTCTGATAAACTTTCTACAATATAGCTAACTATTAGTTGTCTCTTATCAATTGAGCAGTATCATAGATCTAGGGTCAGAAGGGGTCTAAAGCAGTCTTGTCCTTATTTCGATAATTCAGTAATTTATATCTCTTATGAGTAACAGACGTCTCTGTGATCACTTTCTCACTCAACTCACATGAATTAACTCATCCCTCATTCGTTTAATCAACTCTACTCTACTTCATCAATTCTCTTTTGATGAACAGAGATCAAGTCTATCGACATTCAATTAATCAATGTCTTAACTGTCTTATCAATTGACAGTCTTTGCCTTATTCAGTGAATTAACTCTTCACAACTCTTCTGATTTATTAAGTCCAGCAGGACCAATATCTTGCTTACACTCACTGCAGGGGGGAACCCCTTTTTTCTTAAGCACTCATCCACCTAGCCAGACACAATATCCCTCTAAAGGAAACCTTTATGAATCCCTCTTACCGGTTTCCAGTGGTCCTTCCCTTTCATCGTGGCCTTATGATCATCTCTGTTATGGGGAATAGCCAGCCTTTGATGACCAGCTTCTACTCCAGTACAATCCACCAGTCTAGCTCCTAACATTAGTCCTGTACCTTCACATGGCTTAACAATCTCTCTCTTGCTAATGCTCCCCTATTCAGGGAAACTTCCCTGGAGCTGGCACAGCCTTATCTTCTGGCTGCTTTCCCTTTCGCCAATAGAAGTCTGTTCTGGGGTCCCATGACTTGGCTTTTTCATGTGGCAGACACAAAGGCTGCACTGTCTGCCCCTGACATCACCATATTCATTCACCCTGCTCTGCCAATGGTCCTTCACCTCCCAGTAGGTCTCTTGGCGAGTCTGGGTCTGGTGAGGTTCTCCAGAATGTAACAGAGAGCCCAGAATTGGTGCCCTGTTACATATATATAGATATAGATATTTATTGCCTATCAACAATGTTTCTGTAGCCTAAACCACTCACTTTCCACAGAAGCCTTGCATGACTTTCTTTCAGTCTCTTACAGTTCCTTTATGTTTCCATCAATGTTAAGCTTTTGTGTTTATTCATCTCTATATGGGAGTAATTCATTCCTCCCTTTCCCCTAAAATTCTTCATAATACAAATATCCTTATGTTCTACTTGTCTTTGTTTTTAAATGCTGTGTAATATTTATCTGTGCTTTACACCTTTCTGGTTCTCTCCTCAGCATATGACTAAACCTAGATACAGCGTTCCAAAATGAAGCTAACTGGGTCATGCCCTACTGAATACTCTGCCGTGCTTATTTTACATTAGCTACTGCTGTAGGCATTTGCCTTTATTAACGATATTGAAGTCCCACAATTATAGATAATTTATATAATCTGACTATCAGCACTTTCTCTGAGGTGATGCTGTTCAGGAAATTTCCCTTATCAGTACAGCTGTGTGAATAACCGTTTTGTTTTAGTTTACAGTTCTGAAGATTTGAAAAAAAAATGTTTGTTGATAAAAACAGATCCTGCCCCCCAAATGTTCAGAGCACTGGGAAGTCCAAAAAAACTTAAAAACTTTCAAGTGAAACAAAATGCCATTTCTTAATCTCCTGTATTTTTTCATATAATTTTCAAATAAAAATAATTTCAGAAACCAAAGTCATGTTGAATAAGAAACACAAAGAGTTCATATTGAACATCTGAATTATGCAGACTCCTGGATTTATTTTTTCAGCTGTAAAAAGTAAAAATACTTGAATCTGAATCAGAGAAATTGACTCAAATCCAAGTGATTTTAGCAACCTGTAACTTTAAAAAAAACTTTAAAAAAATATTTTAAAGTAGTTACTGCTGAAAAAGTTGTTAAGATTTGAGCTCATGAGTAGACATGAAGATATTTTAAGAAGCTCCATGTTCCACATTTGTGATGTAACTCATGATTAGGGATTCCGGTTTTCTCTGTTAAAAAATCCACAATTCTCTGATTTAACCCATAGTTTTATAGTATCTAGGGTCAGAAGGGGCCTAGAGCAGGCCATCTAGTCTGACCCCCTGCCAATGGCAGGAACGAGTGCTGGGGTCACAGGACCCCAGCCAAG
>JAGPOW010003316.1:176141006-176177295 GCA_030014935.1 Caiman crocodilus
GGGCAGGGACCAAGTCCTTGTGAATTGTATACCATCTATCACAATGGTGCCTCGATTCCCTCCAAGTCTCGGGCAATAGTAACACGGGTTTAGTCTTACTGTGCACCATGGGAATAGATGGACAGGTTGGTAGCTAGGTGCTCAAGCAGATTAGTAGCCTATCCTTAAAACCAGATAACAAAAGGGCTTAGTTTAGGAGAAAGGAAGGGAGCAACAGAGTAATATGCAAGTAGGGTCAACCTGTAAATAAAGTCAGAAAGAAGGGGTGGAAAAGCTGTTCTTAGGAATGGTGCATGATCAGATCAATAGTCAGGGTGATAAGAGAGGAGGCAACACTCATATGCGATAAAAAAATGAAAAGTCAGTGGGACTTTTGCTCCAAAATCACAAAGGTGGTTTTGTAACCTCATGGACTGTATGGGGAGCAACCTACCATTTCAGGTGAGAGAACCAGCAAATAGTGAAAGGATGTATTAAGGATTTGATTCTGAGTAAGGAAGAAATGGTTACAAATTTGAAAGCCAAGGACATTTGTGATTCAGGTTATTAATAAAGGAACACCAACTTTCCTCTCAACTCTGTCAGTTCTGCTGCAGCCAAGACTAGCAGTTGGTGAAAATAGTTACTAACTGAGAGATGCTGCTGGCCTATGAGGAGCATAGACTCAGACCTCAGTCCAAACATAGAAAATTGGGGTTGGAAGGGACCTCAGGAGGTCATCTAGTCCAACCTGTTGCTGAAAGCAGGACCAGCCCCAACTAGATCACAGCCAGAGCTTTGTTGAGCTGGGTCTTAAAAACTTCCAAGGATGGAGATTCCACCACTTCTCCTGGTAACCTGTTCCAGTGCTTCATAACCCTCCTAGTGAGAAAGTTTTTCCTAATATCCAATCTAAACTTCCCTTGCTGTAACTTGAGACCATTGCTTCTTGTTCTGTCATCTACCACCACTGAGAACAGTCCAGCTCCATCCTCTTTGGAACCATCATTCAGGTCACTGAAGACTGCTATCACCCCCCACCCTCAGTCTTTTCTTCCACAAATAAGATCAGTTCCCTCAGCCTCTCTTCAAGACATGCGCCCCAGGTCCTGAACCATTTTTGTTGCCCTCTGCTTGCTGAACTCTCTCCAACATGTCTACATCCTTCCTGTAGTGGGGGGGCCCAAAACTGGACACAGTACTCCAGATGAGCCCTCTTCACTACTGAATACAGTGGAATAATTACTTCCTGCGATCTGCTGGCAATGTTCCTCCTAATGCAACCCAGTATGCTGTTAGCCTTCTTGGCAAGAAGGGCACACAGTTGACTCATATCTAAATTATTATCCACTGTAATTCTGGGTTCTTTTCCCCAGATCTGCTGCTTAGCCAGTTGGTCCCAAGCCTGTAGCAGTGCATGGGATTCTTCCATCCTAAGTGCAGGACTTTGCACTTGTCCTTGTTGAACCTCAAGATATTTATTTTGGCCTAATCCTCCAATTTGTCTTGGTCACTCTAAATCCTAAGCCCTCCCCTTGAGTGTATCCACTACTCCCCTCAGTTTGGTGTCATCCAGGACCTTGCTTAGGGTGAAATCTTTCAGATCATTAGATACTGAACAAAACTAACTCCAGGACCAATCCTGGGGGCACTCCACTTGAGACTGGCTGCCAATTAGACATTGAGTCATTGAACACTACCTGTTTAGCCTGACAATCCAGCCAGATTTCTATCCAGCTTACAGTCCATTCTTTAAACCCATGCTTGCTTTCAAGAATGCTGTGGGAAACCATATCAAAAGCCTTGCTAAAGTCAAGGTATATCACATCTACTGCTTTCCCCACATCCACAGATCCAGTTATCTCATTACAGAAGGCAATCCACTTGTTCCAGCAGGACTTCCCCAGGGTGAATCTATGCTGACTGCTCCTAATCATCTTCTTTTCCTCCAAGTGCTTAGAAATGGATTCCTTGAGGACCTGGTCCATGATTTTTCTGGGGACTGAGGTGAGACTGGCTGGTCTAATTAATTCCTTTGATCCTCCTTCTTCCTTAAAATTGTACATTATATTTGCCCTTTTCCAATCATCTGTGACCTTGTCTAAACACTATGAGTTTTCAAAGACAATAGCCAGTAGCTCTCCAATTGCATCAGTGAACTCCTTCAGCACTCTCAAATGCATTGCATCTGGCTGTATGGACTTGTATATATCCAGCTTTTTAAAATAGTCCCTAACCTGCTGTTTCACTGCTGAGGGCTGATTGCCTTGTACCAAAACTGTGCTGCCAGTGCAATAGTCTAGGAGCTGACAATTGCTTCCTTATGAATAGAAAGGGCACGGAGGCTGATCTACCCTTGATTAATCTTAGTCCTGCAATGACATACACTGAAAGTTTTGTATATGAGCTTATACAACTACAGATTCCTGTGTTATCTTGTATGCCTGGAGCCTCAAGGTGCAATATGCTTAGAGCAGTTTTACTTGAAATATAGATGTCTTAGAATTGCACACTGTGTTCCAGCTGTATCGAGAGCAGAATGCACAGGGATACTGTGATACTGCTATCCTTACCTGTATGTTCTAACAGCACTGAGTTACAAAAGTTAGCTCTAACGCAGCTCAGACACCAAGTGACAGGCAGTCCAGAAATGCACAAATGGACAGATGAACAAGGGTGAAGGCAAGGCAGTCACAGCTTACAATTCGTCTAATGATGTAGCTCCTGCACAAGGGTTAATGTGTTTTCTCCCTTTCTTTGTTAATATTGCATATGTATTTGTATTTTTAATGAAATCACATACTCTCTCTAGTAGGTTACTATGTATGCAAAGATCAAAAAATTATGTTGCATGGCAAAACATGTTGCATTTAACAGGATAAAGGGACACTGCCAAGGCACAATTGAGCCTTCACGTGCATAGCACATTGCAAGGTAAGCAAGAACTAGTTCCAAATTAATCCCAATTGCAGAGTCCAGGCTGAAGGAAGCAGCACTGAAAGAAACAACTCAACTACCTTTCTTGCTTCTCTTTTCGCCTGTTCCTTGTCATCATTATTCTGCTTTCTTATAAGGGCTGGAGTAGAAGAGTTATTAAGCTTGCCAGCCTTTTCTGCTTTGTTGCTTCTTATCTGCTCTCCATCCCCAATATGAAACAGTACAACTATATTTTTTCTTTGTCATATCCTTACTTCTCACATGCTTTATAAATGTAAGTGCAGGCTTTGAGGGTACAACAGACTTAGGAGCTAATAAGGTGGGGGGCGGTAATGCAAAATGGGGAGAAAGAGCAGGAACTCATGGAGATGGAACAATATGGGAATAGGATATATTAAAGCTAAGTGGGACCTGGACCAGGACATCTTTTCACTTCCTCACCCACCTCATCCTTCCCAGGTCAGTAGCTTGCTACCTTCTCTCCCCTCTCATTACTTTTCTCTTTGCTCTGGTTTTGCTACATGGGCCTCAGGCATGTTGTTGCCTGTTTTCAGTCCTTTCTCCCTCACAGGACTACTGTCAGGTTTTGGCATCTCAAAGTGATCAGCTTTCTCCTGAGCTAGGACCAGTCTTTTACTGATAGGCAGTCAGCAGTCAGACAAGGACATTATGCTCCCTGCATCTTTCTATCTACCTGTTTTTGTGCTATCCTACAAACCACTTACTATGGTTCCAGCATATATCAGCATTGCATGTTACTGTAGTATTTATCTATTGCTTGGCAGCTCAATTGGGAGTAGGTTTCCATTATGTTAAGGCTGTATGTGTCCTTGTCTCCCACCCTTCTAGCCTCTTACCTTACAATGTAAGGCTACTGAAAGGGTAGGAAGGAGGGAGACATCTTTCCTATGCATTTATTTGCCTTTAAAAAGATGTTTTTAGTTTTGTGATTAAGTAAGTCTTTGCTTCTTAACTGTGCCATTGAAGACAGGCTGATTTCTCTCAAATCATGACAGAAGTGGGACTGAAAGCATCTGTTAGGATTCTAGGAAAGGAGAGCTAAAATGATCTCGCTGTGTCATCTAGTTCGGCCCTCTGCTCAAGTCAGGATCATTGCTGACTAAAGCATCCCAGCCAAGCATTTACCAAGCTGAAATGTCCTGGATCTCCTTTCTTAAAGACAGGTACTATATTTTTCCTTTTCCAATCATCTGGGACCTCAACTGACTTCAATAAATTCTCAGAGGATAGCCAATAGTTCTGAACGAACCTCAGCCAGTTCCTTCAGTACCATAGGATGCATTTCATCTGGGCCTACCAGCTTGAAAGCATTTACCCCTAACCTGTTCTTCTATTACTCGAGGCTGTTTGTCTCCTTCCCTATCCTAGCTGTTAACTGCACTCAGCAGCTGGTAGCTGTCCCTAAGTAAAGACTGAAATGGAAAAGGTATTAAGTACTTCAGCCTTTGCTGCATCATTTGTAACTAAACTGCCTTCTGCATTATATAAAGACAGTGCCTGAGACCTCCTGGTTTTTGATCCAAAACTACTTATTCAAGGTATGCTTACTAACTCCTTTCCTGGGAAATAGGCCACAAAGAAATGGGATGTGGAAAGAAAAAATAAAGCAGAATGAAAGGAAGAGTTGAGACAACAGTGCAAGAGGAATGTTTACTAGTGCAGTATCTGCTCTAGTGGAAATAAAGTGTCAAGATGAAATCAACTTTACTTCCAGTAAATCTATAACCCACTGAAGGGAAGATAGAAGATCACAGTTTTTCCCCAGATAGACACTAAAGGAAGATGTGGTGGGAAGGAGAGAGAACCCTTATTAGGCTTATGCAAAACTAACTTTAATAAATTTAGGCAGTTACCAAGGCAGTTTACTCTCCAGGACTTCCTCTCTCTAACTGTCATAATATACAGGATGGGTAATCAATAGCCAAGCTGTTTATATGTGTGAGATCATTGCAGGAAGAATAAACTTGATAAACTGCAAAATGTTTGCATAGCAGGGGATATTGCTTCCCCTTCCTCTTTTTCACTGTTTGTAATCAGCCCTCCTTTATGCTTTAACTAAAATAAAAGATGCTGGGCACATACCGTCCTGAAGAAGCTTGTTTAAGTGAACTGGCACTTTCAAACATCTGGGCTCTTGCAGCCACTCTGAAAATGAAATTAAGCAGCAAGTTAAACTTGTCCTTTTAATTAAATGTACAGCATGATTTCAATTTTGGCCTAAACAGTTGCACAAGCCAGGAAGGGTTATTTTATTTTATGAACTGTTTACTTGATTTTTAAACAGATGCAGTTCTTTTTATCCACAAGAAAAGTGTTAGGGAAAAGTAAGTCCCATGTTGAAACTTAGCCACATTTCATCCAGTCTTAAAAACACGCCAAACTTTAAGCACCTGGGTAGTTTTCACTGACTTCCAGTTGGGGCACCTGCTGAAGGGCCTTGCCAGATCAATACACCTCTAAATAGTGGCTAAAAACAACACAAGACACGGTCCTATAATTCATAATTCATACTGATGGTCTGTCATTAAATATATCTGAAATGAGCAACATTTGGAGTCTAATAAAGGGGGAAAGCACATCAACATTTCTGGGGTTTACTCTCAGTTCTGTCACTGACATGCTGGGATGTTGGGCTAATCAGCAGCCTGTGTATGCTTGGCTTATCAACCTGTGAAAAAACATAATGATACCTTTTCCAATTTAACAGTGTGTGGTAAGTCTGAATTGGAGTGTGCAAAATGTTTTTGGAGGTCTTTGTGATACCCAGCGTGACTTCTGAAAGTCAAGTCATAAGTAAATATCAATTTATATTTTGTAATGTGTTTAATCACAAGAAAACTAACCCCACTTTTCCAAAACAAAGGATTTAACTGTAATCATGTAAGGCAACAGTATAGAGCAGTTTCAGAGAAGGGTGTTTTTATCTGTTACTTTAATTTCTGATTCAGAAATGCGAGACATGATGAACCACATCACTTTATTTCTTGATAAGCTGCCAGTGTAGTCA
Source organism: Caiman crocodilus (assembly GCA_030014935.1). NCBI lineage: Eukaryota > Metazoa > Chordata > Crocodylia > Alligatoridae > Caiman > Caiman crocodilus. The sequence goes on from JAGPOW010003316.1 coordinate 176,146,951, forward strand.
ATGGCCCTGCTGGCTCTTAAAATAATAAACTACAGAAGAGGCAATGATAAGAATGATTAGAGTGGGCAAATAATAGTCAAACTGTTTACCTCCTCCTTCCAGGCTCCAATGGCTAGTGAAGTACATAGGAGTCTTTCCACTTACTTCAATAGGCTTTGAGCCAGATTCCATTTGCCCGGTTTGGGAAGTTTATGAAACTGGATGAATAATTCATGTATGAATAAATATTCAAACAAATGTTCACAGATACTTCATCTATCATTCCAGCTGTACAACACTGTAAAAAATCTATTTCCATAAAATCTGGATGACTTACACTGATCCCGGCCTCTGATAGCCATTACTTGATGCAGTATCTAGTCTTAATCTCCTACACATTTTTGGTGGCAGCTCAGGGTTAGGCGGAGCTTTTGGTGTATCTTTTGCATCTATTGAGGATAAGCTCTGTACAGATCCACTGAAGCTTTTGTTACCTAAAGAAAATGACCAGAGTGCATAGAACATTAAAGTACATTGAGCTCTTATTACAACCTGCAAATACAGAACAAAGAAGGATTTTTTGAAGAATAAAATAGGGACAGTATGTACTGAGAGAAAAGGCAGTTTATCAAGTGGAAGCATCGTACCACCAGCACGGAAAATAAAGATATTGAAATTTTGAGAAATATTTAAGATTATTATGCTGTGTTGAATGGATTGTGTCTGTTTTAAACACTTATAACAAAAATGTGACAATCAAATGCTACAAAATGAAACTTTCTTCATTGTTTAAATTTAAAAGGGTTTGGTAATTAATAATTTCAACTTGTCTAAAATAACATTTGATTATAATAGCTCAATAAAATTAAACACACTTTTCAAAGCTTGGGTTCTACTTGTAAAAAAAAAACATCTCTGGGTGGGAGAGGGTGGTAGGATTAGTATTGTTTCAAACTGTATAGACTCTGTTGATGCTTTTTAAGCTATAAAATGGTGCAAGAAAGAGGGATCTTAAAAACATCTATCAAAAAACAGTAGTGTATACAGAAACATTTAAAAACATTAGTAGTCTTCTGACAACCTACAGCCCTGTAGCCTTCTGATGCTCTTCTTTTTTTTTTCCTGGGTACACTGCACCAGATATCCTCCTAGAACAACTTCAAAAAACACAGAGGACTTACCTTCAGCTGAAGGAATTGACCTGAGGGAAGAAGCTGCAGATCTTTTCAACCCGGTCAGACCATAAGGTCCCTTTTTGGTCAGATCTATGGGTGGAGACGTAGTCTCTGGACCAGTGACAGAAGCTACACTTTGGCAGTCTGACTCCACATCTGTTTTTGTTGCATCCTCCTTAGAGGAAGATTCTGGACTTGTTGTCCAAAGACCTGAGCTCTTCTGCCCATTGGAAGAAGGCGGGGATGCAATCCATGGAATTCCTCCTGACTTTTCTCTGGGCTGGGATGATGCAGATTTTGTGGTGCTGTTTTGTTCTGATGAGTGAGAAGAGAGCGACTCTATGCTGCCCATGGGTGTGCTGTCTGGACTGCTGCTGTATGAGTCACCTGGGGGAGAGAAGGGTCATGTAGAAAAGAAATACTGGGTGTGTGTTAATTTCTAGAGGTGTACATTTTCCCAGGGCCATCGGTAGCCCCTGGAGTTTTGGCTATCACCAAAATCATTAGTCTATGTATTTTTATAGATAGCTTTTCTAAAGACATAATGGTTTTTTGTTAATTTGCATTTAAGTTGGGCACTTGTTGTATAACCCTTTTCCTGTGGAAGGATGCAGTCAGGTACTCCTGGGATGGCTTTCACCCCAACTATAGACTACTGTGGCAATGCATATGACTCGGGAGTTATACCAAAGTCTTTGGGTCTCTATTTCATGAAACCAACTCTTACTACCCTTTTTAGTTTTAGTTTGAACTTTAAAGACTTTTTATACATTACATCCCTCATAATTTTCCTCATTTGTCATACTGCCCCTGACTCAAATGGCTACAATTGAGCAAGAAACACAAGTGAACTAAACAGATTATGAAGGATTAGGCAGACTGCCAGCTACTTTGCACTTGCAGCTCTTCCATTAGAACCTAATAGGTTTTAGACAATTTCTTTATTTCTGGAGCTGGTGGATCCAAAGGACTTGAGATTTGCTAAAGGCTGAGACTGCCTAACCTCAAATGACCAGAATTGAATTTGGGATGAATTTTCACCCTACGCGTAAGAATGGGCAGAAAGGTCAGCATAGAAGAAATATTGCATGCTGCAAATGTAGTCCTAGGAAACTAAATTTAACCTATGGAATCAGTAAATGGAGACTATTACCTTGTATTACTGCTCGAAAACTGTAAAGCAATATAGTTTTAGCTCTTTTTAGAGGGAGTGGTAATTTTAGCATTGTTCCTCCACATTGATGACTAGAACATGGTATTTAGTGGTTTAGTTTTGGAAATGGGCTTGTAGAGATGCATTAGAGAAATGGTCCAGGGGAATGGCAAGGGTGAATTGATTTCTAAAAGCCTGTTTGTGACAAAGTTTCCTTCAAGGCCCACTATGCTTGAAACAGGCAAGCAGCAAGCAGGCACACAGGCTGGAAAATGGAAGACATGCAACACACTGTTAAATAACATGAACAGTATACCCAAACAGAGATAAAGGACTCTGCGATTAACAGTGCCAAATTGCAGAGCCAATGGGATTTCTGGTTTTGGTAGATGGAGAAACTGGTAAGAGACCAAATTAGGATGTTTGTGTGTGATGAAACAAAGAAATATGCTGTCCTGAATGTGGACAGTATGATGCCCAGAGATGCAGAGTCATCACAGCTGGAAAAAAGGATACAAATGGAGGGATTTCAGAGCAGCAAAGGGTGCCAGAGGCCACCATGGACAGAGGGAATACCACCAGCCTGTCTCACACATCCCACTGGAGGAGGGAGTGTGGGGGGTGGGACTCGGCCTTCAACCTCCAGGCTGTTGACATCTGATATTCAAGAGAGAACCTCTAAAGAACTTGAGACTTGCTACAGACTGAGACTGTGTAGCCTTGGATGACCAGAACTGAAGTTGGGATGAATCTTGTGTACTGGCCAGATGTACTGTGACCCTGATGACAGCTCTAGGACTGACAGATATAGAATTGTTTGCATTATTCTTATCTATCTCTGTGTATCAATAAAATTTGCCTATTATCAAATGGGGAGGTTGCAGTCGGTCTGAGGGTTTGGGTCCACCCCGCACAAGGTATCTGGGTCATAAATCTAGTGCCAACACAAATGGCCAGGCTGTAAGGTTTTTGAGAAAGCTTGTTATCTGTCTTGATCCCCCTCTCATATTACAAACCACAGATATGTTGGTGACCCTACTCTGGGGTTGTTAATGGTAACCACGCTTAACCATGTTAGAAACAGAAGTCTTGGCTCACAGGTGACCACAGAGCAGTTTTTTTGATGCATTTCCAGGTTTGGAGCATGGAAGAGGAAGCTGGTAGGTAGGGTGTCCTTGAGGCTGCAGTATGCTGCCACAGTGATGTGGATATGCCCATAGTTAGAAGGCACTGTTAATCAGGGCATGTTTCAGAAGGAACTGAATGTCCTTGTGGACTGGAGTAATAAAAACAGGATGAAACAGAACAATATAAATGCAAAGACACACATTTTGGGATTGATAAAAAGAATCTTTGCTAAATCCTAAGAGCTCATTATTTGTAGGTGACTGAGTGGAAGGAGAAAGATAAATAAATAAATATAGGAGTATTAGTTTCTCTCAGGATGATTATGACTGAGCTGGTATCATGCAAGTGATAAAAGCAAACCACAATCTCTATGATCTATCAGGTGCAATATTTCCAGTACAGAAAGGGAAGTACTAATGACTTCATGAAAGAAGGCATGAACACACATTGGGCTAAGATTCATGGGAGGGAGAACAGCAATTTATGCTAAATGACAACGTAGACACAAGAACAAATCAGTGTAAACTCTACATGAAAAAATGTAGCCTGGAAATTCGAAGATGGTTTCAAACCATTTGAAAGACATCTTCAATCAAAATAATGGGGCAAACCCCCTAATGAATCAAAGATGGAGCTTTATCAATCAATTAACAGGATTCTCTAATGTGGTGTCTTGCAATAGCAGGGGACTAGACGTGATTACTCAAGAGGCCCCTTCCCTATGCTCCTATATCTAACATCAGACAGGTTGTTCTTACAACTGCATGAACTGAGAATTTATCTACGGATCCTGCTACTCTGCAATTGTGTCAAATGTTCTTGGGTGGTCCTCCGTAACCCAGGTTCTTTGTCTGAAGAGCAAAACTAAGCTCAAATGATTCTACATGAATAAGAATCTCTCTCCAATCTCTCAGTTCTAATCTTCAAAGGGAATTTACAAAACACTTTTCACAGACAACCCTACAGACTTTATTTCATCAACCCACTGAATACATATATAAATATATATTTATATTTAGTCCATGATTTTTTGGACTAAAAAAATCCATACATTGGATTTATGACATATTATAACTTGACTAACATCTGACTTCCCAGGTACCTCTCCACTATTTATGTCCTGCATGCATTCCCCACTCCCCACCAACCTGTCTCTCACCCATTAATCTCTGACTTCTTAATTTACCTTGTCACTGACTGACTTTCTTGTATGCATACCAGCCTCTGGCTTCTTTACTATTCATTCCATCCAGAAAGAGCATAGACCAACTTCATATGCTTCCTCAGCCTGACAAAGGGTGCTTGTACTTGAAAGATTCCAAAGAAGAATTTTTTTCCAACCATTTGAGTTTGTCTAATAAAAGATATCAGATTTACCCAAAGAACCTTGTCTGTCTACATTAATGAACTATTCTAGGTTGTCTTTTCCATTGTGGTGGGACCAGCATATAAGTAACAACTGCAACCTTATTATGATATATCTGTGTGCCTTGCTGGGTTAATTTTTCTTTCAGGAATGTTTCATGACATTTATAGGGGTGTAAGTTGTAGCCATGTTGGTCTAAGGACACAAGCAGACAAGGTTCTTTGGGTGAATCTGATATTTTTTATTAGACCAACTTAAATAGTTGGAAAACAAAATTTAAGCAAGCTTTCAGGTTTAAAAACCTGTTGTCAGGCTGAGGAAGTTTCTGCAGTTGGTGTGTGTTCTTCTTGGGTGGAATGAAAAGTAAAGAAGCCAGAGGGTGGGCTGGTATGCATACAAGACAGGCAATCAGTGAAGATGTAGACTGAGGAGTCAGTGGGTGAGAGACAGGCTGGGTGGTGCAGGGAGAGAAGAAAGATGAATAGTGGAGAGATTTATATTTTTATTTATTTAGCTTCACCTCTTTTTAGTACTACTGAAAGACTCTTGCCATGCTTGTCTACTGTTTCCCAACCAAAATGTCATTACATAGCTCTTAATACCTTCATTATATAACTCTTAATACCTTCATCAAAAATCCATTCTATTTTCTGGCAAAATAATTTGGCTGCTGAACACAACCCAATGGTATTCTTAGGAAACAGTGTCTCCCAGAAGCAGTTTTGAATGAGATCAAATACATGCTCTGATTTTCTAAGGGCACCTGCCAAACTCTGCTGCTGCATCTGGTGCAGATAAATACTTGGCATCATTCATCCGTCCAACATTTTCTTCACTTGTAGATAGCAGAAAATGTTCCTTCTTCCTTTATGTTTGGACCCCAAAAGAATTAAATAACAAGTGAAGTACTGCCTTTTTCCCCCCCCAGCTACCACTACCAGTGAGTACTCCTCTCTCTCGGTTCTTCTGTTCACTCTCTGATTCCCCAGAACATTAATCCTATCCAGCTTTTCTTCTAGCCTCAGTCTTAAAATGGGAGGAAGTTTCTGAGAGCATGACTCATGCTATGCTCTGGCATTTTCACCCCATTATAATACTCTTTTTGTAGCCTCCCAATTCTTTGAACACATCCCCAATTTCCTCAGTTATTTTGGTCCCTGACTCTCCAATGAATGTATTATCCCAATGAAAGTTGTCCTAATAATTGGTATTTTTCTTTCATATGATTTAAATAAATCCTTTCCAAGCAGCTATTTACCCACACATTTACTTTGCCACTTAAAAACATATTAAAATAGAGCTGGAAGAGACATCAGCAGATCACTTGGTCCAACCCCCTGCTAAGGACAAGAACAACTCCATCTAAATCATCAAGTGTACACCTTTATAATATTTATAATCTTCAGAGGATGGAGGATTTTACACCCTCTCTGGGTAGCCTGTTCCAATGTTAAACAATGCCCATAATAAAAAAAATCTTCCTTGTGTTGAACCTAAATTTCCATTTTTGCAATTTAAGACTGTTATTCTATGTCCTTTTTGTCCCCTGTGGCCACAGAGAAAAGTCTGTATAATTGCCCTTTGAGGAGTCACTTGTGGTATCCAGTGTTATAAAGTACTCTGTGGTACACTTATCTCAATCTCACCTCCACATGATTTAAAATGTACTCTACAAGCTGTAATATAGTAAATGAAATACGTGGTTCACTACTTTTGCTCTTAAAATGATCTTTAAGTTTGGAAATGAGATAATACAGCATTTTACTTCACCAATAAAAAGTACACTTGAGTCAAGAGTTCAGAACCATTATACGGCTTTTTTGTACAGATGGAATTAATTGTATGGTCTCTGTCCTGTTCCCAATATGCCATCAAGGGCACTATTACCTGGTCCCAGTCCCACATTCACTGATAGCCCAGTCCTGAGGTGGGGGAAATGGGCAGCCTGCACTCACCTAGGCCTATGGCTCAGTGTCTACCCAGTTCTCCTTACCCCTCTATGGACTGGAGTGGGAGGAGAGAGGAGCTTTACGGGATGCTGAGAAACCCCCTGTAGTGCTAAGATGTACTATACAAACAATATATGCAAAACATAACATTGCAGGGAAGTTCCTGTAATGTTCAAGAACATTCGTACAGAAACACTTGTGCAGTGCTTCCATCATTTTTCAAGTACTACAGGGAATGTGCACATCTGTTCCCTTGACTTTTGTAGCACAACAGGGTTGTATGTAGTGCTACACATATATTGTCTGCCCACAGCCTAACACACCTAAATATAGACAAGTCTATTAGTTATACCCACAAAAACACCAGAGATTATCCATCTTCACAGGGGAACTTCAGTGCTGGCCTTCTGTAGCTGTCTCTCTTTGCTGGCACCTCCATTTTCATCTGACTAGATTCCCCCTTTTCATACTTTATGGTAGTCCAGGCACCTTTGCCATGACAGGAACTACTGGGGGCTATTCTGTTTATTAGTTAGCTTAATTCTCTTTTTTCTGGACATTCTGGTACCAGTCCAAATTGCTTGGAAGATATTAATTAGATATGATGACTGTTGAAAGTACAGTTCCTGAGGAAGAAGATCTATTTTTTCTTTTACAATCTGGCCTAACACCAGATTGCCAATACTTAATCTGTTAACTGCCCTCCCCTATCCACCAAACTTCATGGTCAGAACTTTACTCTTGCATTGACTGTGCTGTCACATAGTTTCTAGAAAGCTTCATGAAAGTACCTCAGGAGAGCATGCAGTCAGTACCTTTTACAATAAATAAGTAGTTAGGCCACAGGCATAGATTTAGCCTGTCTAGCAGCCCTTGCTGGTTTGCTCCCTGATTCTCTTTAAGATATCATCCAAATCAAGGTCATTTTTTTATTTTTTAGTATTGCCATTATGAGAGAGAGAATTTCTTTTCTACTCAGTGGGCATGTCTACACGTGTATTTATGCTGACTTAAATTTATTGCGCAGTAAACTACTATGCAGTAGCTAAAGTTAGTCCCAAGTCAGTCCACACAAACAGTGTTACTGTTCAGTAACATGTCTACAGCTACATTACTATGCAGTAACTGATTGGATGTAAATATGATACCTGCGTGATGCAGGTATCAAATTTACACTCGTCAGTATAAGTTGCCATATTTCCTGTTCAGTACAGGTGTGCATGTGCAGATGTGTGCCCATACTGTGCAGTAAGTTCAATTACTGTAAATGTACAAGTGTTACTGTAAATGCCCAGTGAAGACTGAATATGTTTATTAAACTGTTAACAGCTCCACACCATGATACTGATTTCAAATTTAGTTTTTATGTTTTGCAGCTTGTCAAGAAGATTTCATAATACTGCCATAAAAAGTGAAAGGTATAAAGGAATGTGCTAAGAATGTACATTTTTTGCCTACTTGCTTTATAACGCTCAAAGACTGGGAATTCTGGATTACCTGGGGTCAGGAAATGTACTGTTAAGATGCTCTGGGACACAGTGTCAGGTGCTTTAATCAGTGAGCTGCGTTAATTAAAAGCACCCATATATCACAGGTATCAGTGTCCCCACAAGGCCCACATTAGTGAGCTTTAGTTCAGAGCGCCCCACCACCATTTTTTCAGTGCTTTGAACTAAAGCTCACTACATGTGTTTTATTTCAACCAGCACACTGGAGCAGGCTCCAAGCATGTCTGTAGGAGCCCTCAGTGATTTCTGAGTAAAGCATGGTAGCTGAAGAAAAATATACCACACAAGTATCCCCAGTGGAAGAACAGAGGACTTTATAGCATCACTGGAATTGAAAGTATCCCGAGAAAAACTGGTACCGGTTTAATAGTTCTTTACTGTATCTGGAAACAACATGCACCAGCACAAAAGACAGATAGACAAAAGGCAGACATATTGCTGCTAATAGCTGTTTTTGAAACACTTGATGGTTTCAGTATTTTCAGTTAACTGAGGCAGAGGAAACTGACTATGAAACTGTATTACAGAAAACTGAGGAATACTTCAACCCCATGGGGAAACGAAACATATGAATGATATGAGAAAGTGAAAATATAAAAGAGTTTGAGACTGCTCTAAAGTGAAATAATGAATCTTAAAATTCTTAACGGATAACAGATGATGATTGGGACCTAGGAATAAATATAAAAAAGACTATAGGACACTGTAATTAACCCTCGATAAACCCTTAGTTAGATTTGTCAGGTATAGAAATGCTTAGTTAGAATTTGTCAAGTTAGAATTTGCCAAAGTGATCCTTACTGACAGTAGAGCCCTCTGACACCACTGGCATAATAGCTAATCCAAAATACTACAGTAACAGAGACCAGAGGCAAAGTCAAAGGGCACAAACTATAGTTACATAGATAGACAAATGGGCAAAGAGACAAAATAAAAACAGAAGATGGAGCTGAACACACTGTGGATTTGCTACAAATAAGCATTCAGTATCTTTGAACCAACAATTGCATTGCTTACTAATTACCAACACTGAGACATAAAGAACAGGGATGGAGAGGTTGTTATCTATAAGAACGGATAAACTTACTATCGGGGTCTGCCAAACATGGGGTATATCTTCCTTTAGGCTTGCGTGTGCCTGTGGAGAGACATATAGCTCTTGACCTTCTGGAACCTGAACGGGACTGAGGCTGGGGAAGAGGAATATTGGGGTCCGGTGCAGTGTGAAATATCTGTATGTCAAAACAAAAAAAATACTAAGAATGAATCATATTTTTCATTTCCCATTTACTGTTGCACCTGTTAAGAATGCTATAAAATACAGAGGCATAACATGTGAATAATGCACCTGGGGCAGACCTCTCTCACTCTTCCTCACAAGGCAGCACGCAGAGCAGTAGAAAGCAATTAGTGCAAGCAGTGTATGTCATGAAGTGCAAGGTTTTCTGGGAATTGCAGTTCTGTAGTGTGCTGTGGAGTTCACTGTTGGTGCTGGGAGAAATTTTCACCCCATTGTTTTGCCTGTGTGGCATGGTAGGAGGCACAATTGTGTGAATCACACATTAGATCCCATTAGTTTTATGTGTTGAAGAGGCTTAATACACATGCCCAGAAGATAAGGCCTCCATAGTAGCAATAAAGGAGGGAGGGTGATAGAAACCACATGGACAAGAGATCTTAAAAAATTATGAATGTTGTACAGTAAATAGTCATTCTTTCTGTTTCAAGTGATTGTCTGCATGAGTTCCATGCTTCATAGATGCTAGGATCGGAAGGGACCTCAACAGATCATCGAGTCCAACCCCCTGCATAGTCAGGAAAGGGTGATGGCCAAGCTTGATGAAGACACTTGATAGGTTTCAGAAACGAGACTTATTTCTAACACCTCTAGTGGAATGAGTGCTGTTGCGGCGAGGTGGATCAAACAAAGCTCACTTGTTCTGAAGTAGTTGGAGACTTCCCTAGATAACCTCAGATATGATATTACCTGACCCTCTCTACATAGACCACAAGCATTCTAGGTGGTTTTTTTACATTAATATAATGACCTTACTAAACCTTCATAATAAAGTACATGAAGCTTAAGTTGTCTGTGGTTTAATGGGGCTTGGGATAATTGAGTGGGAAATAAGTACTTGATTCAGAAGTAACTCTTGTTCAACTTGGAACAGAACCTTGGGAGGATGCCTGAGAGTCATGTGGTTTTTATGGAAATATGAAGTAAAGAGGACCCATCATGAAGACCTGAATCTCCCCTACCCTCTGAAGTACGAATAAACCTAGACACTAGTATCCATGACCAGATGCTCCATGGTACTAGCTGTATCATTTGCAGGCATGATGCAGGCATGAACTTAACCCCTAAGGCCAGTGTAAAGTATTAAGCATTCCCAGGCCTCTTTTCATACATTGATCAAAACTAGTTCTAACCAATTATTAAAACATAATTAAGTGGCATCATCCACATCCTACTTCCTACAACCTTCCCACCGAATGTAGACACCTATTTGGCAGGTGACTCTGATCCTTGTGTTGGTGTTCTGGACTGGTTTTATCAATTTACTCCCTATTTGTTGGTTTTGGAGGCTCCAAATTAATTAGTTACTTTCTCATACCTTTTGTGGAAGCATATGGTATGCCTAATTTTGTATTCATTGGGGCCTAGTTCAGTTCATGTTGTTATCAGAGCCCCTGCATGATTTGTAAATGCACTAATTGTTATATTAATCCATACTTCAGTGAGACCTAAAGCTATCATGGGTAAGAAGAAAACAAGGGATAGTTGGGTCCGCTCACAGTCCTTTGTGTCCTCAGGTGGGGCATGAGACCTCTGTCATGCAGACATGCCCCAAAAGACTTTGCTGGCCAAAATCAAGCTGACTTTGGGCACATGAAATCAAGAGAGTAAGCCATGAAATCACTCAAAGAAGGATTTTTTTATCTGAAAATACCCCTTAATATAAGGCAATAAACCAGATATTGCATGGGGCAGTGAAGGCAAAGACATGCTCTTTCTTCCAACCCAGAGAACTGACTACATTCTCCAGCAAGATTCTGGGCAGCTCCTGTACTCATGTGCAGAACCATGTACAGCAAATCATTTTCTTTTTCAGACTCATCTGATGAGGCAATGAAAAAGAGATCCTGTAGTGTGTTAACTTCACTCATATTGCAAAAATATTTTCAAGTAAAAAATGTCAGATATTGCTCTACCTTTTCATAATGCTCTATAAGAATTTCAACAACAATATTCTGAAACTTAATGTTCATCATAGCAGCCACAGTTTCTTCCTGTGCTCGCATCAGAGTTGGACCAAAAATAACTCCTAGGTTGGAGACTGTCATCAGATTTTGTTGACTGTGTAAAGATACCCTGTAAATAAACACAAAATAAAAGATCATTAAATATTCTATAAACATCATATCAATCTCCCAATCCAAGAAAGGACAAGATATTTATGTTCCAGTTCAATAACCCATTCAAAAATTAACTTGTCTTTGCAACAAAGGCCTTGAAAGCTCAATGTTCCTCACCTCTAATTCCTCCCCACATTATATCGATTGCATAGAGGTGGTTAGCCCTGCTTGAAAACAGGCAGAAAGTAGAGCAGACTGACACCTTAGAAATTAACTAGTTCAGAGAGGTATGAGCTTTTGCTGGCAGCAACATAATTTGTCAGAGGCTAGGACTAGACACAGTCTGATGAAGTAGGCTGCTGCCTATGAAAGCTCGTGCTTCTCTGAACCAGGTTGTTTTTAAGATTCCTTCTTGCTCCACTTTATGTCTATGAATTGTATATAAATTATTCCATGAGAAAAAATGAAGACAAGAAAATATAGACTATATTTTTGATCATACTGCAAAGTGGACAAAGAGAGCACTTTCTGATGGAGAATAAAACTGGGTCTCAAATTTCTAGAAAACAATTTCTTTTGTTACAACAATTCCCCAAACTGCTAATGTGACAATACACAGGTATATATTAGGCGTATGCAAAGCTTCGGTCCACAATTCAATTTGGAGAAGATTCAGCCTGATTTGGAAGCTGAATCACTGAGTCTGAATTGAATTGGGAGAAGAAAAAAACCCTCTGAATCAATTTGGAGCCTATGAATTGATTCAGAGGTGGTCTTTTACGGGAACAGAAACTGAGGAGAGGAAGGGGGAGCAAGGGGGAAAAGACTGACATCCGCAGCTGGCCAGTGACTGTGATCTTTCCCTGAGTCCCCTTCCAATCACAGTGCTCTGAGGGACGGATGTAGAAACAGCATATAAGCCTCTGTCTGCAGCGTTTCTGTCCCTTTTGTGAGCTGTTTCTGCCTGAATGTCTGAAAGGTACAGGATGGGCTTGGCTTCCTACCTAGTACATCTCCTGCTACTTTCTTCTTGGAAAGGATTGGATATAGCTTACTAACTAGAATCTCTCTACTTATCCCTGTCCAATCCATTTCTTTACATTAATATTTGTTCTTGGGTTTTTTTCCACCACACTTCTTAAAAAGAAACCTGTGTTTTCCCTGGAGTAAAACCCCTGCACCTATCTCCTTGAAACTTGGAAAAGCCTAATGTCCTCAGAAGGGGCTATCATCTCTGCTGTTTTCATCCAAATCTGCCTTAACACAGACATATGGCACCAGTTTAGTTTTCAACCATTTCAGGTACAGTTTCCCAGAAACCTCTTCACCTATCTTCTTGAACCTTTGCATGCTTCATGCCCTCAGAAGGGGCTACCATCCCTGTGATTTTTATCCAACTCAGCCAAAAAATGAAAACGTTATAGGTATTTCAGTGATTCCCTATTATAGTCTATGGCTGAATCTCTGTGTCTCTCCGAATCACTGCCGAATCTTCCAAAGTTGATTCAGCCGAATCAATTAGGAACAGTGATCTGAATCTCTGAATCAAATCACGTCCTCCAAATCTGCTGAATCTGAATTGAATAATTCCCTATTTGCACAGGCCTATTATGTGTCCAAGATATTTTATATGGTTCATTCTCTCAGCTCTTCATAGTCTATATTACATAGTGACTTAAAGTATATGAGAGGTAGAGGAGTGCTAGTAACTTCCCATAGTTTTCTTTTCTTAAGTGGGGTTCTGAATTGGTGGGCAAATATTAAAATACCTTCAGTTTGGCCATCAATTTTACTTACTGAACTCTCTCAGTGCTTACTTTTTGCTACCAACATTTCTCTGCATGTAACTTCTCATATCTGGAGATGCCAGCAGCATTTATAGTCAGCAAATCAGGAAATAATTTGCTGATTTAGCTGTGAAGATACATATCTTTTTTTATTAAAAACGGGAGGTGTTTAAGTTAGTTAGAAAGTAAAATTCTAAACCAAAGCTCTAAAGTGAAGGAGAAGTACTAGGAGATCCAGTTTCTTTTTTTCCTTTGGAGTTCCTTGTTCTGTGCCACATCTTATGCAAAACTGAGTACTATCAGGTGACAAAAGTAAACACATTGGGCACATCCAGACAAACACAGCTGTGCGGTATGTGGCACTGTAAAAACACCTGCAGTGCCACATACCACACAATCAAGTATTTTCCACACTGCAAAGGCATACTGCCTGTGCATCTGCTGCTCTGCTTTTTTTCTGTGGGTTTTCTTGACCCCTGGATATCCCACAGGAAAGAAAAGTGGAGCAGTGCACAAATGGGCAGTGCATACTGCTGAAAAGCAGAGCCAGGCTGCCCTAGGAGCCCCAGGTGAGGATGCTGAGGCCAGCACAGTGCTGGCTCCAGCCTTCCCTGTTGCTCCCAGGGTAACTTGCTGAGCGCCAGAGCATGCATGGCACGTGGGTTCTCCAGGGACAAGTAGCTGCAGCACGAGGTGCACTGCTTCTACTTGTCCCAGGGGAACCAGACATCCACGTTCATCTGAACATGGCCATTCTGCATATCTACAAAGTTATTGAGCGTGCAGACATGCAACATGTTTACCTTGGAATGATCTGACTTTAGGATAAAGGTGAAGCACACACACGATAAAAAACTTCATACTCCATTTTGGCGTAAAGTCATGCTTTGGACAACTGCATCAACATAGGTCCTACCAGTGAACTAGTTGAGTGTCCACAGCTTTACCTGTTTCATTTCAGGATGGATGTTGCACAATTTATATACTTTATTACTGGTTCTGGTCCCACCAGACCAGACCTCCAGGGACCATACAACAGAGAGACCTGCCCCAGCGATGCCACCACACAGGCCTATGCCCAGGGAACCCTGACCGGGCATGATGCCCCGACCAGACAGCCCTCATCCTGGACCCCTGGGGCCACCCAAGGCCCCCAACCTGCTGAGGATCTCAGAGCCGCCCAGAGGAACCAAGCCTCCGGGTGCCCTCCGGCCCTCGAGCATGCCGGGATCTCCAGGTGCAGAGCCTTCCCACAACAGAGAATGCCCACCCTGTGGCAAACCTTCTGGCTGGAGGAACTCTCCCGGACCACCACCTTCAAGGACTTCGAGGCCTTGGTGGCCCGGCCAACCCGAGGGAGCAACAACAGACCGGCGACACAATGGGACCACAGACAGCAGCCGCAGAAGTGACCCAGGCACCAGCAATATGACCCAGCAGCAGCCTCCCGGATCCAGAAGTTGTACCGGGCCAACCGTCCCAAGGCGGGGAGAGAGATCCTGGAGGGACCCTTGGCCTTCTGCCAGGTCCCCCCAGAGACTCTTTTCAATTACTTCAGCAGGGTCTTCAACCTCCCAGCAGAAGCCACTGCCCCACGCCCTGCAGCCGTTGGAGTGCTGACCCCTGCCCCTCTGGCGGAGGGGTTCGAGGAACCTTCATGCTGCAGGAAGTGGAAGCCTACTTGAAGAGGACCAGAGACACTGCTCCTGGCAGGGATCAGGTACAATCTCCTCAAAAAGCATGACCCAGTCTGCCTTGTTCTTTCTGTTCTTTTCAACAGGTGCAGAGAGTTCCAGAGCATACCCGCCATCTGGAAGAGGGTCATGATGGTCCTCATCCACAAGAAAGGAGACCCGACCAACCTGGGCAACTGGAGACCCATCGCCCTGTGCTCCACCGTCGCCAAGCTCTACACCAGCTGCCTGGTGGGCTGCATTACCGACTGGATGGTGACAGGCAAGGCTGTCAGCTGGAGCCAGAAGGGGTTCATGTCAACGGAGGGCTGCTACGAACACATCTTCACCCTCCAGATGGCCCTGGACAATGCCCGGAGGACCAGGAAGCAGTGTGTGGTGGCGTGGCTGGACATCTCCAACACCTTTGATTCCATACCCCACTGCCACATCTTCAGCACCCTCTGTGAGCTGGGCCTGCTGGATAGCGTCATTGACCTGGTGTGAGAGCTCTACCACAGCTGCACCATGACCATCCGCACCACCAACAGGGAGACTGTGGAGATCCCCATGTGGTCAGGGGTAAGGCAGGGCTGGTCCCTCAGCCCCACTGTCTTCAACCTGGCCATGGAACCGCTCCTTCGAGCCGTGGCAGAAGGCCCCGGCGGGCTTGACCTCTATGGCCAAAAGTTGAGCGTCCTGGCCTACGCCGACGACCTCGTTCTCCTCACCCCAACACCACTCAGGTGCAACAGATGCTGGACGTGATGTCTGAGGATGCCAGGTGAATGGGCCTACGCTTCAACATCGCCAACTGCGCCTCTCAGCACATTGACAGGAGGCAGAAGAGCCATGTCCTGGACTCCAGCCTCATGATCCAGGGCCAGGCGATAAGGCACCTGCACGATGGCAAGGCCTACTGCCACCTGGGGACACCCACTGGCCACCGGCCCAAGCAGATGCTGGAGGAGACCGTCAACGGGATCATGCAGGACACCCAAAAGCTGGTCTCATTCCTGCTGGCCCCCTGGCAGAAGATAGACACAGTGAACATTTTCCTCACCCCCCACATCGCGTTCGTCCTGAGAGGCTTGCCAGTCCCCAAGACCCCCCTCAAGAAGGCGGATGCCAAGATTCAGCGGCTACTCAAGAAGTGGCTGTACCACTTCTACAAGAAGTTGTTGTACCACTAAGGGCCAGCAACAAGGTCCTGCACATCCCCTACCGGCAGGAAAGTGCCAATGTACTACGTACGGGAGACCTCGGCTACATCACGGTGGTCACCCACACCTTCCACTTCCTGACCTGCCCAGACCCCACGGTAACAATGATCACCACCAGCGCCCTTGAGGAGACCGCTCGCAAGAGGACTGGGAGGCAGCCCACCAGATGTGACTTGGCCACATTCCTCAGAGGCTTGCTGGAGGGCGAGTTCAGCCGAGACAGCGGGGACTTTGCCTCGCTGTGGAGCTGAGCCCGCAACACCACGCACTGCCTCGGGAAGCGCATTGCCTGTGCCCGGACCTGGACCGTGGAGGGCCGGGAGCTGGGAGTCTCCTTGCAACCAGCCCGGCATGCTGACCCCGTGACAGTGACGCCCTGCACGAGGACCTTCTTGGAGAGGTTCCTGAAGGACGCCATCCAAAACAAGTACGCCAGCGACCTGAGGGCCAAACCTGACTAGGGCAAGACCTTCGACGTCACCTCGAAGTGGGACTCCAGCAACCACTTCATGCCCAGCGGGAGCTTCACACACTTCACGGACTGGCACTTCCTCTACTGTGCCTGCCACAACTGCCTGTCTCTGAACGGGGCCGTCCGCTTCAGCCACCGGGACAAGAGGTGCCAATGGTGTGGCTATGTGGTAGAGACCCTCCCCCACATGCTGTGCAGCTGCAAGCCGCATGCCAGGGCCTGGCAGCTCCACCACAACGCTGTCCAGGACCGCCTGGTGAGGGCCATCCCAGCCGCAGCAGTGGAGGTCTCCATGAACTGCACTGTCCCAGGCTGTGAGAGCCAGATGTGTCCCGACATCGTCGCCACCAACAAGGAGGCCAAGAAGGTCTTGATTGTGGACGTTACCATCCCCTTTGAGAACTGGCGCCAAGCGTTCACCGATGCCCAGGCTCACAAGCAGGAGAAGTACGCCCCACTGGCCAACATCCTGAGGGGCCACAGCTACAACGTGACAGTCGACGCACTCATTGTGGTAACACTTGGAGCCTGAGACCCCAGCAACAAGAGCATCCTGCATGCCTGTCGCATCTCCTGCCACTATGCCAAGCTCATGTGCTGCCTCATGGTGTCCAACACCATCCGTTGGTCCCGTGACATCTACGTGGAACACATCACAGGCCACCACCAGTACACCAACCCCACCAAATGAACCGCCACCAGACCGGACCCAGAGGGAACTGCCTGAACCCCACCTCTGCACCAGATGGACCTTCACTTCGAGAGGCTTGCTCAAAAATGGACGACCCTACTCCACCCGAAGAGGACCCCCGCAATGAGACTTTATATGGACTGAGACACTTTTACTTCGGACCACTTCTTCCACCATTGCGGACCATTGTAACGGGTTAGTATCTATCTCAGTTTTCTTTCAATGTCACGAATCCCCTCCCTCCCCTTCCCCCATCCCCTCTACCCCGGGGCTTAGTTGGCTAACATTGTATTGCCTGTAACCTAGTTGCGTTCCTTTCCTCATTCCCATCCTTCTATTGTTAGTCCCTCGCTCGGGTACCATGTATTTCCCTACTGGTTTTGTCAGCTTTTTTGGATTCACAATCCTAAACATTTACTAATAAAAGTCAATCTACTCTGGACAGTCATCCAAGAGGATAGTCATCTGTCTCATCTGGACAAAGGTGTAATTTTATTCCAAAGTAAAATCTACAGTAAACTACTCCAAGGTAAATGGGCTATATGTTAGACCCTGAGTATCCAAAATTAATAGATAGTAAAGAACGGGGGGGGGGAAATGTACTAAACCACAATTTGAGACCAGCTCAGAAAGACTGGCTTGAATATGTATAGATAAGAAGCTTTCAACCTGTGGGCTGTGATTTTCTCATGGGGGGGCATCATTGTGTACAGGTTTCATCTGCATCAAGTCAACCCCCTCTTTTCTTATATTCTCTGTAACAAAAATAAACATCTCTAAACTTTATGTCTACGGTGGTAGCTTCACAAACATGAACTAAGTGTACGTTAATTCAATAATGTTTGCCTGAATCCATATAGAACCTGAATAATAGCTTGGAGAGGTGTGACCTAATTTATTTATTTCATCAAGGCTCTGTTGGTTTCTCTTGAACATTTTTTTTCCCTCATGTGTTATTAAATTAATCATTTTGGCATGGAATTTCCAATTTTGCTAAGCTAAATGCTCACCATTATGGCTTTCAGTATCCTGGCCCTGTAGCCATTTCTAGCTTTCCAGCTTTTCTTAAGAGGAATTTAATTGGATTATAATCCATGCTCCCTGCATAGATCCTGGAATAAACCAGTAGGGCAGTTGTAGTCAGCCATCTCCATTTCTTAACCATTTTTCAATTCTACAGCTGATGTTTGTGCCCCAATTTTTCCCTCTGGCAGGATCATATGAAAAACACACACCAGACTGCCTATACTTAAGTCCAAAGAGTCACAGTTACTGCCAAATGCCATGGCTATTAGAAGTGGGGAGCAGACAGCCACCTGGAGCCCAACCATTGTATCTACAAAATAAACCCACTAAGTTATTGAAATGAGGGCCATCACATTTATAAAGCAAAAATAATGTTTTATTCAATGGAAATGCTATAAACTCAAAAATTTCTGAGCATTAGACATGGTGTCACTGCAAACAGTAAAAGGTGCCAAAAAGCTCATAATTTGGGAACACTGACTGCACCCAGTCTATTGTCAAAACAAATCCTCTCTCCAATGAAATGGTCAGCTGATGTAATTTGGCTTCAGATACAGGGAGACAAGTGCTTAAGAAAGAAATTTTCAGTGTAACAGGATAAAACTAGAGATATGGCTTCTACTGCCCAACATAAAAATTGTACTACTGATTAGATCAAAGGACTTTTTAACCCAGTAGCCTGTTTCTGATAGTAGCAACTAACAGATGTTTGAGAGAGAGAGCTTGAGAAACAGGGTGGATGTACAGCGATCTCTCCACTATAGAAGTATTCATCCATGCTGTAGTCCCCTAGTTAGTAGCAGTTATAGGTTATAGGTGTAGGGATGTTGTGAGGCTGAGGTTATACCCTTGACCGCTGTGCTTAATAGCCCGTAATAGACCTATCCACTATATATTTGTCATAACTTCTTTGATTATTCCTATTGGCTTCCACAAATTTCTAACATGAATTATACATTACCTAAAAAGCACCCCAATGGACCTCTAGTTCTGTTATTATGAGAACGTACTGTATCTTATCGGAAGTAGCTTTCCATGAGGATATCCTGTCTCCTGACAGGATACGCTACAGGGAAAACCAATCTTTGAAGTGTTCCAAGAACCTAGTTTAGCAGGTGACCAAGAGGAATTGAGCAGTGTGGAAATGCTCAACACATCTTCCTGAGATCCAAGTCACTCTGGTCTGGGGAAGGCATGGAGAGCAGATGCTGCTCATCTCCTAGTCTGAGGAGAAGTTGAGTGGAAAGGAAAGGTTCCTGTGCCTTCCCGAGACCAGAGTCACCGTGGTATGGAGAAGATGTAGGAGGCAGTTGCTCTCACCCTTCCCAAATACCAGGAGGGGAGAGGAGGCCACTCCTTGTTCCCTGCCTGGTCCCCAGACTGCAATTCCTAATTTGAGGACTGCATGAGGGGCTCTGAACAGCTGCTTTAGTCCCCTTGCCAGTGGGGGCTGCTCTTGTCCCCTTGTTCCCTACACTTTCCCCAGACTGAGACCACCTGATCTTGGGAAGGCATGAAGAGCAGAGGCAGAATTAACAACTATATTGCTCCCCTGCCAGAAACATTTGTAGCAGTGGAAAATTTTCACGACAAGAAATTAATGCCTATTCATATGTTAACTAAGAGTTTATGTTGAATTGCATTGAGCCTTGCTCATAAAAGGTTTCATTACAAAGGCATTTGCTTACATCTCCCTTCCTCATCCTGCTTTAGGACCATTCCCTTTTACCATAATCTCTTTTTGCTAATTACTCTTACCATTCTGAGTAATAACTATTAATGCCATGTTCCTTTTTAGAGATTTCAAAAGATAATAATTAGCTACCTCCTTAGCATATTTATTCTTAACTCTTGCTATCTGGCTGGCCTCCATATCTGTGCACAGCAACGATTATCTCCAAAATCTTTCAGACATTAAAACAAACAAACGATAGCCCTGTCTTCTCTTGGTTCCCAAACCCACCTTTCCGGTAGCCCACATTACTGATGCTCATGAAGTTTGATATTTTACTGTTTAGTAAGAACCCCCAGCACTTCCAGTTTGGCAGCTCAATTTGTTGTTAAAATATTATACAAGTATTACTTAATGAAAGAGGCATTAAAGCAGTACAAAAAAATTAGCTGACATCACTGCTGCCTTGCAACCAGATTGCATAAGCACTTTCCTTGTTATGAAAATGGGAAAAACTTCATAAGCAAGGTAAGAAAGGTTCAAGGACTTTCCCAGGGCCACAGAAAGATCCTGCCAGATCTAAGATCAGAACTCAGGAGTTGCTGAATTCCAGTCTTGGGTTTACACCATACAATGTTCTTTTGGGTGAGTTTTGAGTATGTGCAAGACACACATAGTAGTGAGAGGGTAATTGAATTCTCTTGGCATAGAGAAGAATGGAATGAGAGGTCTGAGCCAGTGCATTAAAAAATATTCCCTTACCATTAACAACCGTAGAGTTTAATACTCTATTTACATAAAGATTCAGGCAAAATATGATTTGTTTCTTTGCACTGATGATAAAGAAAGAAAATAAAAGTCTTCCATTCCACGCATCTCCTGTTTCACCTACCTAAGTGCAGCTTATGCTTCTTAAAAGTAAACACACACAAGAATGCATTTATCTGGGGACCACCTCATTCCACAAGCATGTTTTTGGAATTATTGTATTCTATTGGCCATGACCCCAACTCATTTTTCTTTCTGATAGACAGCTTGTACATGACTTAGGTGAGCAAGAGATGTATATGAAGTTCACTGGTACTTAATGATAATGGAACTTTGTATTACTGTGTTCAAACTGTTAGCAGGGAAAATACAAAATGTGTCCACACTTGAAAGTTCATCATTTTGAACTGCCTTGATCAAAAAAGTTTTACAGTTCTTTTAAACAAACTATGTCTTCTCAAAATATAAAACAGACCTGGGTCTCCATGGTGACAAATTGTGTCATTTAGTTAATAAATGGAAGGATATTCTTCTAACCAGAAATGATTAGGTAGAAATTTAGAAAGACTCGATTTCTTACAAAAGCAATAAGAGGACAGAGTTACTGTTCAGAATGCTCATAATGTGGAACATTTTGATAAGCAATTTTATCTGTTCCTATTCTTACTTTTGCTGGGGTATTGAGAAGATACAGGCCAGCATACTAATGCATTACAGGTAGCTGTATGCCTTAGTCATTAAGGCACAATTGCTTTCTCATGGAAATCTCTTTCTTCACTCACTGTATCATAGAAAAAGTTTTGGATACTGCCAATCTACAGACTCCAGTCTGCCTCTACCATAAGGGTGTACCGTTATTAAATTTTGTTACTGAACAATTTGTTTTTATAAAGAAAGCAAATGCATAATTTGTCTGGGAAGTTTTTCCAAAGAGTGACATCTCAAGTTTATTTACAGATAAACAAACCTTCAGTTTTTGTCTAATGCTAATTTACTAGGATACATTTACATAGCAAGACTTTGCATGGTGTTTTTCAAGATTCATTGTGATGTTTTTTTAGGTCCATTCTCCATGACACCTTCAGATAGAAACAAGAAAGGAAAGGAACACAAGGACTAAACCAAATCAAAGTATTATCATTCCTATTAGATAATCCTCCATCCTGTTCCACCCCCTGCTCCCCCCAGTTGTGGTGCATTCATGTAATGAAGGAGAAGAGAATGTAAGATAGAAAGAAGCAAGGGAACAGCCTACTGGAAAGAGAAGCCAAGCTGCTTTGATGGGGTCAGAGCAAAGGGACTTTTCTCCTTGTGTCTCAGACAGGATATAGGATTTTGTTTGATTTGGTTTGTTTAATTAGTGACTGAACTTTGCTTTGGAGAACTGGCCATGGAGCTCATAAAGGAGCATACTCTCCTGCAGAAGCCAGCAGGATAAAGGACCTCCTTACAAGCACCAAAACTCCTAGGCTCCTGAGATGCACTACATGGAACGACTTCAAGAATTATTTCTACTTTTAAACCAATGACTGTAGAGTGTAAAATTCATAAGCAGTCCTTGTAGCAGGGACTGGAATTTAGGCCTCCCCCCACCAAGGAAATGCCCTCCTCAATGAGTCAGAAAGTCACATTTTATTCATCTTGCGCTCCTTCTGGGCCTTCAAATATTGCATCTTGGCTGCCTACTGAGTCAGTTTCAAGGAAGGAAGAAGGAAGAACACAACTAACCTAATTGATAGTCTGATACTCTTCTGACTACTGGAAGACACAGATTTGAAGTCCCTCAGTGATGGGGGGCCCATAATCCAAGCTTCCCATTTTCTGGGCAAATGCCCTTGTCTCTAGGCTATGGGCAACACCATCACTGATGTGATTTATACTGAGTGCCACTGTCAGATGAACTGGTTCAGATAGCAACTCTCCTCTGAGGGACAGGGATCCCAACATGATGGAAGTGCCTCAATCACAGCCCAAGTAAGATACCTAAGGACTGAGGAAAAGGAAGAGTTCAGATACATCTTTGTGTTTATCATTTTTATTGACCAGTTACAAGGGCCTCCAAGATGAGCAAAAAATAAGCTGGATCAACCTAAAGGATGCTGTGAAAGGTTTCCTTTTACACTGTTCAGTAAGCCTTGGTGCCTCTCTTGTCAACTTGGATCATGTTTCTAGGGCAAAGCTCCTAAATTTGAGATTCTGGTGTGTAAGAGAGAGCACCCTAAATGCTGATCAGGATCTGGTCCTAAGTGCCTAGCTCCCATTGACTGTGCATGAGAGCGAAGTCCTCAGTTGCTGTTTGTGACACTGAAATCACATTAATCTGAGCCTGCAAAACATTTAAATTTGAGGATCAACTTTTAAGGATATGAGCAATTTCACTGAAGTCAATGTATCCTTGGATTTTATTGCACAGGGAGGGAATGTCATATGAGATACTGATAATGGACAATACTTCATAAAAAGACACAGAGGTAGGAAGAGGAGATGAGTGGAACCAGAAGGCAAGAAGAATGGGTGATAAAACAGTTTCAGAAGTCAATAAACAAGATGATTAATTACAGTAGGCAAGATATAAAATGGAAATTAGAAAAGTAGAAAACTGAATGGGAGTTTTTTAAAGCATATAGAAGCAGGAAGCCTAGTAAGATGATGATATTTCTGAGACATCACCCTGTATATGTGCTTTTCTGGCACTAAATAGAAAGTAATCTGAGGGTTCTGAGAAGGAGGGTTGGAGTAAACTGACCATTTAAAAAGCAGTAAGTCACCAAGCCCAGATGGTATGTAGTCAAATTTTAAGTATAAAGTATCTGAGGTGCTGAAAAAAGTATGCAATCTCTTACAAAGAACAGCTACTTTCCCATGGGATTGACAGATAGCAAATGTTGTATTTGTATCTAAAAAATGCTTTAAGAGTGGTCTTGGGAACTGTAGACCTAAAATCTATAACTAGGAAATGAGTTGAAATGAAAAGTTAAAACAAAATAAAAATGCCAGGAAAATCACAGTGTGATATGGTTTAACTAGCATAGTTTCTGCAAAGAAAATGAGGTCTTGCTGTTTTATGCACACTTAAATTGATGGTTTTTAGTCAGTTTCACCAATTATGCAGTTAAATGTAACATAATTGCATTAGAAAGTAGACAGTGGCAATGAAGAGTTCTTAGACACTTGAGCGGTGCATGCCCTTAACTGATATGCAAGTAACCAATGATTATTCCAATGTAAGCAACAGGCAAAATTTAGGACTGGCAGCTAGTAATGCAGTTAATCAAGTTATTCATTTACCCAACAAGAAAATGGAGTACACTGTTCTGGACTACACTGACAAGTCTCATATTTATTAGCACAGTAGTATCACAGTTCTCAATTTCTGAACTAGGAGCATAATTTGGAAAAGTTATAGGAATTAGACCTGCTTAATAAAAACAGTTGGGGTGTTTGCAAATAAAAAAACTCCCAAAAAACAGTGCTTTACTTTAAATTTGGCATGGTTCTTCACTGAGCCTAGCGCATGCCCAGAAGAGGCAGCACAATACTTCAACCTGGTTCTCCTGATAGCTGTAAAGATCAGGTGTTTTAGTGGGGTTTTTTGTGGCATTTTATGTAATAGCTTTAGATATAAGTGACAAAAAACCCACTGAATTGCCCAATCTATACAGATGCTGCAGAGCCCGGCTAAAGTAATGCACTGCTTCTTTCGGTAAAGCACTTATTTTTTTTTATGCCTGCAAGAAGCCTTGTGTTGCAGAACACCTCACTGCCCTACTCCTAGAGAAGGGAAAACTGCTGGGGAAAAGCCCCAGCAATGTGATAATGAGCACAGCTGAGGGTTGCTGAGGCAACTGATGAGAGTCAGCTGACCGAGAGGGCAGGGCTTGGCCCTATAAAGCCCAGAGCCAGAGCCAAGCTGGCAGTTCTCTGTCAGCAGCCAGAGGGGCAGGAGCTCTGGGAGATAGCAATGTGAGTGCAGCTTGTAAGCGCTCCAGAGGCTGGAGCAATGATGCTATGGTATAGCTGGGAGGCTTATGTTGTTATGGCCAGGTGCCTTATGTTTGAGTTACAGCCAGAGGATTGTATTTTGTTTTGTTAGCGATTGTTTACACTGGTGGTTTGGATGAGGCTATAGGGGTTGGAGGAGGCCTCATAGGGACCCACAGGGTGTGGAGACCCCAGGCCTAGACTAGGGGCCCAGATGAGGGGCAATGTTTGAGAAGCCTGAGAGGGGCAATGCATGTGAGAAGCCCTAGACAGGGGGCAGTATTTTAAGGAGCCCAGTGTGGGTGAGGCGAGCCCAGAGACGGGAGTGCCAGACTGAGAAGCCCAGACGAGGGGGCAATACTGAGAAGCCCAGACGAGGGGTGTAGTGAGTCCAGTTGTAGACTTGTATGGTGGTAGTCCTCAGCTAGGGGCAGGGTGCTGCAGTGGACCACAAGAAAAGGGTTAGCAGCACAGCGCCTCCAGAGAAGGGCAAGCAGCTGCGGTGGTCTCCGAGAGAGAGAGAGGAGATAGCTACCCTCTCTCTAGCCAGGCGTTCTGTGCTGCTGTGAGGAGGGCCTAGAAGACTGGGGCTCGACAGGAAGTCCTAGAGCAGACGAGGGTCCCAGGGAGGGACGATATTTTTTTTAATACTAGTGCCCCTTCTGGGCCTTTTCTATTAGGAAACCCAGAGTGGGCATTGAGGCCCCCAAGGGAGCAGCAGTCTCATTGAGTCCCAGGAAGGGACAGTAGTACAGAGAAGGCCCGAGAGAGCGGGTGAGTATCTTGACAGTCCAATGTCCGATACATCTGCGAGGCTTGGGGCATGGTATTAGGGATTGGTCGGAGCCACACGTAGTGCCTAACCCTAGGGTTCCTAGGGAGCACTCGGTATGCAGGGAGACCCCAGACAGTCCGGACGATCATGGGACAGAGGTCCCGATACGCCTTGCCCAAGGAGGTAGAAGGCATCCTCCCTACATATGCTAATCATCAAAGTCGTGGCGGGCAAGAATTAGGGAGTGTCCTTGGGCTGGCCTGGACATGGTGAGAGGGACCTCCGGGGGATTACGGCCCTCCTGCAGGCGCCACCATGACACCTTGCTTTCTAGGATGCTTCATGGGCCTAGTTAAGATTCTACTTCTAATCTCAGCACATATTTGTTCACAGAATTCTCAAAAGTAGTTTACAAGCCTAAAAGAATTGTCAAGTAGTCATTTTTAAGGACAGAGGTTGGATTAACCAAAATTGGCAAACAAAAAGAAAAGAAACCAAACTCCATAAAAAACACCATATGGACAAAAGTAGTGGAAAGGAATTACTTGACCAAGTGCTTGATTAAGATGTCCAGCATCTCCCTGTTTTTCTCTGGTAACTTATGAACAAGTGCATGCACTGCTTCCACTCTGTAGTTTTGGTCATCAGATTCTGTTAAATAAAAAGAGAGAGAAGCACATGTTAAAACCGCTTCAATACCTGTACCTAGCACACTGCATACATTACAGTGAGAAACCACCATCAACCTGCCATAAAATGGAGAAAAAAAAAGAAAACCCCAACAAAACAAACAAGAACAAGACTTTTTAAAAATATAACAACAATTTAGTCATGAAAACATTCTGGGAATTTTTTTTTTTTTTTTTTTAAATACAAGCAGTCCTCAACTTATGACTTTTTGAGTTACGACACCCTGTTTTGAGGTTCTGATGCAGGGTTTGCCTTTATAAGGGTTGACATGGCTATGTTCAGCTGGTAAGTCTGTTGCGGTGAGGGGGATGGGGGAGGGAAGGGGCTTGCAGGGGCAGATCAATGCCCCCACAGCAAGAGAGGGATTGGGGCTGGGGCAAGTGCTGCCCAGTGAGGGGATGGGGCAACTTGCACTGCTGCACACCACCAGTCCAGGAGCTGCTCATATAGTGGCTTGTCCAGAGGCTCTCACAGCTGCTTCCACTGCTGATCAGGGAGGGCAAGGGCTAGGGTCATGTGACCCAGGATTTGCAAAGCGTGGGCATAGCTAGGGCAGCACTCCAGGTGGAAGGCAATGGAGTGGGGACTATGCCCCCCTGCTGCTTGCCTAGCTGGTGCAGGGCCGATGCGAGACTGAGCTGCTGCACAGCCTCCAGACAAGCAGTGCGCAGCAGCGGGAGACAGCGCAGCCTTCCTGCACCTTCCAGATGAGCAGCAGCTTTGCCTCAGCTGGGCAAGCAGTGGCAGAGCATGGGGAGAGGGGGGGCATGTGCCTCTGGCCTGGCGGGCAGCAGAGTAGGGGTTATGGCAGGGCTGCAGCAAGTTTTTCAGTAGCACATGCCCGCTCCCCCATGCCCTTCTGCCACTTGCCCAGCTGATGCAAAGCTGCTGCTTGTCCGAGAGGCCTGGGGGGGCTGAGTTGACTCCCACTGCTGCACGCCGCTTGCCTGGGGGCAGTGCAGTGGCTCAGTCTTGTGCTGGCCCTGTGCCAGCAGGTGGGCACAGCCCCCACTCCCAGCAACTTCCACCTTCCACCCAGAGCACAGCTCCGGCTTCACCTGCACCATGCAGGTTCTGGGGCACACGCCTCAGAACCATGCCCTCTCAGGCTGGCAGCAGGAGCAGCAGCAAGAGCTGCTGCATAAGCCACCACACTAACAGCTTCTAGACTGGTGGCATGCAGCGGTGTGAGCTGCCCCACCCCCTCACTGGGCAGCACTTGCCCCAGCTCTAGTCCTAGCCCTATCCCAATCCCTCCCTCACTGCATGGGTGCTGATCTGCCTCCCCAATGCCCCTTCCCTCCCCCATCACCACCACAGACTTACCAGCTGGATGCAGCTATGTCGACCACTGTAAAGGAACCAATGCCCCATTTATAACATTGTTCCTATGGGAAAATTGGTTCCAAGTTACGACATTTCAACTTAAGACAGAGTTTTCAGGAACTAACTGTGTTGCAAGTCTGAGGACTACCTGTAGCTTAAATAATAACAATGGATAAAATCCTGGTCAGGGAAATTTTATCTATGACCTCAAAGGAACCCGTATATGACCAGTAACCTTTAACCTTGTCAAAACTTGTTTTGCTTTTATTCTCATTGAGGCATGAGAGCAGATGGAGATAGTTATAAATACATTATATTGCCAGGCATTTAAAAAAGATTTTAAACAATTAAGGCCAGGCACAGGTTTCTACCAGGAGAATTACAGCTCTTCTAGGAGAAAGCATGCATACAGGTGCTCACAGTTTATCCCAGAACAAAAATGGCAGTTTTGGAAGAAAAATAACCCATCCATAACACAGGAAAGGGGAATTCCTCCCAGGAAAATGAACACCTACACACTTCTTTGCTACCTGACTCCTTCCAGGGACCAGGAGGAGTTGAGCAGTGGGGAAGTGCTCCCCATGCTTTCCCCAGGCTGGGCTCACTCACTGCTCCTTGTCTGCTTTTTCCACTGGAGTCTCTGTGTTTCAGTTGCTTAAAACTTTATCAAACTTCAGTTATTTGAAATAAAGTTCTTTTAAAAAGTGGACTAATTTAAAACAATGAAGGTATTTACAAGAATGGTGCTGTGGAAAATGTGCTGTGCTTCCCCCCCATTTTCCTTTGAAACACTCTAGCACAGTATGTTGTGAAACACGCACACTTGATTATGCTAGCAATAGCCTTTGTGTCATTTATAGTCCCTAGGGAAAGTCACTCAAATGATGAAGTTATAAGTTTTATGAAATAACACTTTGAGCATGCTTTGTAGAGTCTCACTAGAACTTTGCAGATCCAATCCTTGCAGATATCCTGGTTTAAGCATCAGAACTGAAAGCAGAGACCCAGTCTGTCCTAAATTGTCTTGCTTGCCCTCAGGCAACATGAAGGATGAAACTGCCTCATCTGAATGTTGAGTGGAAAAGAGTTAGACTTGGACAGGAGAGCAGAACACTCCACAGCAAAGGCAATGACATGAGGACTGAAGGCTGAAGTGGGTGGGAGGTGGAATCTGGGTATGAGAGCTGCAGAAAAAAGACCGGGGTGGATTGGGCAAAAAATCTGGCAC
Organism: Caiman crocodilus; assembly: GCA_030014935.1. Taxonomy (NCBI): domain Eukaryota; kingdom Metazoa; phylum Chordata; order Crocodylia; family Alligatoridae; genus Caiman; species Caiman crocodilus. The sequence goes on from JAGPOW010003316.1 coordinate 176,175,878, forward strand.
TGAAAGACAGAAAAGAAAAAAAGGGATTATTACTGGAAGTCACTGGACTGGGCAGGAAGACTGAGGAGCTGTGGAAGTCTACAGACAAGGAGACCAGCACCAGGGAGAGTAGGATAAGCAGTGGTTGACTAGAAGCTACTAGGTAAGACAAATAAGACTAGGATGATTTGTTGTAAGCAAATATCTATGAAGACCACTTTCAAAGTGTCCTATCCTCCCTTAGGGCTTATCCCACTCATTTTATATGGGACCAGAAAAATTGCATGAGATCATCTGTGCAACCCTTGATCTGGCCTCCTTATACATATGCATTATGTTCAAGTCTTTGGTTATATTATTTACATACAATTTTTAGAACTAGACTAATTCAGTGTACAAGGTGAACGTGCCTTGTTGAATCAGGGTGCATAACAGAAGAGTCTGCCATTTGTAGGTTCCCTGCTTCATTTGTTACAGAAGTCAAAAGGTATCAAGTGAATGAACCAGGGAACTACAGGAAAAGAAGCAATGATGTCTCTTGGTTAAAGCAACTTAAAGCTGCCCTGAAGAAATGGACTCTAGCTCTGCATGCATATAGATTTCCTACACAATGTTTGGCAAGTAACTTAACTAAACTATTTATAGCTGGTCACTAATTGTGTGTTCCCAGGTATCTAGATACCTAATTTGAGACCCTGAGACCTGATTTCAGAAGTGCTAGGCACTTCCAATTACAACTATAGTCAACAGGAATTGTGCCTCAAATATGAAAGGTACTATATAAATTAATATATGAATATATTAATACTAATATTACAGTTCCTTTCAAATGATATGCTAGGAGTCTTCATCGAACACATAAAATAGTGTACATAGTTAATTTTATTCTCTGTACCTCAGTTTCCCATCTTTATGAAAAGATAATGCTACCCCTTCATCTCAAAAAGTTGTTGTGATAATAAATTTGGTATTAATGAAGCACTTACAAGATGCTACAGCGATCAGCAGGGTCCTGATCTGGCATGCTGGAGCACAATTCGGGTCTAAACCCATATGCTAGGGTTGATGTGCACTAGGGCTGGGGCCACATAGAGGTTTGACCATGGACTGACCCTGCACACCAACCTGATGCAGCATGCACAGCACAGCATCATTTTAGCCAGCCACGAGGCTCTCCAGGGGTCCTGAGATTTGGGAGCAGGAGTAATAGCAATGTTAACTGCCATGGCTCCCAGAACCATTCTGAGTGTCATGGCAATTAATGGGGATCTGTATTTCTTGCATATAATGTGCCCCTGAATTTTCGCCATACGATCTGGGGGAAAAACATCCATGTTTTATGCAACCTCCTTTCCCCCATTTTATATTTACTGCTGACACGTACTGCTTACATGTATGCTTGCACATGCATGCATGCACGCACATGCGAATGCACGCAC
>JAGPOW010003316.1:176177395-176194120 GCA_030014935.1 Caiman crocodilus
CACCCCCCAACTGTAAACTCCCCAGGATTATTGTGCTTGTAGAGCACATATAAGAGTGAGGACTATCATAGTGGGTCCAAAGTGCTACTGTGTTAACATAAGAAATCATACCCCATAACCCTTAAAATCCAGTACTTTGAGTCATTCCCTGGGCCATTTAAAACAAAACTGGAATAGGTACATCAGGAAGATTTTCTTCAATATTGGTTGTTGAGAGAGATGGATTTGGATCATTTTCATGAAGGCATATTCATTTATTTAGCATTTTACTTACTAACAGCAAGAATGAAATCCTTGTGCAACTTGAAGGTCATAAGTGGTTCTGTAAGGCACCTGGTCATAAAATTTAAAATGCAGGTTTTAGCAATCTGATCTCTTTTTTAAAACTTTTCCCACACTTTTTGTCATTATAATTATAAGTAGAAACCTTTACATTTCCAAATTTGTGTTTGGAAGCTAATATTTACATCCCAGCCAACTTGGTTCACTGCCTATAGGCTAATGGCACAGCATCATTCAGTCATAGCTAAGGCCTGGTAAAAATCTTTTCTAGCTAAATTCAGAGCCACTGCAAGAAAAAATGGTCTAGCAGCAATCTTTAGCAAAAAAGGCCTTTTCATTTAACTTATACTGCTGTAAATCAGAAAAAAACTCTGCTGAGCCCATGTGTAATTTTTACTGAAAATGGAATACTAAAGAGACCATCACATTTTAAGTCTCAACAGAAATGTCTACATGAGAAGTTTACTATGTAGTTGACTTACACGTGTGTCCCTTTTAGGCTGGAGTAAACTAATTTACTCTGCAGCTGGATAGTACTTATAAATACAAGTACTGTTCTACTGCACAGTAAAATGTTTTGCAGCACCACAAATGCCCTGGCTGGCTGGGCCACAAGGGTGCTTCAGTGTGGGGGCTGACTGCTCTCTGGCTCCACAATGAAGCACCCTTGTGCCCCAGCCAGCCCCTCCACAGTACGTTTTACCAGGAGGAGCAGCCTTGGGCTGGCAGGCTGACTCCTTGGGCCCCTTGCCAGCTGGGGATGCTCAGTCCAAGCTCAACATGTCGCAATCCTGAGCGCATGTGCAGATGCACGCCCAGGAGCAATAAATTTCAGTGAGATAAGCACTGGAGTTTATTGAGGCACATGAATAGGTATGCGTAGATGTGCTCAATCCTTAGCAACTTCAGTTTGGTACCAACATACTGATACATACTGAACTGGAAAGGCTCTTCTTTTAAAAGGCAATTTCTGAATCATAGTAATAAAAATCACTATTGTTGACATTGCTTATTTTACAACTACAAAAGTAATAAAGACAGTGATCTGTATGAATAAAGAAATGGCACCTTCTATTCTTTTTCACTGTGGCCAAACCCTTTCTGTTAGTATTTCCATTACAAGTCTTGATAGTGACCCTAAGCCATGTGGCTTTTAGAGAACTTAATGGGCACATCTACATGAGATACTTTACAGCACAATAGACTAATCTTCAGTTCCCACTCAGCTGGGGGCTCACTGGCAACTGTCCCACCAGAAGGACAGCTCCCTTCCAGCCCCTTGTTGAGGGGTGGGGGGAAGCCCCCTTGAGCACTGGGTTGGCTGGCACCAGTGTGTCTAGATGTGTACATGGTGGGAGAGCTCTGCCAACTGCAGGAGCAGCTGTCTCCTGGACCCTGCACATCAGGACCCCTCTCATGCAGAGCTCTCCTGGCACCATGCCCCCTGCCAGTCCCCAGGCTAGCACCCTGGGGGAGCCTAGGACTCCTCATGGCTGCTGCAGGGGGGGCAGAGTAGGGCAGGAGCGGCCCTGTACCAAATTGTTCTTATTGGGAGCAGACTAGCTTTCAGCAGAGTGCATTTGTAGTCATGCTCCCAGGGAAGGCTTACTGCACAGTATTTTATGTGCATTAATAGCATGTGTAGATGTGCCCAACCTTGAGTAATTTCAATTTTGTGCTAACATACTGATACATACTGAACTGGAAAGACCCTTCTTTTAAATGGTAATCTCTGAATCATAGTAATAAAAATGGCTATTGCTGACATTATTACTTTTGCAATTTTAAAATAAGCAAAGACAGTGATTTGTACTGATAAAGCAATGGCATCTGTTTTTTTTTTCCATTGTGGCCAAACCCTTTTTTTTAGTATTTCCATGACAAGTCCTGATAGTGACCCTAAGTCATGTGGCTTTTAGAGCATTCACTCTCTGATAACTTGGTTTTTTTAACATGTCCCAGGTTGGGATCCAAACACCCCCAGGTTGTTTCTGAAAATCTTGACTCATATGTAAATGTATTTGTTAATTGTTAAATGTTTGGAAGTAGTTGACAAATTTGGGGGATACATTTTTCCTAGTCTTTTGAAACAATCAATATCACAGACTAAAATATAAGAATTAATGTTTTTACAATTCTACAATTTTTCATCCTACTTGAACCAATTTGTGAAATGTCATGCCATGTATGCTGTTTAGATAAAAGATTTAACAAATTAGAAACATTCATTATTTTCTGTCTTGGAAGGTGAGAAAAAAGATGTATAAATTACTAAAAGCAATTAACTTGTTCTATTCCAAATATAAAATTCTACAAGAACAGAACCAGAAGATTATATGATCAAATGGAGATATATTAATAAAAATTGCTGGGATATTAAATAAGACAAAATGATGCGTCTTTAGTAGTGTTTTCATGAGTGCAAGAGACGTAACATAATATTAATAAACAAGGATTAACAGAATAAAAGGAATATGCAAATTAATGTAGAGTACCATACTCACCTGAGGTAGTTTTTAAGTCCACTTGTTATTGTTTTGTTGTCCCAAAGTTCCATATCAATATCCATATCGGGAGGGGATTTAGGGGCTGGTAAAAATCAAATGAGTGTGTTATACTTTGATTAACAAGACAACTAGAAAAGCAGCACATTAAATAGTTGAACATATAAGGCATTCAATTAATCTGAATACTTTATGCCCAAAATAACTAACAACTTGAGCTTTACTTTGTATTTATTAAAAGCTTCTGCACCCTGTGAAACTATTAATAAAATGAACAGTTTTTTTAGTATATGGGAATGTCAGCTATGTGTAAAAATAACAGAGCACACAGTAAACCAAAGTTGGCATATGGGTTCTGATGCAGAGTAATCTTCAAAAGGAGGGTGCACAGAGACAAACTGGCAAGGTAAGAAAAACTCCAGGACCACAAGAAGAATACAGTTATAGACTAAGATACTGTTTGAAGGTCAGGGTCTATTTAGAAAAACTGGATATATACAAGTCCATGGGGCTGGATGGGATGCACCCGAGGGTGCTGAAGGAGTTAGTTGATGTGACTGCATCGAATCACTGGCCATCATCTTTGAAAACTAATAGTGATTAGGAGAGGTCCCAGATAATTGGAGAAGGGCAAACACAGTGCTCATATTTAAGAAAGAAAAAGGAAGATCTAGACCAGTCCAGGAATTACGGACTGCTTCACCTCAGTCCCTGGAAAAATGATGGAGTAGATCCTCAGGGAATCCATAACTAAGCACTTGGAGAAGAAAAAGGTGATTAGGAACAGTCAGCATGGATTCACCAAGGGCAAGTCATGCCTGACCAACCTGATTGCCTTCTATGATGAAATGAGTAGCTTTGTGGATGCGGGGAGACGAGTGGATGTAGTAAACCTTGCTTTTAGCAAGACTTTTGATACGGTCTCCTACAACATTCTCTCAGGCAAGCTAAGGAAATATGGGTTGGTTGGATGAATGGACTCTTAGGTGGATAGAAAGCTGGCTGGAGCAGTGGGCTCTGAGGGTAGCTAAGTGGCTTGATGTCTAGTTGGCAGCTGGTATCAAGTGGAGTGCCCCAGGGGTCAGTCCTGGGGCCAGTTTTGTTCATGTTTCCATCGATAACCTGGAAGATGGCATAGAGTGCACCTTCAGCAAGTTTGCAGATGATGCCAAGCTGGGGGGGTGGGGTGGTAGTAAATATGCTGGAGGGCAGGGCTAGGATTCAGAGTGACCTTGACAAATTGAAGGACTGGGCCAAAAGGAATCTCATGAGGTTCAGCTAGGACAAGTGCAAAGTCCTGCACTAAGGACAGAACAATCCCATGATTAGTACAGGCTGGGGGCTGACTGGCTGGACAGCAGCTCTGCAGAAAAGGATCTGGAAGTTACAATGGACAATAAGCTGAACATGAATCAGCAGTGTGCTCTTGGTCCCAGGAAAGCTAATGGTATACTGGGCTGCATTGGTAGGTGTGTTGCCAGTAGGTCCAGGGAAGTGATTATTCCTCATTATTCAGCACTGGTGAGGCCACATCTGGAGTCATGTGTTCAGTTTTGGGCCTCCCACTAAAGAAAGAATGTGGCAAAATTGGAGAGAGTTCAGTGGAGGGCAACAAAAATGGTAAGGCGCTCAGGGACGTGACTTATAAGCAAGACTGAGGGAACTGGGCTTATTTAGTCTATAGAAGAGAAGACTGAGAGGGGATTTAAAAGCAGCCTTCACTACCTGAAGCGGGGCGGGGGGTTCAAAAGAGGATGGAGCTAGATTGTTGCTCCTTGTTCTGTCACCTGCCACCACTGAGAACCATCTCAAGTTTCAGCAAGGGAAGTTTTGGTTAGATATTAGGATGAATTTTCTCATTAGGAGAGTGGTAAACCACTGGATCAGGTTACCCAGAGAGGTGTTTAGAAGCTCCATCCTTGGAAGTTTCAAAACCTGGCTAGACAAAGTCTTGGCTGGGATGATCTGGTTGAAGATGGTCTTGCTTTGAGCAGGGGATTGGACTAGATAACCTCCAGAGGTCCCTTCCAATCCTAATTTTCTATGATTGATGTAAATTAGAACTAAAATGCACACTTAATTTTCTGCCTGTAACTGTATGTACAAACCAGACTAATTTGAGTAGATGCAGTAAAATAAGTCTTGTTCAAAATATACATGGTACATATTACAGACTAATATTTATTCATAATACTTACAAAATATGGTATTCATTAGCTTCTGCACTTTAGAATTCACACCCCCTATTCTGTACAGCCCTAAGATTGTGATACCTATAGGAGAAAAAAAAACAGGACAGCAAACTGAACCACTACACTTCAATACAAATAAAGACACGTGACATGCTGGGTGTAAGTCTTGAATATTCAGCCACCTGACTCCTAGCTAATATATTGGGACTGGGGTAACTAAATCCCAACACCATTTTAAATGATCTATAGTAAGGGCTGACAACGTATGGGTCCCGACTATCCTTTGAAGTTGTAGATAGGCATAAGAGTTATAACAGAATCAAATCATACTGATAAAAGCCATTGCAATTTAATTGTAAAAGTGTAGCAAAACTGTTGCAGCTTTAACACTGCTTCATTCAGAGTTAAAGTTGGAGCAATTTAGCTCACCAGCCTGGCTACAGGAGCATGCAGAGGTAACAGTTACATTTTAACAGCTGATGAGATTTCCCCTCTGCAGCAATTGCAGCACACTTTTTGAAGTGCTTAAAAATAACATCTTTCTATAGTCTAACACTTTAGACAGCCATGTCCTAAATGGAAGTAAATTTAGTTTTTATAGTAATTGAGGTTCTAATAAATAATGTTCAAGTTCAAGAATTTCTATTATTTTAGCCTTCCAGTTTCAGTAGTTTTGTTACCAGTAGCTATACTTTCAAAGCAAAAACCCCAGAAATGATAAAAACTAAGTTAGCAAAAAATCTTGATGTAACCCTTTTTTTCACTCCATAGCTCCTTTTGCTTTACTGAGCTCTTAGATGTAACCATGGCAAAGTAATAGTCTAATTAGTTTTGCCTGTCCCCTGAGGGAAACCAATTATATGTTGTCACAAAAACCTAACTGGACCATGCTTCTGGTGATTCATTAAAACAAAACAAAACAACCCCCTCCAAAAAAAAAATCTCTAATACACAAATTTGCTTTTAACACCAATACTGTTATTAAATTTTGTCAAGTGTTTCAAATCAAGGCTTACTATTTAAAAATGCTTCAGTTGATATTGTATCTTAGAAATCGTGGTTCAAATTTTGTTTTCAGGTACAAGAAGAAAATCTTAGTGCCTTCACCTGGGTGAACCAAGGACTGATTGACTAGTAAAAAAGTAACCTATCAACATCAGCTTGACTGTTATTTTGTTTTATCCCTATATAGTAAACACACTATACCACTGGATTACAGTTATTAAACACAAACTGCATGTCTGATAGAGGAGCAATAAAATTATTGGAGTTCTGAATATTATGTTTACTAATAGAAGAAAAGTAAAAAAAGACATTTTAAAAACAATTTTTCTAATTTACATAAAAATTATATATTTAAAGTTTTTATGCAAAGATTTTTGACAACTTTTAGGCATAACAAGCCACAAAAAGGGAAAGGTAAATGACATTAAGGCTCTTGACATGCATTGCACATAAAACAATTAACTGGTTAATCCTGTTTTAATAAGTGACATTCATTCAAGTAATGCTGTGAAAAAAACTAACAGGAATAAGTGACAAAGTTATTACACAAAATATATGTAATAATTATATGGCTGGTTCCTACCACACCTCTAACTGAATGTGTGGCCAGTAGTCTCTGCCTCTGGAGCACACTCATGGGCTCCAGAAGCAGAAATCACTGGGCTCCCCCAGCACCAACAATATGGTGTATTGTTGGGATCTATTCCTTTATCCCATCATTGTGGTTCCTTCCATGCACATGTGGCATGGCAGAAGATGTGACTGCTGGGATCATACATCAGTCCCTGATGCACCTTCTTTTTAATGTCTGTTGGCTAAGATTCCAAAATGAAGTTAGGAAAAATATTTCCTATTTACTCACTGTGCAGTAAAATTTTTCAAAGTGAAAACATAATACCACATAGACAATACAGTATATATAAGTTTATATGTACAGTATATATGATATATAAAACTTAAGACATACCTCTTGTTTCCACAGCATGAATACATTTCCTCACAAAGTTAAAGCCTGCTTCATTTAAGAACACTATAAATTGAATAAAACCACATTATTTAATCTCATTTTGTGTATAGCTGAGCCTTTATACTAGTCTCAACATGGTTTCTATGCTGTTGTTGCTGAAAGCAAAACATCTAGAGTTAGTAGCTTTCCTTTATGTAATTGTTGATTCAGTCTCTACTCCTTCACACAAGGGCAAACACACTTTCTGATAATTAAAGAACTAACACACATATATTCAGGGTTTTTGCATGTATCTTTTAAAAAAAAAATCTAATATCTTTTTCTGTTACAAATAAAAGACCACAACCCCACCCCAAAACTTGTATGGTGGAACGTTTGACAGTATAAGAGGATGGATATTTTAGGAATACCACACACACAGACTATGCCTTTCAGACCTGCAGAGACAAAACAATATGGGAATAAATCAAAACCAGATGCCTGCAGTATCCATGAGACACCTTTCCCTCAGCTCAATACTTTGCTATCCTGCAAGAAGTTACACATATTTAATGTTATGCACAGCTCTTTCTATTGATTTCATCTCACAATGAATAGAAATAATCCTGTAGGTACAGGTTTAAGGAACCAAGGAAGGCCCAAGCTATCAGTGATATATTTTATTTTGTTAAGATATATTACATACTGTGGTTGAAATTTTCAAAATGCTCAACTCCAATATGGTTTCAGTGGAGTTTATGTGCCTAATTCCTTTATGTTTTTCTGAAAACTGCAGCCTTCAATTTAAATGTTCTTGTTTTAAGATGGCCAGAAAAGGTAGCTAGACAAGCAACTGTTACAGTAAAACTATTAATGAACAGGGTCTACAAGCGCCTTTTGACATTACTATATTCATGTCAAATTATATTAATATATTTTGCATTTTCACTGCACACGTTTTAACTAGCTGACTTCAATATTTTAAAATGATATATTCATTATAGTTAAAATAAACACCATCATGTAGAAAACGACAACTTAAAATTTTAATTAACTTATCTATATCAATGTAGGTAGTCTATATCTACTTTAAGCTAATCTGTCTATACATACTAGTTATGTGTATCTAGTTATCTATCTGAAGAGAAATTGGCATCTAGTACACTATTTTTAGAATACATATAATTATATGTATCGCTGATTGAATTTTCCCTCAATTTTTACTTGATGTTATAACAATGTAAGAATTTTTCATAGTGTATGTAACTGAATGTTGGGATGGGATGGTCTTTGTTGAAACTTGAGAGAATAGTAATTTGCAGCAATACAGGAAAGATATTGTAAAATATCTGGAATTGAATATGCCAGAAAAGAAGCTCGCCTTATATATTTACAAAAGCAAGATTACAATTTAGAGTTCAGACCTAAAGATACTACTGAACTTATACACTACATCCTCACGCACAACTTCACTTTCAATAACAGACACTTCCTCCAAACCATAGGCACGGGGATGTGCACCAAAATGGCCCCACAATATGCCAACCTTTTTATGGGCAACCTGGAAGAAGAATTTCTCAACGACTGCATCGTCAAACCCTTGCTATACTTAACCTATATCAATGACCTTTTTATCATATGGACTGAAACCTGCAATCGCTGATTGAATTCCTGAGAAATTCAATAATCATCACCATTTCATCAGATGATCTTCTGAATACAGTAGACCCCTGATTTACACGATTCTGATTTACACGTGCCTTGCATTTACGTGATTTTTTTATTAGAGTCCGGACTGGAAAATGCCCCTTGAGATGCATGTCATCTGTGTTTATATGCGAATGCTCATGAGATTCTTATATATACGTGAACACTTCACAAGATTTGCAAGCGGAATCAAGCGGAGCTGTGCCGCCATTGTGGTAGCGGCATCTCAAGATGCATAGGTGAGATGCTAGACGCATCTCCTAAAGGCGATTACACCAAGAAAAGGGGAAGAAAAGCTCTGACTAAGGTATGTCTAGGGTACACAACCCCTCACTATTCTATTATTTCCAATGGGGAAAGTCATCCCGACTTAAGTGAATTTGACTAATACAAAATTTCCCCGGAAGGCAACACTCGCACAAATTGACGGTCTGCTGTACTCCAGCACCAACATTTCCTTTTTTAGATCACTTTCCAGAATGGTAAAATACAAACTACCACATTCAAGAAACTCATGGACCAACATACATATATGCACAAAACTAGCAATCACCCTAAACACACCAAGAAACCTACAATGTATAGCCAAGCTCTCCAAAACCACTGAATTTGCACTGAGAACACCTGGGATTGTCACCTCACAAATATCAAAATGGCCTTCACTCAACAAGGACACTCCTCCAGAAAGATAGATCATACTTTTGAAAGAGCCACCCAGGTATCACATGAAAAATTGATGCAGTACAAAAAGAAAATCCCGATGAATTGCACACCATTAGTTATAACATATCACCCCCCCCTGGAACCTATATGGAAAATCCTGAAATAATTGCACCCATACTAGAAGACCCAGTTCTTAAACAGATCTTCCCAGAATCACCCATCCTAGATTTTAAACAAGCACTGAACCTCTCCAACCTCATCACCAGAAGCAAACTTCCTATGGCCCAAGACACACCAAATGGATTCAGACCATGTCATAACAAGAAATGTAAAACCTGCTAACATATCTCCATCACCCCTACAATAACAAGACCCTACAACTACCATCATCGTTCCTGGATCTTACCCTTGCACCTCCAGAAATGTAATACATCTCACCCAGTGCACTAAATACTCGGATGGAAAATAAGTAGGAGAAACAAACAACAACTACCAGAATGAATGCACATCAACAACCTATCAAAGAGAAGAATACCTAATTACCTGTGGTGAAACATTTCTCACAAGACAACCACCCTCTCTGTAATCTCTCAGGTTTAATCCTCAAAGGGAATTTACAAAACACCTTTCATAGATGAGCCTATGAACTTTACTTCATAAATCTACTGGACAAAAAATCATGGACAAAATGTCCATGATTTATGGCACATTCTAACCTCCCTGCAATCTGATAGTCCAGATAACCTCTCTACTATTCACCAGCTACATGTTATCACCAGGTCTACATTCCCCTTCTTCCTCACTGGACTCCCACCTATTTCTTGCCCATTGACTGCCTCAATTTGCATTTCAACTGACTGGTATTCTTGCATGCTGACCTCTGACTGATTCTATTCTATTCCATCCAGGAAGAGCACAGTACAACTGCAGATGCTTTTTCAGCCTGAAGAAGGACATTTGTGCCCAAAAGCTTGCAAATTCCAACTAATGGTCTAATAGAAGATATCAGATTTACCCAAAGAACCTTGTCTGCCAGAAGAGAAGGACATTTTAAAAATCTAAGTACATTTCATAACTTTATATAATGAAAAACTTACTTTCTTCTTTCTTGCTAATAATGGCAGGTAGTGTGTAAATCTGAAAAAGAAATTAGTGCAAACAATTAACATTTAAGTGTTAGTTTCTTAGTACCAAATTGATTGACAGCTTTCAAGCCAGCACCTACAAATTTTGTATTAGAAGTCTACCTGAGGAGAGTCTTGCTCCTGGCATTTATTACTATTAACAAGCTTACCAGAGCATGAAACTTAAAATATTGGCTCTGGTGGGCAAGCTCCCTGATGACAGTTTAGTTAAACTAGATGTTTGAGCATCTTAAAGATGTTTGGAGTTAGTATTATGGAAACTACAATTATAAATGGATCCTGTTTACATTCTGCACTGCTCCAGTCGAGGAGGAAGACTGTGAGAATACTTTCAGTTTAGCTTGTAATTTTGATTGATCATTTTCTTCACAATGGGTCTCTGCCAAGGCATCTTGGTATTCAAAGAAAATTTCAAATGAGGGTCAATGGTAGAAAGAAATCTCTTATAAGCTTGTTTATCAGCATTTAAAGGCTGTCATTTCTGTTTCTTTCTCCTGAGGCTGCTACTACTTCTCCATGACATCACATTTCATAGATTTCATAGACATTAGGGCTGGAAGGGACCTTGGAAGATCACTGAGTCCAGCCCCCTGCCCTAAGGGCAGGAAGTCAGCTGGGGTCATAAGATCCCAGCAAAATAAGCCTGAGCTTGTGCATCAAGGATTGCTCCCTTGAGGAGCAACCACTCTTTCTGAACTCCCCTCCCTTTGGGGTCGTGGTCCCTTAGGGCATCACCAACAAGCCTCTTGAGCTTATCAAAGTCAGCTTTCCTAAAGTCAAGGACTTCTGTATTTCTGACTGACTTGCCAGCTTTATGGAGGATGGTGAAGGTGATCAGCTCATGGTCGCTGTCGCCCAGCTTCCCATTGATCATTAGGTCACTGATTAGGTTGTCCCCGGTTGCCAGTACCAGGTCGAGCAGCTCTTTACCTCTTGTTGGCCTGTAGACTTCTTGAGTCAGATAAAGGTCATCCACGCATGAACGGAAGCTTTGTGACTGCTTGGATTTAGTCGAGCACTCTTCCCACAAGATGTCTGGGTAGTTGAAGTCTTCCATGACAACCATGGACCGGGAGCATGCGGCCTCATACAATTCCCTGGCAAACTCCTGGTTAAGCTCTTGACTTTGGGTGGGAGGTCTGTAGTAGACTCCCATCATCATGTCCCCTGTACCGTGTTCCCCACGAATTTTAACTCAGAGGGTCTACAGCCATCCACACTGGTTGCCAATATTGGCTTGCAGGGATGCATAGCTTTCCTTGACATAGAGAGCTACACCCTCACCCCTTTTGTCTACTCAATCTCTTCTCTACAGGGTATAGGCATCTATACCCATGGATCAATCATGGGTGGAGCCCCACCAGATCACTGTTATCCCTGTGACATCATAATTATTTGTGTTAAGCAGGAGGACAAGTTTCTCCTGATTATTCCCCAAGCTCCTGGCATTTGTGTACAGGCAGGGAAATGTTCCCTTGGGGGCCCTTGCCTTGCCCACAGATTGATCCAGGGCTGGGATAGGGGTGGGCTCCCTTAAGTTCCTAGGTCTGCTGGCTTTGCAAGGGTTGCTCAGTGGGCCATCAGTAGCAGTAGTCCCCCCATCCCCTGGTGAGCTTAGTTTAAAGCCCAGTGGAGCAGGTCAGCCAGTCTGGCTAAAAAGAGCCTCCTCCCCAGCAGAGAGAGGTGGAAGCCGTCCCTTTCCAGCAGCTCACTGCTTCTCTCACCAAAGAGTGGACTGTGGTCATGGAGCCAAAGCCTTCCTGATGACACCAGTGCTGCAGTCTTTGGTTCACTACCTGGATCCTCCTCTCCCTCCTCAGCCCATAGCCTGAGACTGGGAGGATAAAATAAAACACCATCTGTGCCCCCAGACTCTTTAGCCTTGCTCCCAAATCCCTGTAGCACCTCATGACCCAGCTGGGAGCGCTCTGAGCCATGTCAATGGTGCTCACATGGATAAGGAGCATGGGATAGTGGTCTGTGGGCTGGAGGAGTTTAGAGATCTTCTCCGCAATGTCTTAGATGCAGGCTCCCGGGAAGCACCATATTTTCCCGGCTAAGAGGTTGGAGCAACAGACTGCCCCCTTAGTCCCCCTCAGGAAGGAGTCTCCCACGACAAACACTTTGCGTTTGGTCTTGGGGAGAGCGGGACGGTAGCTACAGTAGACCCTATGTTGCCTGTGGGAGCTGGCAACTCAGCAGGCTCTGTGGGGGCTGCTGTTTGTACCTGTTGCTGAGCTCCAGCAGGGCAGAGGCCTTGGTGCATTGGGTCTTGGGATCCTTGACCACCTTGGTCCAACCCCTGGACTGGACAGTAAGGGAGGTCCCTGAGTCCTCCCTTGTCCTGGAGGGAGACTGTGGTCTACCCTCCATCTCCCAGGGGAGAAGGGCCTGGCAGTAGGAGTCTATCTCCTGCTCACAGTCCCTGATGGCATGCAGTTTCTGGACTGCGGCTTGGGGCTCCTCCAGCTGGCGCACCAGAGACCCCAGTATGGAGCACATCTCACAAGGGGAGGTGGCCATGCTCCTGGGCCCCAGAGCCTGAAAAAGTGACAGGCAGCCCCCACAGCAGAGAGCCAGGGGCTCCATATGCATGGAGCCTGGAACCACGGGATGGGTGGAAGCCTCTGATGGCCTCTGACATCCAAGATGACTTTTTGTTATACTGCCAAGGAGAGCAAAATGATATCTCTGCCCACATATTCTGCATGCCAGTATACTATGCAGCTGGTTGGACTGTGAAAACTTTAAGTAATGAAACAAATGAAGCCGAGTGTGAATTCAGATTGCAGATATCCTTTTTTAGTTTCATTCTTTAATTATTACTTTACTATTTTATTTACCTTATCACCTATATAAATTCTTTACTATATATATGCACTGAATTGTACATGTGTCTTATATGTTTGAAGTATTTTGAAATTCACACCAATTTGACTCATTTTTTATGAGAAATCAGACTGCATAACAACAACAACATTTCCTTACTGGCTCCTTTCCATCCATAGCTTCTAACCAAAGTTTTCTATTGGATTCTGAAGAAGCCTGTAGTGTAATGATCCCAGGTCTATTAAAAGAAAACAAACATTATTTACAATTTACTTATCTTCCCCCAAATCTGCATTCTGGACATTAAAATAACGAAAGCGTGATTGCATGCTTACAGTGGGCAACAGGGAAGAACTAAGGACATTGCTTTAGTCTCAAGTATAGACTACTTTGTGGCATTAGAGAAGTATAGTATTTACTTGCCTATCACATGTACCTCTGCCCCCAAAATCAGCCCTCTAAAAGTGATATTCATGTCTTAATCAAGGGAAGCTGATTTTTCTTGAGGGGAGGTATAGGCAGAAGCAAGCAGATGCTGTAACTTAAAGCTGCTAAGAAGGCTGATGCTTCTCTGTACCTGTGAAAGCAGAAGGGGCAGAATCCAGTTAGCTCTCTCACAGTCTGAGCATACTGAGCGGGCTCTGAGCAAGTGAGCTGCTAGATGCAGTTTGTAATATCTTAATGAAGCTTGTGGTATGGAAATAACAGTTTATTACCTTTAGATGTAAACTCTTTGTATGACAATTTGTTAAAGTAAACCATAGTGAACACGAGAGAACTATAAGACATTATTATGGATTTAAGAACAAAACTCTTTATGCTAGTTTAGTACTATTGTAGTTTTGTTGGATATATTTAATTCCTTTGAATTTCAACAACACTGGTTTTATTTGCCAAAACAAAATTGTCACTTAGCTGATTCTGAACAAAACCAGAAAAGAATATAATGCTTGTGTTCATATTGTTTTAAAATTACAATTCCTGGGAGATATTAAACTAATGGCATGACTGAGATCTAAGGAATTTTATACCCTATGTAAAAAATTGCCCATCCTTCCATGCAACATCCTAAGGATCGGGCAGGAGGTCATTGTCCTGGAACCTGGACATGTTAACCATGCCATATATGTAATATTTGCAAACCTCCAATAATTAGATTCTATACCTGGAAATTTATAATAAATTTATAAAAATTCCATATAAAGAATCCAATTATTAGAGGACTATCTTATATTCACGGTCATCTTATACTCAAGAAAATACCGCAGGACTTTTAGAGAATGACCAAGCAAAAATTATATTAAGAGTGTGAATTTATTATCCCTGCTTAGTTCACCAAGACTTTAAGGAAGATGTTTACTTAGTATTTCTCTCCTGTTATCAAGCTCTAATTTCTTAATGAATAAAGATTAATTTCATGGAGTATTGTCCATATGTATTTTCTCACAAATATTCAAAACTATTTCTATTCATTTTGGACAATTAAATGTGTACAGCTGTACTTGGGGAAACATTTATGCAATTATGTCAGCTTACGGGAAAAATAAGTTTTCTCTTTTACTTTATATATAGATAAAAACTTAGTATTGTAACAATTAATTTACAATTGCAAACTTTAAGTAAAGAAATTCTGTATCTGAGAGAGAGAAGTGGGGAAAACAAAAACATGTCTAAGAAAGAGATTTATGAGACAAATTTCTAAAACCAGCCTTTCTAATTGAAACCCAAAGTCTGCAAGAATCCATTTTTATGCATCTAGCTTGGTATATTGACCATGATAAGATCACATAGGCAATGTTATCCATTCTTTGGTCAGAAAAAATAGATGTGGAGAAACTAGGTGCTTACTCTTGCAAACTTGTCCTCATTTCTACACAGATAAATGGAGAAATATTTTGTGGCTGTTATAATAAGAAACACATTGTCCAGAAGTACTGCTATTTTATAGCATGGTAATTACATTAATTTGATTAAAAATAATAATTTAAAAAAAATCATACCTTTCAAATACTTCAATATCAAAACAGAAACGTTTATCGATTGAATCTGTCTTTCTTCGGATACAGGATTTTAACTTGAGTATTTCTGGTGAGCTTGTAACAAGGCCATTCTATAAAAGAAGCATAAGAAACAGGGAATTTAATACATAGACACAATGTTGCGACAGCAAGGCTCTGATCTGTAAGTTTAACCACATGACATTAATTATATGAATATGCTTAAAGACTTAACATTATATAAACATCTTTACAATCATCCCAAAATGTTATGCATATTGTAGATTAATGTAATTTAAATAGTTTCTTCTTCATATAATTTTGTACTTATTTCAGATCAAACATCTCAATATAAAATTACACTTTGGAAATACATGCACCTCTATAAGGAAACCTGTTGGTATGCAGTAGTCCAAAATCCATATATCTTGATCTGATTAAATTATAAACATTTTTTAAAAATACAAAGATGAGGACATTTAACTCCTGTTTTTGTGCTAAGTCCTGTGGTTTTCATGTCAGTTGATATACCATGGGAAACAGGACTACAATGGTAATAGTTTCTAAATATATTACATAAAAGGTAGGTAATTTTATTTCAAATATGTAATATGATCATTATTTTCATATGTAAAAACATCTGCCAATATTTTATTGCAAAAGCAACTCTTCATTTGTTCACTTGAATGCTTCTGATAGATTAAATATGATTTTCTTTATATGTCCTGCTGATTTCTTCATATAAAAAAGTTCATATACAATTTAGGATATAACTCAATGCAATACTCACAACTTTCCCACCAGACTTTGTTTCAGCTAGACTCATTGTAAAAGTTTTTGTCCCTTTATCATAAGTACAGTAATGTTTTATCCAAGTAAATCCAAGGGGTCCTAGATAGAGGAAAAATAATATTTAAAAAAAAGCCATTCAGAAATGTTATAATGATTTTGTGTAGTGTTATAGCTATATACAGTAGAATAGGTGCAAAGTAGAAGAGGTACAGTGCAGCACTTCGAGAAAATCCTCTGTCCTATTTCAGGATGTGACATACACTGATTTTATAACCTTGAACACGTTTTAGGAACATGTCACATAAGACGGCAGGGCTGCAAAGGACCTCATGAAATCCTACTAGTTCAGCTCCCTACTCAAGGAAGGATACCTGATTAATGGAAGGACAAGGAGGGGAAAAAGGAGACATCTGTCCGAGCCAAATGCCTTTCTAACTTGCTCTTGAAAATTTCAGAGGATGGAGATTCAACAACTCCTTCAGAATGCCTGTTCCAATCCTTAATCACCACTGTAGTGACAAAGTTCTCTCTCATCTATTGCATTTTCTATTCTTCCATCTCATTGGGATAGTTTTTTCCTGACCCTTAAAAGGGCCTTTTTAAAACCATGACATCCCACTGTTGCTCTCCCTTCTGACCTTTAACCAGAGAATTGCAATTACC
>JAGPOW010003316.1:176209061-176249875 GCA_030014935.1 Caiman crocodilus
TAGATAGGTACTTGGCTGGGGTCCTGTGACCCCAGCACGTGTTTCCTGCCATTGGCAGGGGGTCAGACTAGATGGCCTGCTCTAGGCCCCTTCTGACCCTAGTTACTATGAAACTATGAAAAAGAAAGAATAAAAATAGAATTAAAGCTGTAAGGTCCACAGCCCTCCAAAATCCCTATTAAAACACGTGACAACTTTTCCTTCAGCTCTTCTACGACATATTAATTTTCATTTCTCCCTAGGAGAATTTTTACAGCCTCTGTTCTCTCCTATGCCTGATGAAGGGTGACTATGCCCAAAAGCTTGTAGATAAATAAAACAATTTGTTTGCAAATATCTATTTGGTCTAATAAAAGCTATCACCTCTTCCACAAGTTTTGATTCCTTTTATTTCTTGTTTACACTTAAGTGTTTAAAGGATGATTTTTAAAATAATTCACTTTAATCCACAACAGACTACAAGTATTTAATCAGTAGTTTTGCAGCAATTCAAAGGGTGTTAATAGAAATCTATTTCTAAGATCTGCAACCTTCCATGCTACCCTTTATGCTGACATAAATTAGGATGTAACTTAAACCAAGTCCATATTTTAAATCAGCCTATCAACTGTGTTTTCTGTTTGTTAATTGTCTACTGGGTAACAGTATGATTGTGTGAGCTATAAAATATATAGCTGACAATAAATAAAATTAATAATCAACAGAAGTTTTAAAATCTCATAATTCATGTTAGAATCCAATCTCTATATATTTCTTTACTTTTTAAGTAAAGAAATATATAGTAAAAAGTAAAAAAAATATATAGAGGATTAATATAAAAATACAATCTCAGGAGTCTAGAAGATAATTCCTCGGAGGATACTATCTCACAGTTATCCATACACAGCTTTTTGACACCTTTCTTAGAAGCTTCTAGGCTTAGCATCTAGTGAGAGATATGCTATTGGACTAAATAAGCTGGTTTTATTTTCTAAGATGGAAAATGCTATATCTGAGTTTATCCACTGGACCTTTAACTCAAATGCAGCTAAGTGGTACACACTGGCCACAAAGCTGATTTGAATGACCTACCCCTCTTAAACATATTCCAGTCTTACCATAGGTACTGGAAATGGAGCCTGAATAAGGATGTCAACTGTCAGTAAATTTACCGAAAGTTAGTTAAAAAAAGGGGCTAAAAACTTCTATGAGTAAGGTCCACAAAAAAACTCCAAACCAAACAAAACATAAATAGCAGCCACAACTTCATTGAATCTCTGAAAGACAGAGCACAGCTGCACCTCCACATATCCAAGTGACTGGCTGGGCAACAGCTCTGCCGAAAAGGTTATGTGGACAAAAAGCTGAATATGAGTCAGCGGTGTACTCTTGTTGCCAAGAAGGCTAACAGCATACCGAGCTACATTGGTAGGTGTGTTGCTAGCAGTGCAAGAAAGATGATTATTCCCCTGTATTCGGCATTGGTGAGGCCACATCTCGAGTACTGTGTCCATTTTTGGGGCTGTCACTACAGAAAGGATGTGGATAAATTGGAGAGAGTCCAGCCAAGGGCATCAAAAATGGTGAGGGGCTGGGGGACATGATTTATAAGGAAAGACTGAGGGAACTGATCTTATTTAGTCTAAAGAAAAGAAGACTGGGAGAGGTTTTCATAGCAACCTTCAACTACCTGAAAGGTGGTTTGGAGGCAGATGGAGCTAGACTGTTCTCAGTGGTGGCAGATGACAGAACAAGGAACAATGGTCTGAAGTTGCAGCAAGGGAAGTTTAGGCTAGATATTAGGAAGAATTTTCTCACTAGGAGGGTAGTGAAACACTAGAACAGGTTACCCAGAGAGGTGGTGGAAGCTCCTTCAAAACCTGACTAGACAAAGCTTTGGCTAGGATGAACTAGTTGGGGATGGTCCTGCTTTGAGCAGGGGTTTGGACTAGATGACCTCCTGTGGTCCCTTCCAACCCTGTCTATGATTCTAAGTGGGAGTGCAGCACCCTGCAAGGAGCATTCAATCAGCCATCTGTTGCTGCTGTTGCATTCCTGGATGCTTATAATACTATTGGGTTACAGGTAGGCTTCTTTGGGGGATTATGCTGGGCTGGGGGAGTAGGCCAGTAGGGGTAAGGCTGAAAGGTTGGGCTAGAGGGACAGCATGGTATATTCAGATGTATAAGGATGCAGAGGTGAGTAGGGGGCCTGTCGTGCCAGCAAGTCGTGCAGTGTAGACTAAGGGTTGCCAGTGTAGACTAAGGGCTGCCAACCCAAGAAAAAATTCTTTTACTGCAAACCTTTTACTGACAACCAAACTTTGTTTACTTTTTTTACTATGGTTGAAGTTAAAGCCCTAATCTGAACTCAACCCATCTAACTTGGGCCTGGCAGCAGGGCAGGGCCTGGAAAAAGTGTTACGTTTACATTATGTAAAACATGTCATTTAAAACACGTGGCTACAGAAAAGTTTGGCTGTTAGTATAAAGCTTGCCGATTGTAAATAACAAGTATAAAAAATTCTTGGGTTGGCAATCCTTAGTCTATAACCTGACACTCTTGTACTCCCTACCAGATATACCATGTAGATGAGATTTGTGGGCAGATGGACCTCAGATGCCCTGAAGAACAAGGGAGAAACAGGTAGCATAAAACTACCTTTGCACTCTCCCTCTAGCTCTGAATCAAGTACAGTCCAGCTAAATCAAGGAACCTGGCTTGATGTCTGGTTTATGAATATATAATACAAATTATTTTTCTTCAGATCTCTTCCATTTGAGACATGAAATAGAATGTACCCTATTTTATGTATATGTCAGTGCCAAATAATATTTTCTAGTTATAGCAGTCTCTTTAAGAACAGCAGGTCTCTATTACTTTAAATGAGATTAACATTTCTTATGCCAGGGTCAGAGTTAGGTCAAGGTTGTTAGATATTTCTGTTCCAGGATGTGTTAGTTTTGCAGCAGTAGACAGGGAGATAGGCCTTGGATTAATCTGTGACAGGTAAAAAAATACTCTTATTTAGGAATCCAAGGAAGAATTTAGTCTCAGGGATTTGGCAGCTGTAGGCCATAAAGATAGGATTTCTCTAAGCACTCCTTGTTGGATTCAGGCTCATTAGTTTGCATCAATGTTACATACACTCAACTCCAAGTACAGGAATGCAGACAGAATAACTGTTCTTGGTGACATGAATTTCACATACAAGTCACTCTGGTTCATGGTCATCGATGATGACAAGGTTAGGTAAACTGGAAAGTAATGAATGGGTTGGGAGAGAGAGAAGGATCAGAGTTACCTTTGATGATGAGCCTCTTATACAAGAGATGCCTTTCAGATATTTAGCTGAAAGGAAGGTCAGATAACATCAGGGATTTTTGTCCAGGAATACAGGGGAAACCACTACATAATTCTGGGACAGGGATAGGTAATTTTTAGCCTCCTTCAAAAGCACATTGCTGATATTGCAAGTCATCTGTCTGTCTGGCAGACTGGTGTAAAACAGGCTTCTAGAAAAGGGCAGCCAGTCAGAAAGAAAAAAACTGTAGCTGAGGGAGAGTTTCCTTAGTAGGCTTGTCCACAGGAAACCAAAATTCCCTTATGAGAAATGGGCAGTCTGGGGAAGCCAGTGCCTAATTCATCTCTTAAGGCTGCAGCAGCCCAAGGAATGCTACTGAATCTCTGTCTCAGGAGTCCTTTGTATAGCAAGCCTATTAAATGTCAGACAAATCACCTATGGCAACAATATTTTTGCATTTTCTGAGATGCTAAGTGGGTGTGAAATTTTCCTGGCACTCCCTGAAATTATAGGGGCCAACATACTCAAAACTAGCTGCCTAATGATTCTTTAGAACAGCGTTTTCCAGCCAGTGTGCTGGAAGGCACTTCCAGGCATGCTGCGGCATTTTGGGCTGGAGACATGCCCCCTGTCTGTCTGGAGCCACGCTCCCTGCCTGCTGCTGCTGCAGACGCAGACAGATGGGGAGCGTGGCTCCAGCCAGGCAGGGGATGTGGCTCTAGACCAAATGCCATCCAACTGGCTGCATGCCACCCCTCCCTGTCAGCATCTGGTAGGTCGCGCCCCCCTTCTGCCCCACATGGCACCCCCCACTTCATGTCTGGTGTGCTGCAGTGCTTTTTTATTTAGGTCAGTGTGCCATGGGGTGAAAAAGGTTGGGAAACACTGCTCTAGGAACTGTAAAGTGCTCAATGCTTTTAGAAAAATCAAGCCACATAAGTCCTGACACATATATATTTATGCACATGTTTACCTTGAGATCATGGGAGGAGTTTCACTGAGTTCTGTAGCCAACATAATGTGCTTTGAGTTAATTAAACTCATAAGGCTTTGAAGGGAAAATATCATACATGTCTACATGTTATGAATAGATTTTACATTTTAATTTTAGGTTCTTCCTTCAAATCTTGGTACATACTTTTCCAATTATACAATTCTTTCAGAAATACTTTGCTATAAAGTAGACTGCAAACAAAATATAGCTTAATAGTCCTAAAATTAATTTTAATGTTATTTCCACACTATTTCATGCATAACTTAGAAAAATTAAACCTGAGATAAATCGCATACATTGAACATTTAAGCCTAATATCATGGTTCGGAGTCTGAGCCAATTTTTATATTAGGAAATAATCTGTTATGGGTTGTACAGACACATAAAAAGTCAAACTTTTAAAATGTTATGCACACTCCAAACCATCTGTTATTTTACTCCACAGTAGACACAAAACCTTTTGCATAAGCCTTTAATAAATGATTCCTGAGGAAAGATCTTTAGGTCTGTTTGCATATGAACTATATTCAAATGCTCTTTTAATTAAAAAGAGATGCCCTGTAAGAATTTATAATTAAGTTTTCAACTTTAAATACATTCGCTGTAAATTTAGGTAAAGAAAGAAAAATATAAATAGAAAACTTACAGGTTCAACAAATTCAAACTTCTTTTTCTCCTGCACTTCTTGAATCTTAAACACATATTCTAATGATGCTTCATAGAAGTTTTGATGTTCTCTGTCAATCTGTGTATCTGCCTAAATTAAAATGAAGTTTATACAAATGAATATTAATATACCAGTACAATTATTACTTTCTATTATTAACCATCACATTTACAACTTAAGGTCAAGATTCCTGGCTTGATTTCTCATCTGTACTCCCTACTTCAACATGTTCTTAACACAAGCCTCCTTTGAATGAAGAAATCTGGGATGTCAGTGGTTGCTGAAGGAGATTGCTCAAAAATGAGAAGATACCATAAGCTAAGTGAATTCGTCTTCACAACACTCCCAACCCAAAGAACTGTGAGAAACAAGATCTCTAGGTTTATCTTTTAGTATAACCAACTTTAATGCAAGGGTTGTTTGAAATGCATTCTAAGACATTCTGAGCGCCTATACATGAGCCGCCACGAGGCTGTTCCAATGAGCTGTAATTACAGCATGTTAGAGCAGACTCAATTAATTGAGTCTGATAAAGCGTGCTAATTAGCATGCTCCAGTTAGCTTTTGCTTGCTGTGTATCAGCATCCCCACACTTCAAAATGGTGGCGGGAGTCTTTTAACTAAAGTTCATTTGATGAGCTTTAAATAAAACGCCTCTGCAGATGTTTTGAAGTGCAGGGATGCTGTTACATGTGATGATCTGGGAGCTTTAATTAGAGTGGCTCTCAGATCTGCTCTAATTAAAACCACCCACCCCCACCCTGGAAGCACATGTAAAAATGGTCTTTAATTCTTCAATAGTTTAACAATAAAGCCATTTCAAAATGAGGTAGGATGGAATGTGGTGCATGGTATAAGTCTTCAGCATACACACTGGTTCTTTCAATACTATTCATGTGGGCAAAATTGGAAGGAAGGCAAATGGATGGTGCAAAGTAGGTAAGGCCAACTACTCTAAGTGTAAAGTAACTAATTAATATTTGGGTCATGCAAAAATGGGCTAGCTGCCATAGAAACATAAGTTTTCCCATTGCATGTTAACATTCTAAATATGTCAGGACAAAACAGAAAGGGAAGGAAAGGAAGAGGACAGGACAACAGTTTTAAAAAATGCAGTTATTGAGTTAAGTGAGTATACATTTAGGCCAAAATCTTCCGAATTCTATGTTTACAGTCAGGCATCTAGTCCCTGCAGAGCTACTAGGCGAAATTAAAACTAAATAGGAGTTGCAGGAATCAACTCTTTAAAAAATTAGGACACTTATGTAAATTGTTCCACATGGATTTAGGGGCTTAACATTTGACACTCACCTTTGAAAATGTTGGGTTTGGTTCTCCTTCCCTTACTTAACTCATCTGCAGCTATTCTATGCAAGTTTTTCAGGAAGACTGGACTGAAGAAAGGAAAAGTGGCTTGGGGAAAGATGTTCCTTAGCTATGGACAGTTTGGGTAAAGACCTAGAGAAGGGAGTGGGATGAAGGAACGATATGAAGGGCTTATTAGGGATCCTGGACTTTGTACCACATCCAGTTTCAAATACCTTTCCCCAGATGGGAATTTTAGAAATGTCATCTATAAGGGTATTTCAGAAACTAACAACAACTGAAAAATAAAACTATTTTATATTCTACAAATACACAGTGTTTTTAGACAAAATGTTGCACAGCACATTATTTCACAACATGGATCAAGCCCTTTGGGAATGGCACATTTGTTAAATATCTACATTTACATATTAGCCATTTTTTTCATATCATTTTTTGTTTGGTGTTTCTATTTTAAAATGATGACTCCTAGCAAGTTTCATCAGAAGGACCTGAACCCAAGATTTTCTGGCACCAACAAAAAACTTCTGCACTGGGGCTATAAAATTAATTCCATTAACTAAAAGGAGCAGAAAGCTCTTATCTTCTTTGTTAACAAGGCACTTGAAGGGACATATCACATTAGCAGTGTAAAACATAAGCAGTACTCCCACAACTGGCAGAGAAGAGATGCAGTTCTCATTTTAATTCCTTTTTTGCAGCTGTTAATAGCTTTCCTCAAAACCAAGTTCTTTTTCTGGGTTGCACTTGCCCATGTTTGGTCCCAGCTCAAACGGAATTTATTTTTTAATAGGGAAAAATCTGAATAAAATCAACTGAGCCATTTGTAGTTATGTGCACTTAAAAAGAATATACTTTTCTGAGACTTTATATTTTGGCAAATCAAAATAATAGCTAGAAAGTTCAACTGGCTTTTGTTATAATAATCTCCAGCAAGGAAAAACAATCATCTTCAAAGGAAAAGGGTTAGTATTTTTACAGTTATGAATGTGCAAACTCATATTTTCCATCAATTATGAACTCCAGGCCAGATCCAATGAGAGTTTCAGGGTGGTGTTACAGGCTACCTTTAAACCATTTTGAAGGCACATAAAATGGCTTATGCATTAAAGGGTGTTAAGCTGTTCTAAGTACCCTCTAAGCACCCTAAAGTTATACCACTTCAGGTGAGGGGTATGTTTGAGCCATTCTACTTAGCTCGAGCGAAGACATTATTAGTCTAATCCACAAAGATAAAGCAACCAAATTGCATTATCCAGCACCCCAGGATGCATGGCTCTGGTCTTTCTATCCCCAAGCCAACATCCCCATCTGCCCACAGTGGTTATGACCCCAGCACACATGGTACCGCACTGCCAGCTTCTAGGATCTCAATAGGGTCAGAAGTTACACATAAACTGGTTTAAGTGATCGGAAACTGGTTTAAATCTGTAACAGAACAGATATTCAGTGCACATGAACCAGTTTCAAAATGGCTGAAAAAGGTTTAAGTTAAACCTGGTTGAATGTAGTATCAGACTTAACTGATTTGGGTCAAACTGGTTTATGAAAATTCTGTCCTAGACACCTGCCTGGTATGACTTAAATCATAGTCCCCCAGCATTCCAGCATGCTTTCCAGCAGACAAAGTTTGGGATGGAGAGGAAGCTGGGTCTGCCCCCCCCAGGCAAACCTGGCTGGGGTCTAGAGCCAGAGATGGGGGGTTAAACTTCCCTTCTCCCAAGTACTGAGCTGCCCTGCCCTACCCTGCTAAAAAATATACTGCTGGCTGTGACTGGGGACTACAAATCCCAGAGGTACCTGGAAGCAGGAAGAGGAAGTGATAAGCAACCCTGCAGAGTCCTGCTGCTGTGATTGTGGATTGCAAAACACAGAGACATTGTGGGCAGCAGGAAATGGAAGTGAACACACAGCCCATGCTGGTTACGTGCCAGAGAGCCATTACCCCAGACCTAACAGAAGTTCACTGTTGGGTCCAGGGGGGAGGTGAATCTAGCTGCAGACTGGAAGCTGGTAGCCAAGTTTCCATAGCGACAGCCAGGGCTCTCTGGCAGTGCTCACTGTTTTCAGATTGGGAATGGGGAAAGGCAGCAGAGAGAGATCATTCTTGGGGTTCCCCAGCCTGTGCTGAAGGGTGGGGTGGGGGAATTGGGCCCTCATCTAGGGGGTCTCCAATACTCCTACTGCACCCTCCAGGAGTCAAAAAGCCTCAGACTGAACTCCCTCCACTCCCTTCCTCCCCACCACATTCTGAAAACAGAGACAAGCTGGGAGCTCTGCAGACACAATTACAAAGATATAAGATTTGAAATGCGGGGTCAGATTTTCACCCGATCAGCCATTTTTAAGTTGTTTGCAGCCATGCACTTATGTTTGGTCACAACTATAAACTGCTTTCTGTGGCCTGATCTGGTGAAAACTGTTACTTCTCTCTGTATGCTATATTGCCTAATTTATAGGTGGTTGGCTTCCAGCCTGGAATCCAAACCCTGAATTAGGTAACTCCAGCCTACACAATGTATGGGGAGAGACAGGTGCCTTAGAAGGATCATCCAAAAAACGGGTACCAAAAGTAAGGAGAAGCTGTTTATTTTTAAATGCCTAAAAAATGAAGGAAGATGAGAAATGTAGATTTGAACAACTTCAAGGCCAAAGAGCCAAAACTCAGGTCTTCTACTTCCAGTGCAATTGTTCCAATGATTACCGGGTTGCATAAATGGTGGGTACTCTTACCATTTCTTCTCCAGGTGCTTTTTAAAAATCACAGCATTTTGTGAGGCGTTGGTCCTGTTGGTATATTTGGGCATACTAGTTTCTGGATCTAGTGCAACTTAGATACTTGCAAATGCATGTTAACTGTCTTGGCTAGGACCATTCTGGGCATGCACAGAACTGTAAGTGCAGACTTACGGAACCTTCCAGCTGAATAGGAAAGAATTTAAGTAAGTTTAGGTGCTTTTAGGATTAGGGGGGGCTTTGGTTCACAATTTTGGACTTAAAGCCCAAAAGCTTGTCAAAACCCTGTTTTAGGCTTGACTTTTTTTCTGTATCTCTGTCAATTAGTGGCACTTTTAAATCAAGAGTATTTTAGTTAAGGATGTGCTGCTTTCATGACTTAGCAGCATTGAGACATTTAACAATACTGAATCATTTCTCTAGCACACTTCAAAGCGTTAGCTTTAACAGTCACATTAAAATGTTTCAGCAGCAGTGTTTCTTATTATGCCTATAAAAAACAGATCCAGTATTAAATGTAAGACCCACTCTTATAGATGAGAAATCAAGCACTGAAAAAATTAGGAATTTCCAAAAGTTAATGCTACCTTGTATCACTTTGTACATTCTACTATTATTATCTGGATAAACCTAACACTTAACATGTTAATGACTGTTTGTGTAACATATACTTTACAGGTTATGCAATATGGCTACATTTAACAACAGGTCACAACTATATGACTTGCTTCAATCAACCCTCACTTGGAAGACTACAGGCAACCAGCTCTTCAGGGCTCAATTCAGGAAAGCACTCAAGCACAATCTTAAATCCTCTGCTATTCAGATAAGCAGTTACACACATGTTTAAGTTTATGGAACTCATGCAGGTCTTGAAGTATAACTGACCATAGCACAAAGATTGTTTTGAATTAGGCCCATAGTAAATATTAACTACAGAGATCCAATAGACAACAGTTTCCAAAAGACAACTTCTGGAGACCTAATGGATATGCTTGAACAACAACATTTCATAGGTGTAAGAGCCATTTCAGAAACGATTTGTTAGAAGTTTTCAAAAGTTGGGAGGATTTTCACTTTTTCGTGTATGCCACCTAGCTGAAAGTAGCAAATGATTTGTTGGATGGTTAATTAGAGCTTCAGGTAATAAGATATCCAGTTAGAATCAATTATATATTGACTAACCCGCAGTAGCATTAAATATATACTTCTACATTAAGTATTCTTGCAAGATGGTGACTTTGTCTCTATCTACACACATGCTTTCAGAAGTTCTATTTTGTGGATTTGCTTTCAAGAGGACTACTGAAAGTGATCCTTCTGATTTGTATGGCCATAGCAGAAGTTGCTCAGACTTTAAAAGAAGTAAAGTCTATACAAAAGTCAGTCAGTAGGTTACATACCACCATAGAATGTGCTGGACATAAGACACATCCCCAAACCATTTTCATCTTATACTTTATATGACTGTGGTAGCTAAGAGGTTTTTTTTTCCCTAAAGGAGGATCTTTACAACAGTAATATCACATTGGTAAACAGAGATGTGCAAATATATGGGAGTACTTGTATAAAGATGGAATATCACATGCAGGGAACTGAAGTCTGTGCTGGCTGCACCTTTGCATTGTAAACATATAAAACTTTGTGATCTATTTCTGGGAAAATCACGTTGAAGTGACTCGTGATGCAATGCTTATAACAATTTTAGTTAGGTCAAGATTGAATACCCATGATCTTACAGGTTTATATATTTATGTACAACATATACAGAATATTAGAATCATATATCAAGTGTCTCAATCAAACCTCAAAAATGAGAGTTATCTAAATCCCATATGTGATGGTCCTGACACACAACAAATTCACTCACATTAGTGTTATCTGGATTTACACTGATATAAATGTGGAGTAGACACAGAATGTACAGTCTTAACAGTGGTGTAAGTATTTCCACTCCGAGGCAGCTACCCCCTCAAAAAGTTAAGACTAATTTAGATTACACCAGTGTATGGGCTGTATGATTTCATCTGAGGTAACTGCTTGTCCAATGGACTAACCTGACACATTGTGGTGAGGCTGTGAAATAGTGCCTACTATAGGCAGCTACCCTGGGAAAGGTAGTGTCTGTCCTCTCCGAACATCTGTGTAAATTCAAAACTTTATAAGACAGACTGTTATTAACATGCATCTGTACCCTAGATCCATGGCAAACAATTTTATACTTTAAGAGATTGATTCACCATTCTATATTTCCTAGCTTCATGGTGTAATTCCAGTGATTTCAGTTCAGTTACACCAGCAAAAAACTGGAATAATACAATGGCTAGCCATATCCTACATACTTTCTAATCAGGGCCTTCAGGAGACAAGACAAATCAACATCTGTTATGAAATTTAATATCTAGGCATGGAACAGTCATTTAAGGACAGAGTGGAAAATTTTACTCTTATTTTCCATTAGTTTTCATCCTTGTGCCAAATCCTTTACTCGTTTAACACAGTTTATTATATTCACGGCTGCTACATTTAATCTCAATTATTGTTTTTAAACAGTCTAATAAATAACTCCCCATAACCATCCCAACAGAGAAATGTGTTTTACACCCCAAATTAAATTAACATTTAATTCTACTTAACCAAATCTTGTTTCATTGGAAAATACACTAAAAATTGTTTTCTGACTTGCTGTTTAACATCTAATGGAACTATTTTTCCATTAATGCAAGGGTAATTTATGGACTGGTGGAAAATGGTAAATATAAATTTTGCTTGTTAACATAGTAGACCCACTTAAATCATATTTTTTCTATACCTGATTTGTCAAATGTCCTTCTCTTATGTAAGCACATTGTTTTAACATTTATATTGCAAACCCACTTGAAATCAAAACGAAATATTTGGCTAGGTAAATATAAAACCTATAACTTGTACCCTTTCTGAGAGATGGTTAGGTCTCCTATGGAGAATAATATGACCAAAATAATTCCCAAACTTTTTGAGTCATTCCTAAAGATAAATAACTTTATTAAATCTTGTACTCATCACCATTGGAAAAAACACAGTGGCTAAGTACAGATATTCCAAAAACTCAAGGCAGAACTGATCTAATTTATGGGGGTTTCTTTAAACTACATAGATTGGGTTAGGAGCAAACATGTTCACCCTTTGGTGGGGAGAGGTAGGCAGATGACTGCACTTGCAGAAGCCAGAAAGCAGGCGGTGCTCCCTCACACCTCCCAGCCTGCCAGACATTGCTATGGGCAGCCAAACCTAGCCAAGCAGAGGCTATCCCTCATTAGTCAGTACCCCCCCACCCCCCTCCTATTAGTTGCAGGGAGGCAGAGAGCCAAGACAATCTCTCGGCAGGAAAGGGGGTTGGGAAAGGGGAGGCTCTGGCTGCAGATACCCAGCCCCTCCAGACCCAGCCAGAACATCTGGCTTCCCTCCTTTTACCTCCTGCCCAGCTGGCCTAGCCAGGCCGCACAGCCCCACCACCCTGCCGCTCAGAGGCAGGGACCTGCAGGGGAGTGTGGCTGTGCAGCCTGGTCTGGCTGACCAGCCCAGGTGGGCAGGAGCAGCAGTAGGGGAAATGCACCCACCACATGCTCGCTCCCTCAAGCTGTGCAGACCCTAGTTCTGGGGGTCCAGGGTGGGGAGCTCTGTTTTCCTCCACTGCTCAGAGGTACTGATTCACAGAGTGACAGGGCTGTGCAGTCAGGCCTGGCCTGTCAGCCCAGCCAGGCAGGGTCAGCGGGGGCGGGGGGGAAATCACCTGCCATGAGCCCTCCCCATTTATGCAGACCCCAGCTGGAGGAGGCTCCATTTTTCCACTTCCCACCCCCCTACAG
This sequence comes from Caiman crocodilus, assembly GCA_030014935.1. NCBI lineage: Eukaryota > Metazoa > Chordata > Crocodylia > Alligatoridae > Caiman > Caiman crocodilus. The sequence goes on from JAGPOW010003316.1 coordinate 176,221,916, forward strand.
CCCAGCTGACAGGCACAGACAGGATGCAGGGCTGGGGAGCAGAGGTTTTGCTGCCTCTGCTCTGTGAGAGCCCAGAGGCAGGGCCAGCCTAGCTCAGCCAGAGCACACAAGTATAGGCAGGAAATAACTTGCCCACCCTGTGAGATGGGGTTTAGCAAGGGCCACGATGGTACCCGAGATGGGTCTGGAGGGAATCTGGAATAGAACTTCGATAGACTGATCTAAACTAAACTGATTCAATTTGATACTACATCCACCCAGGTCTATCTTAAACTGAGTTTTGCCATTTTTAAACCAATCTGTGTGAACTGAACTTCCACTGGAGGTTTAGACCAGTTTCTGATCACTTATACTGGTTTATGTGTCATTTCTATACCTAGCCAGTATCATTTGTACTGAGTCACTGGTTTTATTGTAATTTACCTCATAGGAAAATTCATGTTTCATCTAACATCGCTACAAGCACCAGAATCCTTTTGTTCAGCTAAAAATAAAGAGTTATTAGAAAACACATTCTTCAAAGCTGAAGATGTGGCTACAATTTACAACCAAGATTCTGCAATTAGTTCAACTAGCACAGACCGCTGTGGGAATCCTATTGAAATCAAGTACACATCACATATATGCAAAGTGATATGGGAATGGATCAGATTCCCAATAGGGCCTAAAGACTGCAGGTGCATTTACCCTATAAAATTAGTGCTCTGTGCTTGTAATAGAATATGCTTCACTGACTAGTTCTTTCTAATTATAAATCACATTAAACTGTACACAGTACAACAATTAAATACCTAGGACTATATTTAGAAGTCCTGCTAGGCTCTGGAAAGCAGAAGTAGCACATGAAAGAAATATGTATCACTGGGTCCAATTATAGAAACCTTTATGTGCATAAATAGTCCCAATGAGCATCACTCTTCATTGTACTGTTCCTTGTGCAGCCATTTGCACCTGTGCAAAATGAACATAAAGCACTACCAGATAGGAATGATATTGTGCAGTCATTTACACTTGTGCCGAGTGGGTAGAAAACATGACATTCTCATCCAGTAGCACTCTACATTCTTTTTGTGCAGGTCTATAAAGCTAGACTAGGCACAAAGAAGAGCAGAATCAGCCCCATTGACTTCAGTACAACTGAAGGCTGGGGCAAAAAGGTACTATTCAGAAGCAAAAACACCAGTTATAATTTTCTTTCCTCCCCTACCTCCTAAACTAATAATCTGGTGAGGTTATATTTAAGCAAATTTTATTATGACAAATACAAGTTAGGCTAAAGATTACAGGTGCAGAATCACTCAGCAATTCATTTGGTGGTATATTATTTATGTATGATATGGCTTTTTATTTAATTTCACAAAATACAGCCATATGTTTTTAAAATAGAAAGAACATTCCCTTTCAGACTAATACAGGAAAAAAATAAAAGACAGGACAGAAACTATAAAAGCACCATTAAAAATGCTTCAGGCTATCTTTTTGTTGAAATTTATGTTAATTTGGATTTTTGTTGGTACTGAATTCAACAACATAAAAAACAGTTGCCATAATCTAATTATATTCAATCTAAATGTTCTATATACACCTGTAACTATAGGTCATCTATCTTTCATTATAATAATACAATTACAAATATCATAAGTGGTAAAACATACATTTGCAATTTCAAATATAATACAGCACAAAGAAAATGTCAATATTGTCTTGTTAAGGTTTATTTCACTTTAGAACAATATTAATTCTCAAATAGGAAAGTCTTCAAAACAACCATAAAAGACTGTCAGGAAGCATTACTCTTTTGTGTAAATAAAAATAAAGCCTGTCCTTAAAAGAACTCTTTTCATTTTCTTTTTAGCTATAAGGAATTGTAAAGTGGTAAAAGCTTACATCTTGCAAATGAGATTCTTTTTTCTTTGCTGATAAATTTAAGTGCTTCTCTAGTATGGAATAATATTTCTCGCTTTCCTTGTCAAACTTCTTCTTTCCATCCTGAAAAACAAAACATTGCAAAGTAAAGAATTTGACAGAGCTCCAAAACCAATAAAAAGGAAAAGCTGGCAAATTTGTTGAAAGACTATCTATCTGGAAAGCCAATTTTCTTTTACGGTGAAAGAATCAACTCTGAATGGGACCTTCGAGATCTAGGCGGTATATGCACAAAGCATCTATATGTCTTTGATGGGACTACTCATTTATAGATGCATCTGGCTGAACTAAGGCCTAAATTGGCATTACTTTCAGCCCTATAGTCACGCATGTCTTACATCATTCCCTCCTTCCAGAAAGAGCCCAGGAGTGTGTGTTTCAAGCAGAAGTTTTGGAGTGGAAACACTGGAGTAGTCCTTTCACCCCATATGCCCGCTCTTTGTGGTGAAATTGTTTTAAGTGAATTTTCTATTTATGTTCTTAAAATACAAGGAGGATAGAAGAGCATGTAGTAAGCCAGTTGTAACATAATTTTAAAACAATTAAGGTAGGCACTTCACTTCTTACAAATTGCTACCTGTGTTGCTGAATTTTTAAATATATCCCCTATTTAAGGAAGTCATAGAAGAAGAAAGCTGGAGGGGTAGCTTCCCTCATGCTGTCAATCATCCCGCATTCCCAATGGCTGAATACTTCAGATCCAAATAATCCAGCAGGGAAATGACTGACTTTAAAGAAAGCAAAGCTACACTATGCCACTTTTTACTTGATCTGCTTTTCAATTATTAAACTCAGTGCTTATGAGGCAAAGGATGTCTGTCTCCCTGTTGGGATATCTCCCATGGTTGTAGATGTAGCAGTATTGGCAAGAAAAGGAAAAAGGAAATGGGTAAGTATCAGCAACATCTAAAGTATAAAAACGTCCTGTTTTACTATTGTAACAAGAGCTTCTACCATGTGATTGATTTCAGTGCCTTAGCACTGTATCTTAAAAGCCGAAAGACTATCCTGTGCTTTCCCCTCTGCAATAAATTGCAAAACAAGTATTTTAAGAAAAAAGAAACGGTAGCATAACTTGTCTAAACAGCACATGCAAAATCCATAGATAATGGAAAAATAACTATGAGATACAAAGCAGGAACATCAGTATTAAAAAAAAAATCATCCTTTTGTTCTTGTTTTCCCTGTAAATCTCAGTTACATATTGAAGAAATTACTGCATTACATTTTAACAAAAGCATTTAACATTTCTTTCCAGTTTATTTGTATCATGCCATGGGAAAGTCAGCTCAACAGTTAAAGAAATAGCAGGACAATCTTAGTACTTTACATACAGATATCAAGCAATTGAAGCAGCTCAGTAACAGATGATTAGCTTCAACAACACCATAATGTAAGTAAATTTCTAATAGTAATTATGCCAAAAAAACCAACAAAATATATTCTCCATCACTCAGAATAGGCATATGGTATTTCTATTATAATGTGCATCAACAGAGAATATAAACACCTCCATTTTAGGGAAACTAGATTATTTTAACAGAAACTTCATATTAAAGGCAAAACATGATCAACAAAATATTGACAAATATCTGGTATATTTATCAACACATTATCAAAATGACATAGAATTTATTATAGCTTAATGTGTGCACAATGGCCTATTAACAAAAAAGACATTAATGAAATAAGCCAGACTTTCACATTTAACCCTAAAAGGGCATGTGATGGGTGGGGAGGGAAGGAACACAAGCAGAATACCCTTCTTCCCAGAAAAATCCTTAGACACAAGGGAAATGATGAGTCTTGCAGCATGTCTGATTCAGCCACAAAAACTGGGCGCTGGAGAATCAACAGGAGACGTCAGTTCTATAGTCGCTACTACTCTCCAGTCCCTTTATGATTAGATTAAGGTACTATTATCTTGAGTGCCTCACATAATTTCAGTTTTAATGCCCAGGTTAGGGAGTTTGTCTCAGAAGTCCACAGCTTCACTAAATAGAGGCTTCTGAATTTACAAACTCCTTCGGCCATACACAGAAATTAAGGAAAATTCATTAGAAAACAGAGACATTCTCTGCACAGAATACCACCCCTGAATGCACATTTTTTTAAGGCAAAAGAGAAGCTAAAATTATTGACTGCTGCCCCATTAGAGTCATCTAATATATATTTTTTTATCTTGAACTGGTATAGGTGGCAAGATCAGCCCCTGCAAGGAATCAGTATATCATGAAAAACCTGAAGCAACACGACAAAGAATATGACAAAGCTTTTTGACTGCTTATATACCAATGGGAGGTATCTGGGAAATAAACAAGATGAACAGGAAATTGTAATTTTTAGAAAGGCAAGGTTCTTTGGGTAGACATGATATTGTTTATTAGAAAAACTAAATAGTTGGAAAAAGGTTCTTTATCATTTTCAGGAAGAAACTGTATCTAACTGGCATTGCTGAAAGCTGATAAAAGAACTGAATGGGTGAAGATATGAGTGGGTGGGGGAGAAGGCAGCTGTTACTCTGTTTTTTTCTGTCCATTTTAAAAACACTGTTTTAAACATCACACGTTTCAGAGCTATTGAAAACTCACAACCAAGGATCTTGAATACGTATGGCTCAATGTGCTTCTTAAAGTCTACAAAGGAGTATTGGTAAAAATCACTTTTTGGTCTGTATTAGGATGTGCTTCTTAAGTGCCTGCCTGTGATTGATGGGACAAAAAAGGAGATTCCATGTTGCCAATAGTAAATATCTTTAAAGTGTCTGAAATTTGTTGTTTCCAAGTCAGAAAATACTGCATCCTACATGACGTACCTATTTGGGATAATTTTTGATGAATAAAAATTGATTAACCTGTAAGCTAGTCTTTGCATCAGCACCAGTGATCATAACCTGACTACATGTAATAAGAGCACTGTGGCACCTACTGGTAACATATATTACCCTGTTTCAAAATGGCTAATTTTGCAAAAATGGAGGAAAATTATGAGAGAAATTTATTGGGAGGCAATTTAAGACATCAAAAATTGTAAATTAGTAAAGACAACATATAACAAATGGAAAGAGGGAAATTAGTAACCAATATAAATGAGACATTACAAAAGGCAGAAAATTGGTAAGGGAAGATAAGGATATTGGGTGAAATTCCATTGCCTCTGGACAATGAATAGTTCCCATATCAAAAAACCTTAGGAAGAAAAAGAATATTAGTAATCTTACATTGCTTGACAAAGGCCATACAATTTCTAATGATGCCAAAGTGAAAAAGTGTACCCCATGCCTGAAGAAGGGTGTTTGTGCCCCAAAGCTTGCAAAGAACAATTTTTCAGGCTATTTAGTTGGTCTAATAAAAGATATAACATGTACTCAAAGAAACTTGCCTGCCCATGTCCTTACACTAACACAGCTACAACCAACTTTATAGGATGTTGGATAACATTTCCAAGGTATAAACACCGTTATAAGAAAGGCAGAAGAATCAGATAACTGACATCCAAAAGTCCTGGAAGAACCGATATAGATCTTGCCTCCTGGTGTCAATTTTTACTACATTTTAGAATACTGGAAGATTTTCTGAAGAGTGCTAACACTGTGCTGACATTTGAAAATGAGATTTATCAGGGATCCAGGTTTTCTCTGTTTAAAAATGGAAAATTCTGTGATAAAAATCACACACTCTGATTAATCCACCCAAATTCTGTGTTTTTCTGTAATTAGACTGAAATGCCACTACACACACACACATATAGGTATCTACTGAACACAATGTTTTATTGATATATTTACCATTTTAAAGTAAGTTGAAACCCTACCAGTGCCTTAAGTCAGTATTATAAAATACAGTCTAAGAACCTGTAAATTTTGGTGTGGTTTTGGGGGGGGAATTTGACAGGGGCGAGATGGTTTATCATGGAAAATCAGAGCTCCCCCTGCTCCTTTTGCTCACCAGGGCACAGGTCCAGCTGCGGCTGTCCCATCACACTGCTTTGTGGCATTGAGTAGCCCTGATATGCTGCTGCCCTGCCCATGCCATTGGCCCTCACTCCCCACCCACAGCCCCAGTGCCTGTCACACTCCACCCTCAGCCCCCTTAGCCCTGCTGGTCCCCTCACTCCCTACCCACAGCCCCCTGGACCCTGCCAGTGGCCCTAACACCCCACCCACAGGCACCAACTCCCCCACCCCAGCCCTACCAGAGGGGGCCCCCAGCTGCCAGGGCTATAGGGCAAGGGATATGGGTCTGCAGCCCCTTTTCCCCTGCAGCAGCACCCAAGCCCCAGCGGGTGCCCAAAGGAGGCAGCAGCTGCTGCAGTAGAGAGGAGCTTGGCTCCCGCTCCCCCATGGGTGGCCCAAAAGAAGCCTATATGAGGGGTAGATGTGGACTGACTGCTGTGGGATCAGGTTCCCCACCCTGATGCCCTCCCTCCAGGGCCTCCACAGCCCAGCAAGCAAAACCCAGCTCAGTAGGGTGGAGTGGGGCTGGGCAGGGAAGGTCAATGCAGCCACCACGAGCACTGCACCACCATAGCGAGGAGCTCTCTGCCTGCCCAGCAGCACTGAGGGGCATAACTCCGCGCCACTGCCACTGCTGCTGCTGCACAGGCTGGGGGTGCCTTGCCACGGCAGTACTGGGCTTATGGCAGTGGTATCAAGCTTCCTCACCCTGTTCAACCCTGCCACACTGGGTGCCACCCCCTGGGCCCCAGAGGCCCCAGGGGGAGGGCAGCATGGCAGGGAGCCTGAGCCCACAGTGGACAGCCCACACCCACCTCTGCTCTCCGCACAAATCTGTGGGCCATGTACCCTCCCATGTCTCCCCAGGAGTGCACACAGAGGTGGGGAGCCAGCCTTCTGCCATCCCCCAGATGAGCTGCCCGCAGTTCTGTCCCTCTCTCCATCAGGGCCCTGCAGCTGTACATGGCCTCAGGCCCCAAGCCCTATGCACCACCCCATCTGGGCAACAGCCTTAGCACCAGCCCTGTCCAACTCCCTCCTTCACTATGGGGGGGCTCAATTCCCCCACGCCCAACTTATCTGTAGGAGCTGGTCTCCAGGCTGCCTGGTGGTCATGTACACGTGTATATGTGCACGTGCACATGGTGCCCCCTGCCTGTCTGCCCTCCTCCTGCATCCCCCAGTTCCTTGCAGGCTGCAACTTTGCCAGCCTGCCAGGGGAAACCCACTGTTTCTCATGTTTATCTCCTTTAAAGGACAAACTCTGGCCTTTTCTACTTAAAATGAGAAAACCTGGGTTTTACAGCTTTTTCCCTTCACAAATGGAAAACCTGGATCCCTGGTCATTACATACTAGTTAGGCTAACAGAAGAGTTGGGCAAAATAATGGAAAAGCTGGAACGTGGGTAATAAGGAATTAAAGAACAGAAATACAATTAGTACCAGTCAACATTGTTTTATGTAAAATAAGCCTAATTTAATTCTTTGCCATTAGACATTTTATTAATAAAGAAAACTGCAAATATAATAAACCTCTGTAAAATGCCATGTGGAGCTTAGACAAATGCCTTGATTAAAATATCACCATTACACAACTTAAATTACTAAACTAGCTAATTGAGAGGTCTGGAAAAAAGTCAACAACAATCAATACTAAAGGAGGATTTTCTATTAGAATTCTGGCCCACCAGTAGTCAGTATTTTTTTATCAGTGATATGGAAAAGAATACAAAATAGCTGCTGGTAAAGTTTGTGGGGCACAAAGTACAGAGACTGGTTGACTAGAAAGATAGGACAGCCATACAAAATGATATGGAATGGTTGGCAAGCTGGACCGGAACAAAGTGCATTTTACTATGGTCAGATGCAAAGTTATGCACCTAGAAACCAGGCAAATAGGCACTGACTACAGAATAGGGGAATGAATTGCAGAGGAAGCAGTGACTTTGAAAAGCATTTCAGTCACAGTGGACAAGCAATACAATATTCTTTCAGCATGAAAAGCTAAGGAAATCCTTGACTACATAAACAGGAATACAATTCGTAGGAATAAGATGGCTTTACTTCTACACAATTCACTGATAGGATAATTTCTAGAATACTACATCCAATTCTCACGTCCATAGTTTAAAACAGACGTTGACAAAATTAGATAATCCAGAAAAAGGATCACAAAGTATTGCTGAAGAAAACGCTTCAAACTGAAAGCCTTAAGGGCTTTATTTATTTAAGTTTTGAAAAAGATGAGCAAGTTATTATTTGAATACTGTTTGTAAGCATTACTATGTGGAGGAATTCCAAATACTAAAGAACTCTTTAATACAACATCAAAATGCATAATGAGCATAATTTTAGGGCTAGAAACTGAAGTGAAATCAATTCAAATTAGAAACTAGCAAAAATCATTTAACACAGAGTAATTAATCGCATGAATAGGTATATGTTCCATCTCCTCAAATTAAGGTAGTCCAAAGGTTCTCAACCTTCTTAGTCTCAAGCCACCCTAGATAGACTCAAGGGACCCCTCAGAAATGCCAGGCCTTAGTTTTCACTCATTTTTTTGAATATAGAAATATAATAGAACAATTCTTCTACTGCAAAGAACTCAGATGATCACAACAGGTCGGAATGCTTTTAACATATGGATTACTATTTGGAATACATGGGTTTGTCTTGTGAATGTTTGCACACCTGACAATGTTAACACTGTGCTGCACTCCATGGCACCCTTTAAAAGGATCTTGAGGCACCCCAGGATGACAACACCTTGGTTGAGAATCACTGCTTTGAGCAAACACAGGCTCAAACAAATAGAGTAACTATGAAATTGTCCACAATGTGGACAATTTAAACTCAACAAATGTTTTGTTACCCTCCCTCCAACCAACTCAAGACTAAGTTAAATTGCCCTCAACCAAATCCCAGTCTCAACAAGACAATGGCTGCTCTCTCCACTTCTTCTAAAGATTAACTTTTTTAAAGAAGATGAAGTATTTGCCACCCCTTATAACTCAAGACAGACATAAAGAATGTACCAATTGTAGTAAGAAGTCTTATGTTGTAAACCGATTATGTGTTTGTTTATGCAACTGTGTAACCAGTGGATCTGGCAATCTGATGGCTACCCTTAGCATTTCCCCTGCTGTGAGGAACTCCTTGTAACGCTGGAATGCTTTATTTGTGGAGAAGTGAGCCTTGCTTCTAGGGGTATGGAATGTAAGCCGGGTGGACATTTTTGCTGCTGTCCTGCTTGGTGACTAAAGCAGATCAAATAAAAGATTAGCCAGCATTTTTATATTTCACTTAGGGCAATGAGCGTTGCATTTAGAAAAGAGTGTGAATAAGTTAAGGATTTGTTTGATGTTGTTCTTAAAATGAGCAGGAATTTTTATTTTTCTGTCCTTTTCATGGCAGGGGGATTTTTGGATCATTCCCACTACAGAGTTCTTTGATGAACAGACAGAATCTTGACTCTTTCGTATGCTTTAGCTTACCATTTTGTCACATTCTGAATGTGGAGAAAATCAAGTAATAGCCTTATTAAACAGAGCTATCATGCCCTTCCAGCCCAAAACAGAGCTGTATGGTAGGCAACGTGGAAAGTATTTTTGCAGTTCTACTCAATCTTTTCTTGTGGGGATTTTAAAGAACTTTAGAACTGCTACAGAATTAAGCCACTCAAAATGATCATGAAATAAGTAAATCTTGTTACCATATTATGGATGGATTAAAATAAACCATAAAAAAGTTAAATCACTGGACATGGTCATACAGGCCTCAGTTCTGCAATGAGGTCCAAAAACACAGCTCCACACACCTGTACAGAGCCCCACAGAGGACAGTATGGCCCTTGGCACAGATCCCTTTAATAGTGCAATGGGATCTAATCCCAACATTTGTGGCTCCTGCCATACCATATTTGCACGTCAGGAGGCACAATTCTTGGGATGAGGGATCAGATCCCAAATGCATCATTACTACTTGCAAGTGCAGAGAGAACCCAACAGAAAGAACCCTGGGCTTCCCCTGCACCTGCAAGAGGAACGCTAGGGCCGACAATCCACCTCAGTCCACACCAGGGTCTCACACCAACTCTGGTGTGGTCTGGGGCCAGAAATGTCAGTTGATTGTTGGTTGCAGCCCCTGACTGCACCATGCCTGGTTTGAGTCCCTAGTGAAGTGAAACGACAATCATATAATTGTTAGTCCCAGCTAAGACAGCCCCAGGTCTGGATGGAGACTGAAGTCATCAAGGGAGGGAGGTATCAGTGGAGGGCTGCCAGGCATGGGATATCAGAGGCTGCTGGCATCAGGGGATTGCAGGAAGGATGGAAGGAACAAAAGATCTTCCCCCACTGGGGACTTAACTCTGCTGAGAGCTTTGATCCCCTGAACCCTAGAAGCCCAGCCAGAGCTGCTGGGCTTGGGGTTTAAAGTCCCTGGCTAAAAAGCAGCCTCAGGACATTCTTTAAATCTCCCCAGGTGCCAGGAGCCAGAAAAAGGGGAGCCTCTCCATGCTGGTTGGGTCTAAGCACCTGAGGCTTGGCTGCAGCCTCACTGCAACCATGCTCTTTAAAGTTTCCCATGCACAGGCCCCATGGGGGAAGGCATGGGCAGCCGACAAGCTAGGAGCTCCTGGCTCCCCAGCTGCCCTAGCACCTCACAATGAAGTGATGCCTGCAGATGGGGAAGGGGGTGCTCCCAGTTCCCTGGCTGCTGCTTCCACAGGTACCCCATGAACTTTAAAAGGGTGGCATGCAGCTGTGGCTCCCAGATGCACACCCACATTTTAAAGGTCTGGGGGACAGCTAGACCAAGATCTGGGAGACATTCCCTGATGTCAGGCTCATGGTGCCCCCACATCTGCCTCCAGGGATTGTGCAGGAGTTCTGGGTCTAGGAACCAGTGCTGCCCCCAGGCCATTCACACTGATGGGGGTAGGGGAGGGCTGTGTCCCAGACCCTGGGGCTGCCCCATGCTGGATCCTTATGCTTAGGGACCTACCAAATTCATGGTGGAAGTGGGCTACGTGGTAGCTCCTTTAGTCTTACAGGTTCCCCCATGCACACACCCCTGGTGATTGGAAGAAGGAGCCTGCCACTCACTCCTGATTAGCAGGAAGGCAAAAACTATGGTTTTAAATATGGCACTGTTTTTGCATCCTGGCCAGTCACCAGCAAGCAGTATGGCCACCCAGGCTCCTTGGCCAATCAGCAACAAGAAGGGGGAGCGCTTGGGGGAACCTACAAGATTAAAGGAGCTGCTGTGCAGCTCACTTCCATCATGAATTCAGTAGTGCTCTACTTACACTCAGCTGAGTGGCGGGATGTGTCATGAAACAGCTCCTACACATCACATTTTCAAACTAAGGCATGATACAAAACAAGCCATGGAAACGTTACACATTATACATGGAATATCTCTGTGGCACATTTCCTATATTTTTGTGCCAGAAATTTGCTTTAATGTGTGTCCAGGTTACTATTTATGGTGTGATTAACACTTTAATCATATCCTAAATGTAACAAGTGCCTGGGCCCTAAAGCTCACTATAGCAGCAGAGAGCAGTCAGTTGATCTGATCCAGGCTCTAGTGGGCTGGGACTGAAAAGAACAAGTATAAATTGATAAGACACAAAGGGCAGTGGGAACAGCACAGAAAGATAGAGCGATTTTCCTAAGAACAGAGCAGGCTAGCAGCAAAGCTGAAACCAGGAACTCCATATGCCAACTCTTTGTCCAACTCCCTATTCAACAGAGCCAACTGTTATATTTTATGCTATAAGCAATGAAAAAATATGATTTGCTTTCTCATCTTAGAAAAAGAGACAGCTGTAATAAGAGTTACTTTGTTGAACCAGCTGGAGTCTAAGGCCCTTGCCTGAAGAGGTGATTAACCAGTTAATCACATCTTGAGTTGTGACCTGGCCACATGTTCTATCAACTAATGGCGTGAGAGAACAAGTAATAAGCCACAAAGTTATTCTACCAAAAATGTGGAATGACTTTGTGGCTGGCTCCTATAATGCCATTAGAATGTGTGGCCAGGCATGTCCCTGCGGCTGAGAGCCCCTACAACTGATGAGGTTCCCAGGCTCAGGGGAGCACCATTTCCTCCAGTTCCTGGGAGCCCTATGGTGCACTGATGTGAATGGGAGCCCCATCCAGTGTGAGCTCCCAGTCTCAGGAGCACATGGGATGTTCCTGCAGCTGGGAGCCCTGTCAGCTGAGGGAGCTCCCACCTGTGGGAGGTTGCTACTTGCCAGTGCACAGACAGCCTGGGATCATAATGCCAGGCTCCTCCTGCACCGGCAAGGTAGCCCACAATCCACTCTCCCGCTATGGACATGTGACATGCCAGGAAGTACAATTGTTTGGATCATGCACCAGATCCCATCATGCTTTTACCTGAATGCCTGGCAGGGGCCTAAGGTGCTGTCCCATCCTACCTTCTGCCTGACTTCAGACTAACATGGCTAATCACTTTTCTGTAATGAGAGACTTGACACAAACAGAAAAAATGCATTATATAAACAAATTCACATTTTTCTCACTGCTCTCCCCTCACAGAAAAAACATTTTGAGATTAATTCATTGAGGTCATGAAGCATTTTGCGCCTCGAATAAAACTTTTGTAAATCTTGCCAGCAGACTGTGAGGATCTACTGCCATTCTAGTGCTAATCTTCCTCCCTCCCATCATGCCACTTCCAGAGAAGTCACCTACCAGGTATATTGTATCCATTCACCTACCTAAAATTTATAGATTTAGACACCTGCTGGTTTGAAAGAAAACTAAACTATTCGGTTACCAATGTAACTTCTTGTCTGATTGCTACCTTCGATGAGACAGCACATAAATCAGCCTTTTATTTTCTTCCCAGTTTAGAGCACAAACATTTCTCTCTGTAAAGATGAGGGATACGGAAACAAAAACTAAACAACATAGACCCAGAAGAAAGGAAAGCACTGCAGTTTCAATTGCATTTGTATCTTTATTTTAACACAGACTTTCATGGGGCTTCTGAGAATAAGGCTACAATGCCAGCAAAGCAGCATTTCTGGCACCATAAAAATCACTTTCAGAACTGCTTCTGGGAACAGTATAAAAATATTGGCCTTTCACACCTGTAGGTAAGTAAGTATCCCCATGGTTAAAAGTTCCTTTGACATCACCAATAAAAACACAAATTTGATTTCAGTGAAGCACTGAAAAGCTGTTTACTTAATGAGAATTAGCACAGGAAAACTAAAAGCCATAATCAGCAGCAGGTGATTCATGTTCTGGAAGACAAGAGACACTTCTGCAGATGCCAACACAACTCTCAACAAACATACATAGTGACTCATAACTTACAGGCACATCTTAGAGGGAGTTACAGGGATTTCTCTCATTCTCAGTGAGATATTTTCCTCTGTTATCGTCAAAACACTGTTTTATATACAGCAGCTGCAAACCCCACCACTATCCCTTCATGCTGCACCTGGGAGAACATGAAAGCTGCTTCTCAATCAATCAAGAGGTTTGTGAAGAAACTTTGTATTATGCAAACTCTCTCTTCTCTGAGCTCCAAACCAGGAGACTGAGGGTTACCTAATCACAGCTTCCCTCGGCTCAAAACACAGGAGAAATGAGGCTTGTCACAAAGCCAGATTTTAAGTTTGGAACTGTTGTAAGTCTAGACACACACAAGCACAGTGCAAAGAGCACATGGATGTTATGCATGTATCACTACTCTGTATTCACATTGTTTCCTATTCCTTGCCCTAGAAATAAAACCTTTGCCCTAAATATCCAAAACAACAACATATGGAAACACACCTGGAGGACCAAAGATTTCAATACTTAGCAACAAAATTAAGTAAATAAAAGAGGAGTAGAATATCCTTCAGAAGTTGAAAACAAACTAAACTTATAAATAATCTCTCTACACATAAATATGAAACAAACTTCAAAAATATCAATAAGTTTGTCAGAGATTCACTCTCTACAGGCCAGAGGTTCCCAAACTTTTTAAACACAAGGTACCTCTTGGAAAACACCAGTTCTTTGTTTTAACTTGTTTTTTGACTATGGAAAAATGACAGGCCAATTCTTCTGTTGCGAAGCTTTTAGGAAGCCCACAGTAGGTCATAATGTATCAATATTATTGATTCCTATTTAAAATCTCTAGGTTTATCTTATGAATCACATTTGCACACCTAAAGTGCTAACACTACATGTTACAGGGGCCCTGTGGCACCCTTTAATGGATCTGAAGGAACCCCAGGGTGCCATGGTATCCCGGTTGTGAATCAGTGCTATAATCTCTCAGTATGTTGCGTGCCCACCCAAAGATCTACCTAATCAGTCCCATCACCTGATCCTTGAACAAAAAACAGGAAATTCTTATTGTTTAACAGACTATAAATTTCAAAGCTCCCAATATTGAAAACCATCCCTAATCAGGGAAACCCTTAATCATATGTTTAATTTTAGGCATGTGATAAAGTATGATTAAGTTAAACATGTATATATGTGTTTTCTTGAATTGGAACACAAAAGAGTAAGACAGCTCATCCAGAGGATCCCGCTGCTGATCCAGGAGGGCACATGCCTCTGGATCTGTGTGGGGCAGGGTGGGCTGAGTGGGCTGCATCTGCATGGTATGGCTGGAGCTGGCACCCCAGTCCCAGCCCTACTCCTTCCCTTACCATGGGGGGCGTTGATCGGTCCCCAAAATCTCTATCGGTGCACCTCTAGTTGGCCATCCTTGCCCCGTTACATTTACAACTGTTGATCCTTTGGAATGCATGCGGTAGATCCCTTTGGCATAATTTAAACACAAATTGCAGTTCTAGATATAATATAGCAGGCATTATGTTCTTCAGTAGGTAGGTCTGTCTTCCTGCAGGAATTTGCAAAGATACTGATTTTTTTTGCACGTAGTGTTATCCATCGTATCTATCCATCTGTCTGATGCTGTACCTTCAAAATGATCTTTTAAATTATTTCAAGTCATATTTCACTGGAAGAGCCACATTGTACTTTCTCTTTGTTTTTCACTTTATTCAGCTGCTGCTGTATCCTGGACACATTAAATTTTATTGACAAAGCTTTAGATTTTCTCCAAAGTAAGCTTATTTTTCTCACTTTTTATTTATAGTTTAAGAAGGATGAGAGAAGCAAGAAATAGAAGACAATACATGCAGACACCTCACCACAGCTACATCAGAACACAGGCATGTAAACACTTGTTTTAAAACAAAGGTCATAAGGCACCTTCTAAACTGATTTAGAATTAAATAGAAATGTTCTTTCATTACTCAGACGTTTTAAAATCTTAATCTGAAACATAATCAAATAGTCAGCACTGCAAGCTTTCAAAACTAAAAATACATTAAATAGCTACAGAATTTGATAGCTATATTTCATAATCAATTTCAATTAGGAAGGCCTCATTTTTTTTGTTATAATAATAAAATCAATTTGTTTTAAGAGAGTTAACTTTGCAGGGAATTGATGCAAAACTCTCACCTTCCCCACAAGAAACAAACTCCATTTTAAAAATAGTTGATCTTTTTTAAATATAGCCTATAGAGAATTGGGAAAGAAGAAATGCTGTGAAGGATTATTTACACTCTTCCTCTACAGCTAATATTTATTCTCACAAAGTAAAGCTAAGAACAAAATTACGTTATTAGTAGAAAATTATGATTTCACAGATATAGAAACACATCTAACTATTAATGATCTTAACATTAAATCAAGTGATGCTTTTTTTTAAAAAAGACACTGGGTGATTTTTTCCCAACTGAAGTCAATGATTTCAGTGGGCCTAAGATTTTATCTATCCTATTTTTCTGAAACTTTTTCAATGGTTTTTTTCAGGAATGACCAGGTAGGGAAGAAACAACAGCACAGGAGCTAAGAATCATGCAGTGCTAGAACTCGAGGCTTTCACATATATTTTGTTCTTTGCTCTAGGCATGGTATGTCTCCAGGACTGGGATAGGCCATATCCAGCTGATAGTAGGTACATGTGCATGTGCTATTCATGCACAATAAGGTTATTGCACATTAAAATAAGGCACAGTAAACTGAGCCCCAGAATGGGTCCACACTGGCACTAGCTTGGGAGCAAATTTGCTCCCAACTAAAGCAGTTAAAACCAGAGATGTTCCTGTCCCCCTGCCTTACCCAGCCCCACTGCAGCAGCCAGAGGAAGCTCCAGGCTTTTCTGGGTGCCAGCTTGGGGCTGGCAGGGTGCACAGGGCTGGTCCCAATCTTGACGTGGGGGGGGAGAGCTGTCCTGGCAGCTAAGATTGAAGCATCCCAGCCACGTGGGGATCACATCTAGTTGCCATGTGGCCAGGAGAGCATCCTTGCTCAGTGGGGACACTTGGTGGAGACACTGCCTAGAAGCCACATGGGGGCTGAGAGAGCCCCCAACATGGCCAGGAGAGACATCTTTGCTTGGCAGGGATGCTGGCTGACAGCTATGTGGGAATCCAGAGGGCCTGGAGAGGCATCTCTGCTTGTGGGGGATGCTATCTGGCAGCCAAGTGGGGATCAAGAAGGCCCTGATCCCCACATGGCTAGGAGAGTTGTTCCCACCTGCCTGGCAGCTACATAAGGATCAGAAGGATTAGAAGAGGAGTCCCTGCCCAGGGGGGATGCTGCCTGGCAGCCACGTGAGGATCAGGAAGGTCAAGAGAGGTGTCCTTATCTAGGGGACATGCTGCCTGGTAGCAAGTAGGCCCCCCGCTGCCTGTGCTGACTGGGAGTAAAATGCTTCTGGTTAGCATCTGCACGTGCATTCCTGTGCATTTGCTAATACCCAGTAAATCTACTACCCCGTAAATATGGGGTAGTAGATTTACTGCATATTAGCCTATTTTACTGAACAGGAGTTCAATGCATGGTTACAGAGTGATGATTTATTGTACAGTAAAGCGCCTCATGTAGACATGCCCACAGAGAATGAAATTTTACCCCTTCAAAAGTTATGATGGTCTTGTTTGGAATAAGGTTTCTTATTGTATATTTTATTGATGTTATTGTTTTATTATTTTATTATGACAGATTATTTTATTTATTTTTAAATTAATCTTATTCACTCCTGCCACAGATAAGAGTGAGGTGTGCAAAAGAATGGTCTTGTGGTTTGTAAATTAAAATAGCATTCTGGAAAAATAGGAGTTCAGTTCTTAAAATTTCCTGCAAGAAGTGGGTTTAAACTTCCTGGGCCTCTACTACTTTATCCAAAAGGCAGAGATAAAGCTACGTTTTATAGGAGCTCCTGAAGCTAAATTCAGGAGAATCTCTAGAGTTGTCACATGTCACATTGAAAAACACAGGAGCAAATTCACAGCTTACAGTTTAGGGACTCAGAAAAGGAACATTTCATATTCATATTCATGGTTCATTCATGACCAGGTATCCAGGTGTTCTGTTTGCTTCAGAAAAAATGTGGAATTTCTTCTTTAAAGGAGAAAAATGTGGGGAAACTGAAGATTTGCCCTAGTAGGTTGGCAGAGTTTCAGCCTGCAAGGGGCTGCTTGGGACTGTGGGGAGTAGGAGGAGGCTGACTGGATGCAAGGGGTACCATGTGCATGTGTGCATGTCTATGTAAGGGACAGGCAGGCAGCATGATGGAGAGCAGCTTCCTCATTTTCCCACAAGTGAGTCTATGTGGGGAGGAGCATAGACAAGGCATGGGGGGCATAGGTAATGCTTCAGGGCAGCAGGGGCCATAGGCCTAGCATGCGGGGAGTGAAGGATGGACGTGTGCCTTCCCAGATTTCTGTGCCCATAGAGGATACTTGGCCCAGTGGGAGGGACCAAGTGCAAGAGGGCTCCGCTTGTGGTGCAGCTCCTTTGAGGCCACAGCTATAGTCCAGAGGGGAGGGGACTTGGGGGCAATGTAGGCAGCCTGAGGAGAGCAGAGGCAGTAGCTGGGCCATGGTGGCAGGACAGAGCTATGGCTTGGCTCATGAGCAGATGTTGGTGGGAGGAGGCAAGGCCAGTGTGCCTCTGCCCCAGTCCATTACGCCTCCTGCTGCTGGCAGCGTGGCTGGTATGGAGGTCCCAGCAGCAGCGGCAATGGGTCTTGCTACCCTGCTCCTTCCTCCTGCACTGGATCCCACTTGCTGGGCTGCAGAGGCATCCTCCTTCCACCCCCACGGGCAGATGTGGGGTAGATTCCATGCTCGTCCTTCCACTCTGGCCACAACAGCCAGAACCTGGACACTCCTGGTTGGTTGTGGCTGGGGCCTGTGGGGTAGGAAGCAGGGAGTGGGCAGGATGCAGCCACCAGGTCCCATAGCCCTGGCAGCTGGGATTCCCTTCTGGCAGGGCTGTGGGGGGTAGTTGGATGCAGATTGGGAGTGAGGGACACCGGTTGGGATGGGGGGCTGCAGGTAGGGAGTGAGGGGCACCGGTGGGGACGTGGGGGAGGGGTCAGGAGTGACAGGCAACAGCATGGGCAGCAACATGGCACCAGCATATCAGGGCTGTTCAGGACCACTAAGCAGCAGAGGGGACGGCCCCAACTAGACACACACCCTGGTAAGCAAAGGGGTTAGAGGGAGCTCTGATTTTCTGGGATGAAACAACTACAATTAAATGCCCAAATTTATAGGCATTTAGAATTTATTTGCTTATAATAATTGAGGCACTGGTAGACTTCCAAATTGCTTTAAAATTGTGAATTGTGTTCAACTGATACCTATGTCCCTGGGTGACACTAGGGGATCTATGAAATATTTTCTTAAAGTAAGAGTACACATTATGGTAGATAACCATTGAGCCATAGACCTCACTTTGATTGGTTTGAGCTTGTAATGGGGCCCCAACCCCAAACTAGAAGCGGGACAGGGGTAGGGTGCCCCAGCACCTTGCCAGGGCTTTCCTGTCCCTTGCTTCCCCTCCCCTCCCCTCAGGACTTCCTTCTGGGGGCAGTGGGAACTTTGCTCACAGGAGAGAGCACTTTCCTTCCCAGCAGTCAGCCCACCTGAGCAGGCAGGAGCTGGGTTGCCAGGAGGTCAGGTGCCCAGGGATGCTGGAGAGGATAAGAGGGGAAGGGAAGAAGAGCAGTGGGCAGCCAGAAGGGGAGAGCCAGAGCTGCAGGGGCTGTTCCCAGGCAAACCCCTGAAGAAGAAGGGGAAATCAGAGGACCAGTTGCCTCAGGACAATGAAGTGAATCTTCAGATAAGTGTTTCTTTTTGGTTATATTTATTTTGGGCTCTGCAGAAGCCCCATAAATACCCTGGGCAAGGCTTCCAGCACCAGCTGGGGATTTCAGTTAGCAAAATGGAGCACCCAGATACAGGGTGCCTGAGGCCAGAGTGGTTTCCCTGCTATGTCGCAAGAGCAGCTCAAGTTCCCATATCATGGACCTAGAGTGGGACGCTAGGCAGCTCGAGCAAATGTGGCCGGACACCTTGGAAAACATGACAGGCTTGCAGGCGTGCCTTAGGGCGACTTATGGAGCTGAATAAAATTTTACTGCATAGCAACAAGTTTACTTTGGCATTTCAATGTCCTTAGTGTATTTGAATGGTGTCAGTTCTAGATGAGGAGATGCAAAATTCCCCAGAAAGGAAATTAGGAGAAAAAGGAATAGAGCTGCAGCATGGGATTCTTCCTCAGTAGTCATGTTCAAACATAAGTTCATACAGCTTGAAATTTCATTGTTTTCCCTAGGCTGTGGAAACATATGAGGTGAAAAGGCATCATTTACAGATGCACAGTAGATTAGATGAAGTGAAACAGACCTATATCATAGTTGATAAAGAAACAGATGGTACTCAGTGAAAATGGGATTAATACAGTCATAAATTGTAAGTGTTGCTCCCTTGCATTTTCTATGGAAAGTACTTTTAAAAGGGGCATTAATTGCATTGCATCAAGAATTAAATGACCCAATAGCTATTACCATATTTCATGGTGTACAAGTTAGCATGCTATACAAGTCGATCCCATTTTTCTGATTAAAAAAGTTAAGATTTTAATAGATTTAGTGTATAAATAGACGTAGCTTTTTTGATCAGAAATATGGGATTGACTGACATCAGCCCCTGCGCACCGTCACTGCAGGCAGGACAACTGTGGGGAGGACACATGTGAGATCAGCACCACTGGAGGAGCTGGAGCTGGAGCTGGAGCTGGGCTTGGCACTTGGCTGGCAAGGCTATGCTGCACTACTCATAGGGGCTGGCAAGGCTGAGGCAACGCTGCTCGCAGGGGCCAAGATTGGGGCCAGGCTCAGCTCTAAGCTGGCACAGCCCAGGCAGTGCTGCTCACAGGGGTCAGCACTGCCTGGGCCGTGCCAGCTGAGTCTGGCCCGGCCCTGGCCCCTATGAATGACACGACAGAGGTGGGTCAGGCAGGCTGCGTTCCTCGCTACTGCGTACAGGCAGGGGGTGGGTAGGCAGCCAGATCCAACATGTGACTTCCTCCAGTGATGCGCAAATGCCAGCAGAACCATGTGCCACAAGGCGGCAGTGCCTGCGCAGGCCACGAGGGCCCGCTGGCTGCTGTGCACCATTGAGGGGAGTACAAGGAGGATCGCCACATCCCCCCACCTTCCCCCACACCCATCTGCTCACCCAAGCTCTGTGCTGCTGCCAATCCCCTGCGTTCAGGCTTTGTACTCCCATCAGCCTCAGCCCCATACTCTGCATTGTAACTCCCCCATCCCCGCCGCTTTCTTACCTGATGCCCTGAGTGCAGCAGCAGGGAGACAAGGAGCCAGGGAAGCTGAGTACCCCAGCAGCCCTGCCTGGAAGCTGTTTGCTGGCTGGGCCAGGCCCTGGATATGGTGTATAGGTCAAGTTAGAAATTTAAGGATCAATATTTGGGCTTCAAACGTTGACACTGTGAAATATGGTAGGCTTAACAGCAATTATTTCTTGGAAAGAGTATAATATTGTACACACATTATGCAAAATATCAGAAAAGTCCATCATACTACACCTAAAAAGGATTATAATATTTGAGACAAAGTATTGCAATAAAATATACTTATGCAAGAAATAAAGAGTAAAATAGAAATAAAAGGGCACTACAAGAAGCACTATAGCTATAAAATATGATATCAAAGTAAGGCAGGTAAAACAACAACCTTGATTCAAAACAGGCACCAGGAACAGAACAGCTATCATCATGGTGTTTGTGAAAAGTATAAAATATTCCATGCTACTGAAGTAAGCGTCCTTTATCGCATCAATGCAACTTGCTACTTAATTAAAATAAAAGGTTTAATAACCTTGCTGTAAAGCAAAGGACGTCAAAAGGCAGAAGACTTAGAATCTTACTGGTAGGAGTTAATCTCTATGGAAAATGTTAAATTATCATGGCAAAAATAAATTACCATGGTGTTCACAAAAATTAGAACATTTTTCCCTTTTGTAACATCTCATAATATCCAAATTCCAGGTAGTTTAAAAATCTTTCATAGGGAAGACACAACACAAAACTTCCTCCTTATTCAATTACAGCAGATGAGCATAAATACATACATTTTAATTTTTATGGGGGAAAAAAACCCCAAAACAAAATGTTCTGGAAGAGTGCAACTTAATCAACTTTTGCTCAAATTATGTGTTTCTCATAAAGTTGGCTGCTACTTGGCATGGCAGAATCCAACCTTTGGGCTGCAAGATACTCAAGTCGAGAATATGTTTGATCAGAATAAGTTTTACTTTTGACTAGAAAAATCAAATAGAGTCATTACATCTTTTCTGTTAGACATACGTTCAAATTTGCTCTAGTATATAAAGCTTAGAAGGTAACAATGGGGAAAAGCAGAAGACTTGCAAGGTAACTTAACAGCTTTAAATAAAACTAGTCTATCCTGAAATAAGTAGTTAAAGGAACTTGTCCAGGATAGTAGGACATTCACTTTTTAAATCTTTCCCTGTCTGAATTTAAGATTCTCTTCTAATGTTGAAAAACAGGTCTAATTTTGTAAACATAGGGAGAGGTAAGGTTTCTGCCAGAACAGGCTTCCTAAAGAAATAATAGATTTTTAAGAATTATGTTAGTCAGATTCTTTTGTAATACCAAAAGAGACCTACATTAAATCTAACTCATTTATAGTTATGCATCCGGTCTGAAAAAAATGGACCAAATTAAAACAAGTTAAAAAAAATATCCTTCAGATTTTCTTTTTAAATCCGAATGAAGTTAACAGATATTGATGCGAATTAGGAAAAACATTACAGAAAAGGATGCAGCCTAATTAAAAATCTGTTTTTTTCCGAGCATCAAGCACATTTTCAGTTTTGGATGTGCCCCAAAAGGGTATTCAAAAAGGTAAGGATGTATTCAAAATGCCAGATGATAATCACAAACTACTACAGTAACTTAGTAACCTTAACGATGAATTTAGGGATAAAGAGCTGTAACAGAGGGTTTATACAACACTTTTTTTTTCAAAAGGACAGCAGCTGTTGTGTTTTAATCATTTTATGTAGACAACTGGAAAAAAATAAAATTTAGCAAAAGTGCTCCATCTTTTAAAATGGGGAGCTATGTGCCAGTCCTGGAGACGAGCAGTGCTAATGTTAGAACAGTTTTGCTACATTTGTATCATTCTGGGTGTCCACACATAACAATTAAAATGTTGCAGCTGCTGACCCTTTTCAAAATGCCTTCCAACGTACGTTTTTTGTCCAGACCCAGAGCTGGTCTTTCTGGCTGGCAACATTTTATCTACAGCAACACAGTATATTCAAGGTTGTGAGAACAGACAGAGGGAGCTGCTCTCCACTACAGAAATAGATTACAGTACCAATCTGTAAGGTCTTACAATAGATTCCTTGCTAAGCTTCTCAATTACAAATAAAGCAAAAAAAATAATAAATAAAAAAGTTTTCATTTTTTTAGTTGCTTTTCTGTCATTTTCTTTGTTACTTTTCTGTCTTTGACTTTTAAGTCTATAGAAAATATTAGCTGGCACACCCAAAAAAGTCAGGTGTCAGAGAAGATGATTGCAGCAGGTTGCGCACAGGTTAAGGGCACTGGAGACAGTTCTGATCTTCCATCTTAGCAGTGCTCAACCTACGGCAATTAACATTACTACCTCTCTCCTGCTGCCAAATTTCCAGACCTGAGAGATGTCCTGTGGGCTGGATGACATGGCTACATGTGCTAGATTACACTGGTGCACATGGTCAGTCTGTGACCAGATCTGGCATATGGGGCCAGTCTGCAGGCATGAGCCAGTATGAGGTCAGTTTGTGGACAAATCTGGCAAACCTGCTTAGACTTGTGCTAGATACTGGATCAGACCCAAAGGCTGACCCTATGCACAGCATTTGCAGGTTTAGATGGATTGACACCACTGTTCTACCTGAACAGACACAAACTACTGGGACAGAAAAACAAATAAGAAACCAATGAAGTTAGTGGTGAGTACCAAGCAGTGCAAGAACCTAGCACAGACAATTCGAAGTATTTAGATGCAATGACTGTATCAATATCCAAGGACACTAATACAAGCTGTTACAATACAACACAAACACCTTCATGATTTTACAGCAATACAAGTATAGCAAAATAACTCCAGAATTAACCCTGTTTCATTCAGGTTCAAGTTTAGGATAATTTAGCTAACTTATTCTGCTGAAGGATCATGCAGATACAACAATTAAATCAGAGCAGCTGCTGTGGGCTCTGTAGCTCCCCATCAATTTTTAAAGGGGTAAGAAGTATCTTTGTCTACACCTTTATGTTCTGGCCTAGCCATCTATATCCAGCAAATGAAGAAGGTAAGGAAGCATCTGGTAGGGAAGCATCTATTCACTTTATCTGTCTCTAACAGCTGTTTGAAAGATCCCTTTCAAATTCAGAAACCTTATACCTCTATCCATTTTTTTCGGTTTGGATTTAAAAATAAAGATAATAACCTTCCCTTCTTTTTCTAGCTCTTGTGTTGAGGAAATGAGGAAGTATGGGCTTTATTCAGCTTTCCAACATGCAGCTAAACTGAATTTTGCAAAAAAAATTAATGGTTTTGTCAGGAATATAATTTTACATGACTCATAGACATGAAGAATACATTATTTCAGTAATGGGGTGCTTTTACTAGATACCTTTCTCACAATAACTGAGATTATGTTTTTCAGAAATGGAACTAAACCTTACTAAGTGGATGCTTCATATATTAAGTCAATTTACTTTTCTAGCTAGGTAATAATATGTACCCAATTACTATATGCATCCCAAAGGCTTATGAATTTATCTTTACATCACTTCTGAATTAGGCAAGTATAATTGTACTAATGCAAATTGATTACTCGATTGAAAAAAAAAAAAAGGTTAATAACCTTGTTCTCACAACCTTGGATATTCTCTGTCCCTGTAGATAAAGTGTTGCCAGCCAGAAAGACCAGCTCTGGGTCTGGACAAAAAGAGTTACATTACAATAAATAAATAATTAAAAAAAAATATTATGAATGATGGAATGGCAGGATTTAAACAAGAGATACAAATACAAGGAATGAATCCAATTTGAGACCATTAGTAAACTACAAAATAGCAGTTTACTAATAAACAGATAAGATTACTAATATGTTTTTTTATTTGACTAGGCTGACTATTAGGATGGACAGATAAAGTGAAGATGTGTTGCTGTTATAATGGCAACTGTACTGTGGTCATATTGTTTCACCTTTTCATGAGGACTTAATCCCATTATCAGAATAAATGAGAGGAGATCTCTTAACCCCAGTTAAAAAAACGACAAAGAATTTCTTGTTTACAAGTATATTATAGTCCTTTGGATCTAAAATAGGTATGTAGTTTTCATCTTTAAGTAATTATTAAATACGTCTCATTTCCATTTTTTGTATACCCCCACTTATTTTTATTAACATATTCATATGGATCTTACTCTGAAAAACAGAAGAGCCTGAAATAATTTAAATTATTGTATTAAAATAAAGTACTGTCAAAGTAGTTTCCCATAATCTGATCTGAATCCGACAATATTTTTTTTAAAAGGTCATTATTCTGGCAAGACCTTTTTTTCTGTTCTCCCAAAAAAACCTTCCTTGGAATCTTCTTTCCAATTATACCAACTAGCATTTGATTCAAGAGCATTGGAAGCGAGTTTGCTTTTGCAGATTTTCCCATGCAACTTTCTATGTCATCACAGTATGAATATAACCCTTATCTGAGGAAGAACTAGAGGCATGTTATGAGAAAATTTTCAAATTAATACACAACACTGAAAACTATATTGTTTAAACAAGGAAAAAAGAAATCATGTCCCGGGTTAATGTCAGCAGTGTCAGGAATTTTGTTTTGTTTATACAGCATCTATTTTTAGGGGCCAGTTCACAGACTTGATAAAAGAACGCAGACTATCGCCTAAAGTTGAAAGGTTCAGCGTGTCATGCCTGTTCAGTAGCCTAAGTACAAATTGTGTGTTTTGCTTAGTTTCTTGTCAAGAGCTGGGGCTACTACCAAAATGACCATCCCAACTGACCCACTGGAAAAGGCCATGCAGGAAAGTGGACGTATGTTTAAGTAGTGGTTTGTTCATGTCAAGCCGGAGGTACATTTGCTCATCAGAATGCAGAAATCTTGAGGTCACTGTTCAGGCTGCATCTTTTTTGGATGGTAAATAGAAGACTTTTGTCTCCAGAGCTGTTAGTAACAGGCCCTGTATTCAACTGTAATAACTTTATAACAAAGGCTATCAGAAACATTTCAAATCAACACATAATTTTCCTTTCCTTTCTGGACTGTGTGCTCTGTTGCTGGTGGGTTTTGATCACCCTCCCACACGGAACCTAGTTTAAAGCCCTCCTTACTAGGTTGGTCAGATAACTCCCAAAGACATGCTTCCCCATTCTCATCAGGTGGATCCTACCTATTGACAGCAGCCCTCCCCACAAAAACATCCTCCCTTTGTTCAAGAAGCCACAGCCTTCATGTCAACACCACCATCTCAGCCACACATTCACTTCCAGGATCTGCTGGTCTTTGCATGAAACCCTTGTCTTCCAAGGGAAGAATTGATGAGAACACAACTTGTGCTCCTGCCAAGAGCCTTATAGTCACCTCGGATCTGCTCAGTGTCATTCCTGGCAGTATCATAGGTGCTTACATGGATAAACAGGAAGGTGTAGTGGTTGAAACGATAGATGAGCTTTGGCAGTCTCTCTGTGAAATCCTGAATTTGGGCTCCAGGCAGGAAGCACAGCTCCTGGGTCCCCAAATCTGGATGACAAATTGGTGCCTCTCTCCCTCACAGAAGGGAATCACCAACCACCATCATTCTTCTCTTCCTTCTTGCCATGAGTGACTAGTTCCACCTGAATATGGGGAGGCACCCGCAGATGCCGCAGACGGCAGTGGCCCTGTCATGGGGGGCGCCAGCCCTGCTGACAGCATTGGGGTCAGCCATTGTGGGGGCAGGCACCAGCCCCTTTGGGGGGGGGCACATGCACCCCCACGCACCCCCTACCAGTTGACTATGCTTCTTGCTGCAGTGGTCCTGGACCCCTGTCCTTGGGACTTAGCACTTCCTGTGCTTAAGGCTGTTGCCTCCTCTAACTCAGGCTTGCAGGTGTCCTCTCCTCCGCCTCTTCCTCAGCAGTTCCACCGCAGAGTGCTTAGAAACAGTTGCTGACTTCAGTCTGCTGATCTTCAATTCTGGGGGCCCTCTGTCTTAAAGTATTCTTATACTGTCACTCCTCCTCATTGCCATGTTGTTTTGAAAGAAATACTTCATGATTGTCTGTCTTTGGAGTTAATGGAGCTAAGATGACTTCTAAAGCTGGAAAAAATGGACTTGGTTTGAAGTTTTTATTCAATTTCCCATCATCTGTTTTTCATCTGTGTTCTGTGCAAGCTGCCTAGAATGCCCGCTATGGGTGCATGTCTTAGCATTATTACTGGGTTTTGTGACTGAATAACGTCTGCACAGATACAAGAGGATTAAACAGGAGAACAAAGGTGCTCTATGTAAATGGTCTATCTTTTAGAAAGCAACCTTTTGATATGAGGCTTAGTGGTAGAAGGAGATTTTAAAGCTCAAGCTGCTGTGACAGATTGATAGAATGAAATAAAATGAATATATCCTTTCTTTCTTCTGCTGAAATAAGGATGAAGTTTGGCCTTAAGAGCTGCAGCATGTTGCATTTTCACAAACAAATTATGAACCTTTATAAATTGAGAACAAAGAGGTAGAGACTTTAGCAAGTTCAAGTCAAATAAGCTAACGTGCCAAACGATAAGCATCAGTACATACATTTCTCAGTTTTAATATAGTAAAATACTGTAGTAAAGTAAGAAGGTGTCCCTTTATGTTAACTAGGTAAGCGTAAATTCTCTAACAGTTGTCATAACCAACTCAGTTGAGTGTTCCTGTGACAATAGAACTGCCCTAAGCAACTACAGTTACTTTTAAGTTTCGTACATTCTGCCTCATTAGCTATTCCTACCTGGTGGTTTGTCATTGGCTACTCTCAAAGTATAAAGGTCCATGCAGCTTCCGCTCAAGTCAGAGACCTCTGAGCACGTGCTAGAGTACAGAGAGCTTTGCCACGTGGCAGAGAAAAGCTGGTGGACTGATCACCCGCCAATATCTCCCCGTCACCGTTTGCTCTCGACGTATCCTTCATCCTGCATGCTCGTTTCTGTCTACAAACTCGCCGGCTCGTTCTGTTGCCAGTTATCTGTAACTACTCAAGCAACTCATTACCAGTAACTACGTAAGCAACCTTATCAACTGCGTCGCGACCACCAGCAGCGTAAGTAAAGTTACAGTAAAAGTTATTTTTGCAACCAATATGCTGTGCAACCCTCTCCATCACTGGCCTGACTGACGTCTGATTAAATTAGCGATCCTCTGGACGGCTCTGGCCACCGGAGACAACAGTAAATTTGGCGTCACTCATGCATTTCAATGTCTGTGAGACCAATGTAAAGTTGCTGTTGATCATGCTGGAGAAATTGCAGATTACTGGGCAACCAGCACAGGTTTGTTAAGAGCAGGTCCTGTCAGACCAACCTGGTTGCCTTCTATGACCAGGTGACCAAATCCATGGATGAGGGGGTCCCTGTTGACGTAGTCTTTTTAGA
>JAGPOW010003316.1:176249975-176261000 GCA_030014935.1 Caiman crocodilus
GATAGGCCTTATGAGGAGCGTCTGAGGGACCTGAACCTGTTCAGCCTCAGTAAACGAAGGCTGAGGGGGGACCTGGTGGCTGCCTATAAACTGCTGAGGAGTAATCAGCAGGAAATAGGACAGGCTCTTTTTTCCCGGGCACCACCACGGGCCCCTCTGACTCTAGATACTATGGTAATATCAGGGGCAGGCAAAATACAGCCTGTGGGCCACATCTGACCCACCCGGCCATTCTATCTGGCCTGTGGAGCCCCTAAAAAATGTAGTAAATTAATATTTATTTGTTCCTGGCTGCCTGTCAAAGATAACAGAATCCAGGGGCAATAGGATGCAGGGGCAGCCAAGCAGCCCAGCCCTACTCCACCCTACCCCCAGCCATTTCCTCCCTTCTAGCCCCCACACTGGTCCAGCACCACATGGCTCCTGGCTGTATCACCAGACTGGGGAGCATGGGGCCACATCAGTATCACAGTGTGTGTGTATGTGTGTGTGTTCATAAGACAAGTCCCACATGCACACTCCTCCTTGCACTGCCATACTTCCAAATCCCCACACGCACACCCCCTCACATATCCCAGCCATCCCCCCATATCCACACCCCTACCCCACATATCCACACCCCCACATGCTCCCTCAGTCCACCCCTACATCCCCCCCACAAACTTATACCCACCCTCCCACAACATACAGGAGTAAGACTTCATTTTAAGCTATTGTGCAACCACCTCTGTGTACACTACACAAACACATGTAAATCAGGAGAAAAGTATTTTCTGAAATCAAATTAATGAATGTTGTAGATGTTGTAAATATAATTTAATATCTTTCTGATTCCAAGATGGCAAAACCCCTTGCTGAAAGGAGTACTTCTAGGAGCAGGAGAGGGACTTTTGGTGGCAAAGGTCAGAGGCTAGGGGGTGGGTCTACTCATGTGGCCCTTGACAGCTTGCCAAAACTCAGTAAGCAGCCCTCCAGACAAAATAATTGCCCGCCCCTGGATAATATGATGGACCCTGAAACAAGCATGCTTACTCAAGGGGTCTTACAAAGAGAGACTGAGATGTTCAAAGTTAGACAGGATGTCAGTGGAAGGAAACTGGAAAATGGGTTCCTATGTTCTAGACTTTGACCATCCCTCAATGTTCAATTTAAAAAGTAACATTACTCTGGGGACTTTCTTGCTTAAGCCAGATTATTCATACAGTGTGTTCTGCTTAAGTACATACTGTGGGGATTGAAAAAAGTCTGTGCCCAGAGTCTATACTTACTAGATCTCAGTGCAGACAATTCTCATTAAGAACAGGAAAAACCCCTGTAGAGTTTTTACATCTTGTTAAATCTCCTTACCTTGTTTCTCAGAAGCTCTTCTGCCTCTCATACCAGCTTTGAAATCGGCAGAACCTTCTCAGTTCAAGGCTGATTTAGAAAACCTTGGAATTGGTGGCTTTCAATCGCATTCACCAGTTATGCAGTTAAATTGAATACTATTTCATTACAAAGTTGATAGTGTGGTGGAAGAGTTCCTGAACTCTTCTGTGGTTTATGCACGTAACCAGTACACAAATAAACAGTATTTTATATAGCTAAACAATTGCAAAAAAATGGGACCAGCACTGTGTTAGGAAGTTAAGTAAATTATGGACTTATCCAGTATGCATATATGTGGTGTTGTGACGGTGGTGTGCCGCCATTAGGGGCCCAGCGCAAACAGGAAGAGGGTCCCAGGGGATCGGCAGACCAACAGAATACCTGCTTACCTGCAGGAGGGTCGACAATACTGGAAACGGGAATGAGGCAGCAGCAGCCACCGCCATTTCAGCTGCGCGAGCAGCTTCTGCACCGCGCATTTAAATGGCTGGTCCTGGCAAGGGGAACAGCAAAGCCAATCGCAGCAGCCAGCACGGCTGCTGCAGGAGAGTTTAAAAACCCCAGCAAGCCTTGCGGCGGGGGAGAAAAGGAGAGAAGAGGAGCAGGCAGGCAGCACGAAGGGAGACTGTCTCTCAGACAGGCAGTACTCCCCCAGCTCAGAGGCTGAATCAAGCAATTAGAGCACAGGGTGCTCCTGAGGGACTTACCCTCAGGGATTTCCCGGATCAAGACTCAGCCCCAGGAAGTCCCTCGGGGGCTGAGGAATATTTCTTCTGAGGGACAAGAAGGGAGAAAGTCCCATAATAGTAAGGATGACGGACGGGTCTGAGGGTGCACGGACGGGGTACCAGCATCAGCCCAAACCCAGGGACCAACAAGCGCCAATTGACCAATGGACAGGGGTCCTTCATAGTGACCCCAGCAAACCAGTAAGTGACTGGTTGGCGAGTGGACGGGGTGTAGGGGTGGCGGACCCCCGTGGAACATCGGACCTTGCAATCGTGAGTACCCCTCGGCGGGAAGACCCCTCTAGTGATAAGATCTCCACTGAACCCCTCCTTTAAATAACGGATTTCATCAAAGTCGTGGCAGGTGAAACGAGGGAGAGGAGCAACCCATGAGGGGGTGTTATTGAGTGCGACCCACCAACGTCACAGGTGTATCATAGAAATTAGGGTTGGAAGGAAACTCAAGAGGTAATCTAGTCCAACCCCATGCTCAAAGTAGGACTAGCCCCAACAAGATGATCCTAGCCAAAGCTCTGTCTAGCTGGGTTTGGAGAACCCCCAATGATGGAGCTTCTATCACCTCATTGGGTAACCTGTTCCAGTGTTTTACTACCCTCCCAGTGAGACAATTATTCCTAATATTTAAACTAAACATCCCTTGCTGCAACTTGAGAACATTGCTCCTTGTTCTGTCATCTGCCACCATTGGAAATAGTCTAGCTTCATCCTCTTTCAAATCCCACTTCAGGGAGTTGAAGAGTGCTATTAAGTCTCCTCTTCTCTAGACTAATTACATCCAGTTCCCTCAGTCTTTCCTCATAAATCATGTGTCCCAGCCCCCTCATTATTTTTGCCACCCTCCTCTTGACTCGCTCCAATTTGTCCACATCCTTTTTGTAATGGAGGGCCCAAAACTGAACACAGTACTTCAGATGTGGCCTCACCACTGCATAATTACTTCACTTGACCTACTGGCAACACACCTACCAATGCAGCTCAGTATGCCATTAGCCTTCTTGGCAACAAGAGCACACTGCTGGCTCATATTCAGCTTATTGTCCATTGTAACCCATAGGTCCTTTTCTTCAGAGTTACTGCCTACCCAAGTCAGCCCCCACCTTGTCCACTGCATGGGATTGTTCCATCCTAAGTCCAGAACTCTGCACTTGTCCTTGCTGAACCTTATGAGATTTCTTTGGGCCCAGTCTTCCAATTTTTCTAGGTCACTCTGCATCCTAGCCCTACCTTCTGATGTATCTACTACTCCCCCAGTTTGGTGTCATCTCCAAACTTGCTGAGGGTGTGCACTCTATGACATCTTCCAGGTCAATGATGAAGACATTGAACAACACTGGTCCCAAGACTGACCCCTGGGGTTCTCCACTTGATATCAGCTGCCAACTAGACATTGAGCCACTGAGTATTACTCTCTGAGCCCAATGCTCCAGACAATTTTCTATCCACCTTACAGTCCATTTATCCAGCCCATTAAAGAAATCTGTATGTGATGGAAGACACATCATTTAATTGTGCCGTTTCCTGGTTTACACTCTGAATATTGGCATTCTCAGTGTATTTCATGTTTAGCATGCCAGTTAGAGCATGTTATAGTCAAAAACTATAATAATTCTGGCATCTTGAAATGAAAAAAGGAATATTCCAAAAATATTAGTAGAGTCAATGCTAATTTCAGGCAGGAAAACTGCTTCCGCAACTGCTGACCAATGGATATGAAGCTCAGTGTTTGTCTTGTTTTATTATAACATGAAATGTTTTCCAAAAAATGAAAAAGAAAACTAATATTTTCATGATTTAAGCAGTGGTTTAATGAAAGACTTGGAAAACTGCTCCCCACCACACCTTTTTTAATTTTGAAATCTAATCGGAAATAAGCAATCACTGCCCCCACCTCTTTTTTTTCCCTCTGCTAGGAAATAAGAATGAGAGTAAGAAATAATTTCTTTCTGAATTTTATCTTCCTTTTTTCAAGTGGGGGAGGGAGTGACACTTAGAAAAGGGGAAGTTAAAATATGACCCACAGGACATTTGGCCTGCCAGGCCATTCTGTCTGGCCCATGAGACCCATAAAAAATTTAGAAAACCTTTATCTGCTCCTGGCTGTCTGTCAAAGAGGACAGGAGCCAGGGGCAGTAAGACTCAGGGGGAGATGACAGCAGACGGGAGGAGCCCAGCCTCACCCCCAGCCATTTCCCTGCTTCCTGCCCTCTGCCCTGCTCTAGTACCATGTACTCCTGGCTTGCCAAAACTCAGTAAGGATCCCTCCACCCAAAATAATTGCCTGTCCCTGACTTAGAAGTAGCTTATCTGTAGGAAAAGAACTGAAAAGTGCAAAGGCTGAACAAAATTAAAGAATAATTGAAATCAGTATTCATGATAAAAATTGAAGATCATTTTGATTTATATCTATCCAGTCATATATCTACGTGAGGGGAGGCAGGCCTGTTGACTTCTTCCCAACACTGTCTCTGAGATCCCATTATTTTCCCTCCATACACATTTTTAAAGGCTAGGAGAAAGCGCTTTGTTTCCACTTAGGCATTGAAGTCCTTCCTTGGTTCCTATGTACTTGAGGAAATGGCCTCTCTTAATCCACTTGCAATTCCAATTTATCTCAGGATTACTGAGTGCTTATATGCACTCAGCCCCTGCCACATTACAGCAATGTAAAAGTTACAACCAACCTACCTAATTAATTATAAAAGAGTAGCTATCTCAATAGTCATTCTGATTCTCTAGCATTCCAGAGTCAGGTGAAATAAGGTCCAAGTATGAAGGACAAGGAAGGAATCAGAACAGGAGACAGGGGGAAAGAAACTAAAGTAAGGGGAAAGCATGTAAAAGAATTACAGTAATTAGAAGATAAAAACTAAAGCATGAAAACAGAGGAACGACAGGGATACATGTAATCCAGTTTAAACATGTTGCTCTCTGTGAAAAGAATAGGTTCCCTTAGCCCAGATAACTGAAGGGAAACTATAAAAAATGAATGTCTGAGTTAGAGTAGTAGGTGTATTACGCACCCTAAACATTATATGGTTTTTAGAAATGTTTAGTTCAGAGCTCCTTAAAAATCCATTTTAAGGCCTCCACGTCCCACAAAACTCCTTCATAAATAAATTCTACAGAACTCTCTTGCTAAACTGTGTGAGAATTAAATAGGGTGGGGGTAGGGGAGAGGTTGCAGCATATTTTGGCTAAAACCCCATAGTTTTTACAAGGGAGATTTTCTGCAGTTCTTCCAATCCTTACTCATATCTTGCCATTTGAAATAAAAAGATACTAGGATCTCTTTTCTGATTGGGCACAACTTGAAAGTGTTAAGTCTCTGGGCTCTCATTCCCTACCTACTATGCAATTGCTTCCTTCCCTTTTAAACAGAAAATTACATTCTTGCACCTTTTAGCCATGTTCCTACCAATGACTATCACTTCTCGCTTCATGTTTCTGTTTGCTTAAGACTTTGTTCTGTCTGTGAGGCAAGTTCTATAGGGATTTGGAAATATGAGGACAGAGAAAGACCATTGTCCTAACAGTTTTGCTTTGGGCAATATGAATATAAAATGACTCTGTTCCACTGGGTAGAGTAGCAGTAAAGCAGCACATTTATAACGTAACAAAAGACAAGTCTCTTAACCTGATGCTTTAATGTATCTAGCACAACAAGAACTTCTTTCTTCTACCAAATGACCTATCATATAGTGTCTAGACAGTCCAAGTTATAGTCCACTGTTGACTGTCATGCCTGAAAGTAGTTCCTCAAAATCAAAGGATCTGTAGAGGTGAAATTTAGAGCTCTGCCCACCCCTTAATCTTGTTTTTTGCCTAACAAATTTTTGACGGAATGCTGTGTGGCGTAAAATAAGGAAGCAAAAAATCATATGTAATCATATACTGTATATCCTTTTTTTTTTTTTTTTTGAGAAAGAGCCAAAGAGCTGTAGGCCTGCAAAAAGTGGTGCAAAAGGGAAGCAAGGAGGTCAAAAACGCAATATGCATCTGATGCATGTATACAAATGCAAGTATGGGGAATAAATAAGATAAGATGGAAAATGTAGCCTGTGTGAAGAATTATCATGATAAGCACCATAGAGAGCTGGTGGGACAGCTCCTATAATTGGTGTGTCAACATAAAGGGTTACACTCTGTTTCAAACGGACAGGCTGGGGATAAAAGTGGAGGTATTGCTTTGTATGTCAAAAACATGTACACTGGTTCCCTTGTCCAGGAGAAAGAAGATGGTAAAGAAGAATGCATTTGGGTGAAGATGAAAGGTGAACGATGAAGCACTGATATAATGGTGGAGATTTATTATAGGACACTTAATCAGGAAGAGGAGGTAGAGGAGGCATTCTCCAAGCAGATGAGAAATCTATCCAAAAGCTATAAGGATGGGACTGATGGGAAAGTTCAATTTTCCAGACATTTACTAGAGGAACAATGCAGCCAAACAAAAAATGTCAAGCTGATTTCCAGAGAGCCTGGTTTTCTCTTATTTAAAAAAAAATCCCTGCAATTTTCAGATTTAAAAAAGTGGCCTAAAATCCACATTATATATATAAAATTAGTGGTGTTTCATTTAATCACAGAAAAATGTGGATTTTTGGGTTACTATTTTGAATCTGAAAATTGGGAATTCTTTTTAAATTGGAGAAAACCAGGATTCCTGCTGATTTCTAACCTGTGTGGAAGACAACTTTTTGTTCCAGAAAGTGGATGATACAACTAGGGGATCATCTATCTTAAACTTGTCTTGACTAAGGGGAATACTGGAGGAGACTGTCAAGATGATGGGTAACTTGGAAGGAAGTGATCATGAGATGACAAAATTCCAAATCCTGAGACAGGGAAGTATGAGGTCAGCAAAACTAGGATTCTAGATTTCAAAAAGGCAGATTTAATCCAACTCAAGGAGCTAATGTGTATGATATCATGAGAGGATAGAATGAAGAATACATACACCCAGGACGGCTGGGAGTTCCTAAGGCACACTGTATTGGAAGCCCAACAAGAAACTGTCCCAACAGGATGGAAGCACAAGAGGAATGGCAAGAGAACAGTGTGGCTTCACAAGGAGCTTCTAAAATGCCTCAAATGTAAAAGGAAGGCATATAGGCAATGGAAGAATGGGCAGGTCACCAACGAAGCATATTAGGAATAGCCAAAACCTGCAGAGACAAAATCAGAAAGACAGATATAAAGAACGAGCTGCATCTGACTAAAGAGGTTAAGGACAAGAAGAAGTTCTGTTTGTACGTTGGCCAGAAAAGAAGGACCAAAGAAGCTCTAGGTCCTCTGTTACAAAGCCAGATGGAACTTTAAACTGAAGATGCAAATAAGGTAGAGCTACTCAACAGCTACATTGCATCAGCCTTCATAACAAAAAAAATTAAACTGCAGTCAGACACCTAATAAAGTTTACCTGGATAAGGAAGTGGCCATGCTGAGATAACAAAAGAGACTGTCAGAGAGCTTTTGATGGGTTTGAATGAATTCAAATCAGCAGGACTGACTGAGCTTCATCTCAGGCTCTTGAAGGAACTGGTAGAGGAGATCTTGGAGCTCTTGGCAATGATCTTCATGAAGTTGTGGAAGACAGGCCAGGAACCTGGAATATGGGTTGGAAAAATGGAGGACTGGCCAACGTAGTGCCCTCTTTAAAAAAAAGCAAAAAGGAGGATATGGCAATCTACAGACTGGCTAGCTTCAATACCTGGAAAGTTACTGGAGCATATCCTAAGAAAGACCACTTGAAGGCATCTGGAGGAGGAAAGGCTGATCACAAGCAGCCAGCATGGATAATGGGAAATAAAATTGTGTCAAACAAATGTTATCTCCTTTGACAAAGTAACTACTTGGGTGGATGAAGGAAATGCTACAGATATAGTGTATCTGAACTTCAGCAAGTCTCTGACAAGGTCCTATATTACATCCTCATAAACAAAATGGAGAAATGTAACCTAGACAAAACTACTAGGAGGTGGATAGATATTATGGCTTAATAGCCACAAACAAACTGCAACTCAGGCATGTGTTTCCATGTGGGGCAAGTGGTTCTGGGTTCTTGATTTGGGCTGTGATACATTTTTTCTGCTGCTTCAGTTTCTCCATCTCCTATTGCTGTTGAAAGATTTCAAAATACTGCAATCCTTGCTACAGACTCTTTCTCCATTTGCGATGGTCCTAGGTAATAGTCTCCCGTGAGTTGATTTCGATGTTGCAATTTTTCAAGTTGGCCGTGAGTACATCCCTGAAGTGCTTTCTCTGTCCTCCTCTTGAGTCTATGCCTTGACTGAGCTGAGAGAATACCATTTGCTGTGGGAGTCTGGAGTTGCACATTTGGATGAGGTGTCTGGCCCAGAGAAGTTGATGTCAGATGATCATCACCTCAATGCTCATAGTGTTTATTTGTAAGAGGATGATAATGTTGATCTTCCACAGGCAGCACTGATGGTACTTCTCCAATGACTTGGTGTCTCCTATACGTTGTCCATATTTGGCTCCATACAGTAAGGTGGGGATTACAACTGCTTGATAAACCATGGGCTTGGTTTAGGATCAGATGTCACAATCTTTAAACACCCGTTTCTTCACCTGTCCAAAGGTTGCACTTTCACATTTGAGGCGATGTTGTATTTCTTTGATGTAAGCCTTTTGTGACAGATGGCTTCTGAGGTACAGGAGATACTTAATGTTCTCCAGTCTCACTATGAATCTGAATTACTGGAGCTGCAGACCACTCACTAAAAGCTTGTTGATGGAAGACCTTAGTCTTCTGAATGTTAAGTGCCAGTCTCAGTTTCTTGTGTGTCTTGGTAAAGATGCTGACAATTGCCTGAAGGCCTGCTTCTGAGTTAGTACACCCTACAACATCACCAGCATACTGGAGCTCAATGATTGAGTTTGGGCTAGTCTTGGTTTTGGTTTGAATTTGGCTTAGATTAAACAGTTTTCCATCCATTCAGTAGTTTAGCTCAGCTCCAATTGGAAGCTTGTTGGTGGCCAGATATAGCATTGTGGCAAAGAATATGAAGTAGAGTCCTTGAGTGATGATGTATCCTTGCTTAACTCCCATCATAACATCAAAGGGATTTGTGATAGATCTGTTATGGAGAACCACCACTCACATATGCCATGCAGCAGGCAAAGGATGATGATGAATTTTGGTGCATCCAGCCTTCAGAAGGATCCTCTACAGTGTTTTTCAGTTGACAGAGTAGAAGGCTTTTGTGAGGTCAAAGGCATCTATGTAGAGACGTTTATGTTGTTCCAGTTGTGAAGATCATATCAGTTGTGACTGTTGTTGCCCTAAACCCACCCTGAGATTCTGGGAGAAGCTATTCAGCAAGCAAAAGTAGTTGGTTCAGGAAGGTTCTTGGAATGATCTTTCCTGTGGTGGACAGCAAGGTGATCTCTGTTTAAGTTCAACAGTGGGATTTATGTCCTTTCTTGAAAATTGTGATAATCTTTGGCACTGTGGCCAAAGATTGAGGCATTTCCTCATCATTTCAAATCCTTAAGATGAGGACGTGCAGTTTTGATGTATACTCCTCTCCCCACCTGCTGGAAGATTTCAGCAGGGATTCCATCAGTTCAGATGCTTTGTCATTTTTCATCTGCTTTCATGGCTTTCCATCCCTCATCAAGAGTTGGGAAGGAGTGATTCCAAGACCATGTCTGACTGGGTATTGAGGGATGGATTTGAGAACTTAATCAAGATTGTGTTGTTGATGAGTGACAGTCTTCAAAATGCCCTCTCAACAGGTGTTGATGGCTCCCCTTTCTTTAGGTCTCTAAGGGTTTGGTTTCTGAGTGCTTGGATCATAGATGGCTTTGGTGCCAAAGAAAAAAAACACACATGAAGTGCATATTATAGATGTTAGTAAAATGTTGAATTTCCTTTGCCTCGTCTTCCCACCATCTTTTCTTCATATCATGGGTTCTCCTTTGACCTCTGCCTTGGCTTGTTGGTGATTCAATGTCTCTTGCTTGGAGTTGACTCGAAGATGCTAGAGTCAGAAATGACCTCAACAGATCATTGAGTCTGACCCTCTGCCTAGGCAGGAAAGAGTGCTGGGGTCAGATGACCCCAGTCAGATGCCTATCCAGCCTTCTCTCAAAGACCCCCAAAGTAGGGGAGAGTACCACCTCCCTTGGAAACCCATTCCAAACTTTTGCCACCCTTACTGTGATGTTGCTTTGTCAAGCATAAAAGGCCTTGCTTGGGTGGTTGATCAACTCTCGTATCTCCCAGTTATTTTCATCAAACCAGTCTTAGTGTTTCCTGGTAGAGAATTCAAGTGTCTCTTCACAGGCACTGATAGTGTACTTGAAGGCATTCCCAAGCTCTGCCAATATTTTCCCAATGTTGTTGATTGGAATTTGCCTGTTTTTCAGAGGCACTGGTGAAAGAGTTCCTTGAGTCCTCTGACACTGATCTTCTGTCAGCATTGCTTCTGCTACAGTGTACAACAGTGAAAATCC
The DNA here is from genome assembly GCA_030014935.1 of Caiman crocodilus. Taxonomy (NCBI): domain Eukaryota; kingdom Metazoa; phylum Chordata; order Crocodylia; family Alligatoridae; genus Caiman; species Caiman crocodilus. Next base: position 176,260,574 of record JAGPOW010003316.1, read on the forward strand.
ATGCATGTGCCATATGACTAAAGGTGAGAAGTTTCTAGAGGGTCTGAACTATCAACCCTGATGAAGTCATGACCTACTTTTAAGGTCTGAGCATGCACAACGTATAATGGTAACGCAACTGTTTATGTTGATCTGGTACTTAATAAGGCCGTTATGATAATGTTGCTTCTGTTGAGTTGAAATAGTTTGAATTCATTATAGTATCATAGTATCTAGGGTCAGAAGGGACTTAGAGCAGGCCGTCTAGTCTGACCCCCTGCCAATGGCAGGAACGAGTGCCACGGTCTCAGAACCCCAGCCAAGTACCTATCTAATCTATTTTTGAAGGTGCCCAAGGTAGGAGCAAGAACAACTTCCCTAGGAAGCCGGTTCCAAATCCTAGCCACCCTAACTGTGAAGTAGTGTTTCCTAATGTCCAACCTAAACC
>JAGPOW010003316.1:176265384-176306912 GCA_030014935.1 Caiman crocodilus
CCCGTTCCAGACCTTGGTCACTCTAACTGTGAAGAAGTTCTTCCTAATGTCCAGTCTAAATCTGCTCTCTGCTAGCTTGTGGCCATTATTTCTTGTAACTTCCAGGGGCGCCTTGGTGAACAAAACCTCACCAATTCCCTTCTGTGCCCCCGTGATGAACTTATAGGCAGCCACAAGGTCGCCTCTCAACCTTCTCTTGTGGATGCTGGAAAGGTTCAGGTGCCCTAATCTCTCCTCAAAGGGCTTGGTCTGCAAGCCCTTAATCATACAAATGGCCCTTCTCTGGACCCTCTCCAGGTTATCCGCATCCCTCTTGAAGTGCGGCACCCAGAATTGCACACACTACTCCAACTGCGGTCTAAACAGCACCTGATAGAGGGGAAGTATCACCTCCTTGGATCTATTCGTCATGCATCTGCTGATGCACGATGAAGTGCCATTGGCTTTTCCGATGGCTTTGTCACACTGCCAACTCATGTTCAACTTGGAGTCCACTAGGACTCTAAGACCCCTTTCCACTTCTGTGCCACCCAGCAGGTCATTCCCTAGGCAGTAGGTATGCTGGATATTTTTCCTCCCTTGTCCCCCCTGGCCATTACCAATTGCTTATGACCATTTAGTAGAGGTCCTATTCCACCCTGGGCCTTCCTTTTACTCCCTATATATCTAAAAACCAATTTTTTTGTTATCCTTAACTTGGGATGCCATCCTCAGCGCTATGGTAGCTTTGGCCTGTCTAACTGCCTCCCTTCAAGCGTGAGCAGAGCAGGATGATTTGAACAAGGATGACTAGAATTATACAGAGTAAATCCAGAAGTCTCATTAGCAAATCTGTACAAGATATTAATACTTCTTCAGATCTGCTGGAGGCATTCCCAGAGACATCCTAGGGGTCTTTAGTACCTAAAAGCATTTGCCTGTTTTTATGGCTGCATCAAACTCTTGGCTTATATTCATACATATTGTGTTCAACTAGCATGCCCGTCTCTTTCTCCTCTTCAGTCATTTCTGACTGATGAGCTTTCGTCTTGCTGAATTAACTGCTATTAGTCCCCAAGTGCATGACCTAACACTGAAATTTCATCCCATTTCTATGATTTCAATCCTTAAAGTCATCCCATTTTTCTTGCATGATATCCTGATCTTCCTGTGTATGACAATGGCTCCCAACTTAGTGTCATCAGCAAATTATATTAGCATACTCCTCTTTAGGAGCAAGTCACTGATGAATCTAAGACTAATCCTCAAAGATCTCTTCCAAGAACTGTCTTCCAGTCTGACAGCTTTCCTTTCAACACTATTTGCTGATGTATCTGTATATCCCTGTCCACCTCACAATTCTTCTCATCTTTCCCAGCTTCACTAAAATGTTCCATGTGATGTCTTCTCATTTTGCTGAAATGCACATATATGTGATCCACTGCATTTCCTTTGTTTAGAAAATCAGTTCTATAACCATAGAAAGATATTAATTGGCACGATCCACCTTTGGTATAGCCTTGTTGCATTTTAACTTATACTACCTAGGAAGTGGTTATACAGTTAAGGTTATAAGTTTTAAAATTAAAATTATGTAACATACAATTCTGTGTTGTTGTTTTTTCTTACCAGCATCAGTTAGATCAATACTAGGTGCACCTACATAGGCAGTTAATGCACCTGATGGTACTGCACAGTACGTTCATGTGCATTAAACTATGCCATGGTACACATCAACACATACACCCAAGTCAGGAGCAAACTGAACCCAACAGAAGCAACATATTCCAGGGCTGCTTCTGTCCTGCTCTGTCCCCTTGCAGCAGTGAGGCAGAGCTCCTGGCTGCCAGCCCTGGGCTGGCAGATAGCTGTGGGGGATCAGGCCTGTTCTTCAGGGGGCAAAGGGAGCTGTCCCTAGCTCCAGGCGCAGCTCCAAGCCACATGGAGCTCAGGGATATCCCCGAGTTCCAGGGGTGTGGGGGAGGGTGGTGAGGAATTTCTCTCACCCCCCCGAGCTTGAGGCTAGCCCCGAGCTCCATGAGGCTAAGAAGTGCCCCTGGAGCAAGGGACAACTGCCCCACAGCTTGGGGCTACACCAAAAGCCATTGTGGTCTCCTGCTACCTGGGCTGACTGGGAGCAATTTGTATCTGACTGGATCAGCATCTACACATGCACTCAGGTGCATTAGTTTAAAGTGCCCTTTTATAGTACTTGTATCTGTCAATACTAGCAAACAGCACTTAAAATTAATATACTGTGCAGTAATTGCTGCTCGTGTGTAGACGGTGATGCTTTACTGCACTTTAGATTAGCCTAATGCATGTGTGTAGATGCACCCACTATTAATAACAAGGTTCCAAAACCAGTGGCCTTCTGGGCAAAAGCCTCACGTAGCCCAGGTTGTGGCCCTGCTCAAATACTTGTATACCACAGCATTTTTTCTTCAATTATCTGTATAACTTTTTTTGTTTTGGTTTTCCTTAAAACACAATAAAATAAACCAGTATGAGTTCCTTAAAAAAACTGAAATAGCCAAAACAATGGAATTATAACTGTTGAATAATGTCTGTCCAAAACTTTCTGCTTACAGTGTCATACTTTACTGCAAAGACATATTCTTTTATTTTATTTTACATGTACTGCTTTACTGAACAATACAAATAAGACATTACAGATGACATGCCAACTTTGGTGGCTAGACTGAGTGACCAACTGTGAACATAGCTGTGGTAAATTAATCCAAACAGTGCGTACGAATGTTTCCCAGAATACAGCATACTTATTGCTAAGCATGAATGCAAGTAAATAATAATAAATATAATCCCCCTGGGTCAAGGAATTTTTTTCCCTTGAAACAGACAACATTTTTAAAGGGAAAGGAAACTGGACACTTAAATCTCTTTTTTTAAAAGTTTTGTTTCTGTTCCCTTTGATCTGATTTAAACTGTAATAAAATGTCAATGAACATTTGAACAAATACTGCTAAATACTGTGTGTGATGGATAAAAGAAAACATGAGACTTCAGCCTTCCTGCATGCAGCGCATCACAAAATGATCTCACCAATGTTACCAGCTGGGGACCAGCAAACCACATTTACCAAATAAGGTAAATTGCTTCATGCCTGAAATCTTTTCCCAGTTAGCTCACTCTGCTTTTCCTATGATTTGTACAATAATTGCAGAGGTCATTTTTTAAAACTCAGATGGAATAAATCATCAAGCTACTCAATGTAAAGCTGGGTTTGTATAGTCTCTGGAGAGAACTCAGTTTTATTTAAACTGAGTATTGCACAGAAAAGGAAAAACTGAAATATGTGCAATAAAAACAGAAGAGCACACAAAAAAGGGAGCAAGTGATATAAATCTGTATATTGTTGGTTTGTTTGCAAATACTATACTTTTATTTCTAAGATATCTGGTTTTGGTTGGGTACCTACATATTTTTAAAAATACACAAAAATAGTTTGTATTGTAATAGATTCTTGTGATACACTAAATTAATCACTCCAGCTTTGCTCCCTGAAGTATGCTGTCACTGAATTTATAGTACAAGTTTCTACTACAAATTGGGTATAGTTAATCTTCTCTATTCCCTCTGACTTGTGTAATCATATTATTCTTACCTAAATTCTTCCTGTAGTTAAAATGGGATAAGATATTCACCATGACATGAATGGGATCTGTTACAATGCAAAATAGCATGCTTATGCTCTTAAAGACCGTTTCACTGGAAAATAACATTTACTTATTAACACAATTGCAGCTCTGCTTCAAAATTTTTCTTATTAACTCTATTTTTTTAAACTTGGTGCATCATTTCTCCTACAAGTAATACAAGCATCTCTAGCCGATACAAATTACACAATTAAAAAAAGAAAAGGAAAAGAAACCTCTCCAGCTACTGCAAATTCTTGCTCATATTGTTCCCTTTTCTAGTGAAACCTGATGAAAAGGTATAACCCATACTGCTATATATTAATATTGGCAACTGTATGCACACTGATGTTTCTGGCTGATGAAAATGTAATTTCAACAAAATTTAACATTTTAAATCTAATTAGGAGTATAAAACTTATGGAAAAACTGGGGATGAGGAGATGTAATATTAAGGACAATTTAAAGAGCAAGTGCGCACAAACTAGGGAATGGAGATCACAAGAGACTGATTAAGTATGTTCATGTGCAACTATTTGTACAGTTTCCAGTTATGGGAACTGCAGCTGTAAATTAGGTGCACAATTCTTCTTCTGTCTGTGTAGCTGAACTCTCTAAAAATGTAGGGCCATAAAAAAATTAGAAAATAAATTTGTCCAAATTCACTGCTCTTTTATTCCACGTAGTTTTTTATATTACTTTCATCACTAGCATTTAACCAATGCCCACGAATATATTAATCAACATAACTAACTTCTGTGGTAATTGGCTTATTTTTGCTCTTATTCACTGCCCAGGGGTAGATTTTGTGTGTGTATGTGAGGGGGTGGGGGGGAGGAAGGAAGGTTGTTTGTTCCTGTTTTAAAATTTTAGAGACTGCCAAGTTTAGGAGCAGATCATGGTGGGATAATTTTCCCAATGTTCAGATAGTTTTAAGAATCCTGTGAAGACGTCAAACATAAATAACATCCTTATATACAACATCCTGAGAGATTTGTGAAACCTTTTACTGCAAAACACCAAAAGACAAAAAGCTGCTGTCTCCCGTTCTGTTAGATATTGCTTCAAGAGGTTGCAAACCTGCTGTGCATACCTGAATCCAGCAAATATTTTGCTGTGAAACTAAAAGTCAGCTTCAACTTATTACCCTACACTAAACATTTGAGAGTGTGTGTATATGTGGGGAAGAAGTCATAAAACAGAATCCAAAAGCTCAATACTTAAATCTAAGTCAAAGACTGAAGTAAACATACATATGATCTTCTATTTTCTAATACAAAGCTCTGGTTCATAGCTAATTATTTCATATAGCTACCATCCTTGATCCCTTTCCTTGAGCCTTTTCTAGAAGAGAATTAAATATAACTAATTTCACCCCTGTGGTGCTCTCATCTAACCACGTGCTCCCTGCAACTATGAGCTGAGAGATTCACCTCTGAACAGATTTCATCACACCCTTGATTATGTGGGTGGTCTGAACCTCTCGCTTCTGTAGCTGAAAGTTGAACTCAGGAAGCAGAGCAGGAGAAGACAAGTTTATTTCATGTATTCTAACAAGTACAGCTCCCTTTACAGGAGCAGGGTGTAAATGTACATCAACCCAGGATCTTAATGCAGTGATTCTCAACCAGGATGCTGGGGTACCCCAGGGTGTTCCCAGATCCTTTGAAGAGTGCCCTCAGACATAGGAAGATAAGTGAGGTGTGAGGAAATAATCTGAAAAGCTAAGCAGATCAGCACAGGCTCAGTCTCCTCCCTGCCCAATCTCCTATCCCTACTACTGGGACCCTCTTCAAGGAGGTAAGCACTGTAATATTTAAATTAGTTTTTGGCATTGATGCCACTGAACTCAAAATAATTATGGAGGGGTGCTTCCAGTCCAAAAAGTTTGAGAGCTACAGCCATAAGGGAATGTTATACTGCCTCTAAACCATGCTAAGGAGTTCTGTGGTAAGCAGACCCTACTTGCTTTGTGCATGCTATCCATCAAAACAACTGTAATGTAGCCACTTTCAAGCAACAGAGGACTGCCTTTTCAGCAGTATCCTGAGTGCCACATTAATCCCCTTCCCCTGCCCAATCTGCTTCTTTGCTTTCTGCCGCTGCGCTGTGTCTCCAGCCTGATATTCCATGTGTAACAGGCTGCCCATGCCACTTGTGACATGCGTGCCACAGATTGCGCACCCCTGCCATAGGTATTGCTGGCACACATGGATAAACTCACTGTCTTGCTGCACTTACTGGCCAGTGTGCCTGGAGTTTGTCTACGGCATTAATTCGATGGTGGGGTACAGTATGGAAAGAGCAGGCATGCTATCTGTTTCACTGTAGTGCTCCTCAGCACTGTCCTTTGACAGCAAGCCCTAACTGTCCAAAAGAGAAGTAACAAGGGCTAATGACACACAGAACTAAGGGTTGGAAATCCCAGGTCATGAATTCAGCTTTTGTGTGACCTCAGGCCATTCACTTGACCTTGCCATATTTGGGGGGGTTTTCCAATTTAAAACATGGATCATTACTTACATTCCTATTTAGCAAGAACACTGAAAAGATTAATTAATGTTTTTAAAGTACATTGAACAAGTAGAGCACTGCAGAAAACATTGAGTCTTACTACTGTTAATAGGAATAGCACTTCTGATTCAAAATGCAATCATAATTCATAACCAGATGAATGAACAGTCTTGGAACTCAGTGCACATATCCAAAAGAGCCAGGCAGTGCCTGATATTACTCTGCAAAGACTTCCAATTTTGCTTGGCTTCTTTCAGACAGAATGGTTAGGGACAGGCATTCAAAAAGCCCGAACCTGAACTGATTCAACCTTTGCAGGTTAGTCTAACCTGCCTCAGTGGAAATGGTTTGTAATGGAACAGATATGCAGGCATGTCTGCAGTAGCTCAAGCCAGGGGTTGGGGGCACTAGAGTGGCAGGGAAGCCGTGCTGGGGGGAGGGGGGGTGAACTGGCCAGAGAGGGGTTTAATTACCCCCTTGCTGTCCTGCCAAAAAGGACTTGAGCTGGGTCTGCCAGGTGCTTCACCCCTTGCTGCAGTAGCAGAGGGGCACCATGGCCCCTGAGCCAGAGGGGGTCAGTCCCCCCCCTACCCCACTGGTAGCTGGGTCTGCCCCCCATTGCTGGGCACAACCTGTGTGGGGTCGCCCTGCATCTCCCCTGCCTCAGGGCTGCCCCCCAGGGCAGTGGTGATGTGGCAGAGACACAGGGCAGTCCCACGTGGGCTCTGGGCAGCTGCAGCTTAAGAGCCGGCAACGGGGGGGGCACTTTCCCCCTCACACTGAGCAGCAGTTTCCCTTCTGCTCCACCACTGCTCAGCCCATACAAGAGAGCCTGGAGGTGGCATGGGGTCAGGGCTGTGCGCGCTGGTCCCTCCCTGTACTGTGGGGCTGGGGCCAGTGGCAGCAGCAAAGCAGCCCCAGCCCAGATGCATGCCTAGGGGCTGGCGCCTTGGCCAGGTGGGACCGAGGGAACTGCCCCGCGACATATAAAACCCCTCTGTGGGCCAGATCCACCCAGCCAGTGACATCTGGCTATGCCCCCACCTGGGCGTTGGAGCTATGCCCCCACCTGGGCGTTGGAGGGGGAAAGTTTCCCCAAGTGTAAGCCTCTTCCCGGTGAGGGGAGCTGCTAAGGGTTGTGGCAGCAATTGTAGTAGTGCGGGGTGGGGGGAGAGGGGCTCTGGCCCCTGCTTCTGCTGTGCGCAGACCACTGCATCTTGGAGGAGGTGTGCTTGCCAGGAAAGGGCTCGCACTCCCTGACATTATGACAAGTGCTGCTGCTCCACCAAAGGCCCTGCCTCCTCCCACTGCAGCAGCTGGGTGAACACAATCAGATCCTGGCCCCAGGCCCCCTTGGAGGGGGCAGGGACAGGGGTTATTTTCCCTCCCTATGGCAGAGGGGACAGCAGGCATCTTGCGGAGGGGAACGCAGAGGGCTTATTCCCTCTCAGGGAGCAAGCGCCGCAGTGACAGGAGGCAGACATGGCTGCCAGTGGGGTAGAGGGGAATCTAACCCCCTTCCTTGCCCCCCTCTGCCTCAGGGGCCATGGTGCCCCACTGCTGCCGCAGCAAGTGGGGAGCACCTGGCAGACCCAGCTCGTGTCCTTGCCAGAGGGCCAGTGTGGGAGGAATTAACCCCATCCCTGGCCATCCCTGCCTGTCCCTGCTTGGGCTCAGGAGCAGAAGGGCTGGGTCAGCCCGGCTGGGCTAGAGCAGATAGCCTAGCCCAGAGAGCATGCCGGGATGCTGGGGGCATCTGGTTTAACTTAAACCTGCAAGGGGTCTGGGACAAGCCAAATGAATTAAGTCTGATATTACATTCAACTAGAGTTATCTCAAACTAGTTTCAGCCATTTTGAAACTGTTTTATGTGCACTGAATGTCTCTTCTGTTACAAGTTTAAACCAGTTTCTCATCACTTAAACCAGTTTATGTGTAATGTCTGTCACTAGCCAAAAAGAGTCAACAGCACAGTGTAGAAAACCTCTAAATGCAGGTTCAGAAGATTCTCTCCAGAAGCATTCCCAGAAACTAAATAATTATAAAAGTAAACAATGACAAAAGAACAATTTGTAGTAAAACTAGAATTGAAAACTACTGAAAAATAAAAAGCATCTTACGCCAGGGTTAAACTCCACTTAAATATGCAGCTTCGATGAAAACAAACTCCCACATCATATCTGTAGAGCAGCGTGTAGGTGTCCTGAGGAAAACCTGCAGCTGTACACAACTGTACACATGAGAATAGAGAAAAGGCTTTTGCCCACATAAGCTTGACCACAAGTTAATAACAGGATTTTTTTCTAAAACATGTTTCATCCCCGCATAGGGGCACTTCCATTTCTTTGTTATATATCCAAAGGAATACAGAAAATGTTCAACTGTTGTCATTTGTATTTTCCATTTTTTCCCCAAACTATATTCATTTACTTGTGAAACTAGTCAGATGTAGAAAGAATACAGATTCTATTCATTTTAGTTATACCATATTATAGAACAAAACCAGAACTTTTAAAAAATGATCATTAAAAATTAAAAGACTTTCTAGATGGTCTATAAACAGTGTTTCTACATGCAGCTCACTATTTAATACCTACTAATCAACAGTAGATTTTATCAGACTCATACATTTCATTGAATGTTTTACCCTTTATATAACGCCAAGATAGTGACTCTTGTCCAACTTTAGAATTTTGAACTGGGCTACAACACAGCCCTCCATATTGAGGGCTTATACCTATGAAACATCTTTCATTTATACATGTAACAGAAAACTGCGCACATTGCAATACCTTTGTGCTATTTTTGTAACACAAGGGGAGTGTATACCTGACTTCATTCACCAACTTGGGTTTTCCATCTAAAGGAAATTATTGGGCTGTATAAAATATATAGTTTCACTTCAATCTCCTCTGGAAAGCCAGAGGGATATCATGCAGAAAGGGGCAGGATCTCAGGAGATGCTATGCTCCACCTCCATTTTGGTGCTTTTTTATAGGATCAAAGAGAGATACTTAGTATTCTTAGTCTGAAATAGGCTAGAATTACACCTTACAGACTAACCAAATCAGAAATACATAAGTTTTTGTGAGACAGCATCTGTCAAAGAGAGCTCTTGCTCATGAATGCTTACGCATCTCTGATTTGGTTAGTCTATAAGGTGCAACTCTACTCAGTTTTATGGGATCAAATTAAAACCTAAGCACTAAAACAAAGACAACTGTGGAATTGGGAGACAACAAGGAATCCTGTTAGTTTCTTGAAGACATAACATATGCATTATATACAGTTCTCTTATGCCACATGTAAACAGTCCCCTTCTCTGAAAAAAAGAAACAAGTCTAATTTGCTACAGTGTAAAAATTAAATGAGAACAAAGATATCTTATTTATTCAATGCTCTTAACCCTACATATGACATATAGCATGAACTTCAAACAAACATTAAATAAGACTTAGCTCCTAAGCAACTTACTTTTGCTGCACCTATTTGTTCTTTCCGAAACTTCTCCAGTGGTGCTATTAGCACATCATTAGCATTCTGGATCTGAAATGTCAAACATAAATATTCAAACTTGTGTCTTTTCAATACAAAGTACTCGTAGAAAGCTAACGTTATTCTACAACTCCACAAAATCTTATGTTAATGTGCAAGACTGAAAAAATCCCTAATGATTTCACATAACTTGCAAACATTTTAACAGCTGAGCATGAGTTGGCCTCCAATTATTACTTTAATATAATTCACCATGCATTTCTTAATACATAATGAAGTATCACTAAAAATAGTAAAATGTAACTGTACCCAACATGATAATGAGTTACTAATGCTTTATGGATAGGGTTCCATGGACACACACACATACACACACACAAATTTGGAGTATACTATAGCATAATTTTATATAAGATGCAACTGAGAATAATACAATCTGGTAGAAATGGGGAGATGACCGGGGTACCAGTAATAAGAATATTATTACATGGATTAGTTATTTACACAACTTGATGGCTGGGTCTTTTCAGCAATATCTATTTAGATAAATAACATAATGCTAAAAATAAAGATAGAATTCAACACAACCCAAAACTGATTCTATGAAAGAAAGGGAGAGAAAAAGAGAGGCAGAAAGCAAGCAAGCTATAATTTAATTTTATCATCCAAAATCCAAACCAGAAATCCTTAAGTAGATGATCGTTCCCCTTTTCCCTCATTGTATTTGTTCAGGGAGGGTGTCATTCACTCCACTGTGGAGAGCTCTCACAAAGTCCCCTGCGCATAATGTAAACCTTATTTCAACTCCAAACTATGGGCTTTTGTGACATTTACCTCTGTGTTGGAACTATAAGGAAAGAGTGTATTTTTAAAAATCTTAATAATGCATTTCATTTCCTTTAATTTTCAAGGAAAAAGCTGTACTCAACTACATTGCTATAATTTCTATAAGAAGTTATACGAAGGTAAAGTTTAAGGACAGGAGGCAGAACTAGACCTCTCAAGGGTTCCTCTTTTTGAGATACGTTGATAATTTTTAGTCATAAAATTATATGTGTTTCACTTAAATTTGTTACCCCCTCACTTTTATTACTCAAAGTTATTTAAATAAGAAGTAAAGAGCCATAACAAAAGATTATAGAAAGTTTTGACAATAATCCCAGACACCCAGCATTTTAAGATTTTGTATATATAATTTTTTACTCCCTATATTTCTGGTTTTTACCACACCCATTAAATGCTATGTTTGGGTCTCGGCAGATTGAGAGTAATTACCAGAGCTAACATGTGACTAAGCAAGATATGAATGAGTTACTTTGGTAACTTTTACATAATACAAATTACCAGCAGCTATGCTATTAAGGCATAAAAGTTTCCCAGAGCCCCCAACAAAATCTAAACAAAATTCAGCACATTTTGTTCTTCCCTCACACCAAGATTTCATTTCCAAATGTCATGACACCACCATCTTAAACAGCTGATTCCTTTGGCAGCAGCTTTACATGGGGGGAGAAAGAGGGGAAAGGCCTTGTTATAATAATATAATAGAAAGTTTAAAGTAATAACAGTGGCATTTGACAAGTGAGTAATGATGAGTGACCCAAACTAGTCCCTTTCATAAGGGAAACAATGGACAGCTTTGCTGCAAAGGTTATGAGGAGGACTCAGTAAGGTTTATTTATATTTAAGGTATCATCCAGACATCCAAAGTACAGCTGGAGCTGTTTTGTGCTAGGTCTTGTACAAGAAGAACATAACGAGGCAGACTGTCCCAGGAGCTTACTTTCTAACTTGGGAGGAGGAAATTAAGGTTTTGGTATACACCTGAACTTCTACTTCCTAACACCCATTTGCTACATTCCTACATGCCTTGTTATCTACCACTGCATCCAGCAGCAATGTATACCTTTATAAAGTGAATGCCTTTCTTCACTTAATCACCAAGGTAAAAGATTTATACAATCTGAAAATAAACCAGTACATGAATACTGATGTAAAACAATCACTGTAGACTTCAGAGTTAAACTCCATAGTGAGCTGAACGGGGCTGTTCACACAACTCAGAACTGTCATTTTCAAATGCCTTGCAGACAGACTTAAAAGACCACGTTTCACACCACTTTTTTGCAACCTGAAAGTGACTGAAACGTACTTTTTTACTGTTAATCAAGTTTCATTTTGGAAGTTCAGTTCTGTTGCAAAATTATTTGCTGTGAGATCTCATAATACAAGAAGTCATGGTCTAGATACTGGGAAAGAACTGATCTCTATCAAATATATAACATTACAAGGAGATGCCTAGCAAGTAAAAGGAGTTCACTGCCAGCAAGACCACTGTTGTTTATGGATATGGACGCTCCTGACTAGGAATGTGTAACGAGTGTCTGCAGATAAAAGATATTGTTAATTTAAATATTAGTTAAATACAGAATTTCTTCTCCCTGATCTATGGTGAGGGACAAAGAGTTCTTCTACAAGTTAGTTCTGCTCAAGAAAGCTTCAAAGACAAGAGCATTGATGTGGCATTCTTCTCCTGGCAAACAGTAAGGAATATTTATTTTGAGAAGAGCTTGCCAGCAAGTTACTGGAGTGATACAATTCAGAAGATTCAGACTACTGAGTCATACAAAGACTCTCTGTCTTTCCCCACTGGATTGAGCTTGCCTAATTTGGCTAAACCATAAATACACAGGTAATGGAATTTCTGCCTTTACACATCTATTTTCTTTTACTTTCTGGCTCTGGATCACCAGAACTGCATTATACTATAGCTGGCTTATTTTAGTTTTTCCTTTCTTAATATTTTTTTTACCTAAAATAATCTGTTGTATGGATTAACACTGGTTACTAATTACTACAACCCTAAAAACACGATTTTGATTTTACAGTTATTTTTGGTACCACTTTTGGGCTTCTCCTTACTTCTATAAGCAATGGATGATTATGGCATAAAAAGAGAATTATATATAATCAACCGGGTAGGGAAAATATAATAGTATTCTTTCCTCAATACCCACTTCAAACTGATGAAAACAATTATTGTTGGTGAAAGCCAACAACAGGTATGTTTATCATAGAAGATGTATTCAGTAAAGCTTTTTTTAAAGAATTTTAAATATGTTAAATCTTCCATTTTACAATTTGAAGCTAACTTTGTGTTTCCCTTTAAAATCTGGTTCTAAAAACAATTCTGTCCATTGGGGTTGGGACCAATTACTTTACAGATTTGGCAATCACTGCAGTTCTTTCTTTTCATGCATATAAATATTTCTTCAAAAGATATCAAATACATTTGTAAATATTACCATGTAAATTTAACTCAAGTAAGACATAGTAAACAATTTACATGCCCATCCAAGAACATGGATATTTTCAGATTAGAGGACTCATCAAATGCAGTAACCAGCTAACTCTGGGGCTGGTCTGTATCAAACGGTTCAGGTTAAAAAATTCCTGAACTTTTGGAAATTAAGAACTTTCTCCAAAGGCAGCTACTCTAAATCAGTGATTAGAGGCTGGCTTATACTTCAAGTAAGAAGGTTTAAAATTAAAGACAGAGGCATGTGTCCATGGTAAATCAGCAAACAAGATGGAGAGCCAGTGACAGATTCTAGGGGTAAAATCCTGGATGCACTGAATTAATTGGCAAAATGCCTCTGATTTCAATAAGACCAGGGTATCAGCCCAAGACATGCAACTCTTGGTCACCATCAGTAAGTAGGCAGTAACTCCTCCCACTCCCAGTGAGGACTCCAGCCCAACCAGTGCAGTCAGCTTTAATCATTGGTAGTAATTTGAGGTTTCTACAGTGCCAGTTTTGAGTAATAGAGAATCACAGAGAAGTAGGGCTGGAAGGGTCTTCCAGAGGTCATCCAGTTCAATCCCCTACCTAAAGCAGAACCATTCCTATGACAACCATCCCATAAAACCATAATCTAAACTCTACATAAGACTTCTGTCAACCCTGACACAACACAGACCTAACACCCCAGCCTGCCCAGGTAAAGCATGGGAACCACAGCAGCCAACATCCTGCTTCTGTGAAATGTTGTCAGTATAAGCCCATAAGGTCCCAGGTAGGTGGCCAGACCCCTGCTACAGAGGAAGGCCAATAGGGCCCCAGAGTCCATTCCTATATGATTGTCCAACTTCTTCTTGAACACCTCCACTGATGGAGAGTCCACAACTACCCTAGGCAGCCTATTCCACAGCCTCACTATTTTCACAGTGCAGGATTTTTTCCAGATATCCAATCTAAATACATACCTCACTTCCTGCAAAGCTTGTGTTCTTTTGCTGATTTAGTTTTTGCACTGAGTTTGAGTTCAAAGAAAGTCAGAAGAGAGGAATTACAACATCAGGATAGGGAAGTAACATCAAGATGTCTACAGTGATTTCTCTTCTGCAATATCAGAACAACTTGTCCTGTTATTGGGAGTGAAGACTTCTTTTCCTAAAATTACTCTTTTCCCATTAGAAAATGCTCTAAGATGTTTTAAAAGCTGCTTTGATTTATTAGAGTTCATTAACATTGTATCATTCATTCTCCACTACTTTTCAATGATGGTACTCTGACCCACAACAAATAACATAATGTGTATAACAAAATAATATCAAACCTTATTATATCTGAATAATACTGCATACCTTCCCCAAATCACAGAATTAATCTTGGGAAAAATTATAAATAAATGGCATACATTAAAATTAGGTTTAAAATATGTGCTTGTATTAGATCATGATAATAGTAGAATGTACTTCAAACTTCCTATGTATTTAAAACTTGTCAAAATCCTTCTAATGCCTGTTGATAGCACCCATTCACCCTTTCCCTAAAAGGAGCAAGACTTTCAACTGAAAACTTGGACCCCCTGAAGTCAACAGCTTAATTCCTATTGACTTCAAAATGGCCAGGTTTTCACCCCTGTTTTTTACCTCTGGACCACTTAAGGAATTGCTACACTTGTATACAAAGACATGCTATGATGGAACTGAATCTTGTTCATATGGGGATTTACTTAAAGTAACATATTTTACATTTTAGGGGAAGGAATTGGAAAAATAATTTCTTTAACAACTAAATGCAAATAATGATTTGGCATTTGTCTGTACAGTGTTCTACAGTTTGATACATTAATAGATGCCGTGGAAGATGATTTCATGGATAAAGACCAGGCAAAGGGGTTTTAAACATACATAGTGTAATCATTATATGGTTTCATGACCAATCATCATATTATCATGTGTTCTTTACACACACTCTCTCTCTCTCTTTCTCTCTTATGTGAAGTGATGGCAGTCCCATGACTTGACATATTTAGAACAAGACTGAAGAAAACAGTAAACAGACTTGGTACAAAGATGATAAAATAACCTAAAAGATCTTTTCTACACCTAGTGTAAAAAATCCAAATATGAGCTGGTTTGTAAAGAAAAACCTGCCCACACATATCTGTCTCACCACACTGGATATCAATATCTGATATTTTTCACTTTTTTTGTTACTCAGCAAGCACTTACTATGAACTACTGACTCTGAAAAGCATGCAAAATAGATTGTAAATGGAGGGAAATACAAGGTTCCACTGTAAAACAGAGTGGGCTGACATTTGTAATCAAGGCCTCTGTTGCAACATCATGCACCTATTTTCTTTTGGAAATTAAGAGTCTTATTTGTAGCATATTCCATGGGGAGACACAAAAGATAATGGAATGAAATAGGCTCAGAAACCAACTAAATTCAATAAAAATAGTTAAAGTCTTGGCCTGTGTCCTTAAGGATGCAGACAGAAGTGCAGCTCCCTGCTGTAACTCTGAATGATTTCCTGGAAGTGTTCTGAGGTTCAATGACCCCCAGACCAAACAGAAGGTCAGTGTTGGTTCCAGGGGGGAGGAGCCTCTAGCTGCTGGCTGCTCCTCCTGCCTGTCAGACTGCATTGTTTTCAGAACGGAAGGGTTGAGGTGGGGAGGGGGCTGCAATACACCCACCCCACTATTCAGCAAAGGCTGAAAAAAACCCAGACTGAACTCCTTCCACATGCAACGCGGGTCAGATTTTGCCCAGTCATCCATTTTTAAGTGGTTTGCAGCTATACACTTGTGTTTGATCACCACCTATAGACCACTTTCTGTGGCCAGATCAGGTAAAATTTGTCACTTCTGTCTGCGCTCTTAGTTCTATAAGCAAGTTCAATAGTTTGCTTTAACAGAGCTGAGTTTAGGCTAATCATCACTTCTCCAGCACTTAAGTGACTTAAAAAGCTTTACAAAGCTCTTAATGGCAATGATGAAAAATTTGAAATTTTGGAGCCCAGTGGTCTCAGGCTGCTGTTCAGTCAACCATGGATATATCAATCTAAAGAGAGTAACTTATAAACTTGTTACCTAAACTATGTATTTAAATACTTGTTCCTATTTGGATTTCCACTAACTTCCATTGATGTCAATCTGTGTAGAATAAATTGCAGAACTTCATATCCTTGACCCTACCCCTGTTGAACTGGATGAATAAACTACAGATTTCAACAGGGATGAAATCAGATCCTAAATGAACAGTGCACTGTATACTGTATATAAAGCTTTTAATCCCCAAAATACTTAATAAACATTGGCCTGCCTTTCAAACTCATGAGCACCTCCTTTAACTGCAGCAGAACTATTCCTGTGTTTTGAAGTTATGCATATGTGTTTGCAGGGTTAGGGCCTAAACAGAACTGACAGACCAGGAGTGGGAGGAAGGAAATAGGATTATTCCCATTTGACAAAATGAATTGAAATAGAAAAAAAAAGAAGGGATTTGCCAAACATCACACAGGAAGTCTGAGGCACAGCTAGAAATTAAACCCAGATCATCTGAATTCCAATAAAATGCCTTTGCCTATTTTCTTGTGCTTTCTGAATAATTAACATTTTTTTCCCCATTTTACTTGCACTCTGAAGTATACTACATTGCTTTCCATAACACCGCATCAAACTATTCAAGTTCTGCCTGGGACAAAAAACCTATAGATTAAGTAAAGGACTTTAAAAGAGACATTTCTTGACATGTTTAGTGACTTATAAATCCTGAATGATGAAAAAAATATCAATTTGCTTCACGTTGACTTGAGGATACTAGAAAAAGGCAATTAAACTCATTCATTACAAAAGGCCATACATCTCCATAAACAATATATTCATTAGCAAAAAATGGTTGTCCCACACCATGTAGGGTTCTGCCGGAAAATAATTTAATTTCACTGAAAACAAACAAGCAAAACCAAACAAGTGACAGTTATTAACACTCTAATCAGCCACAGAAAAATAATCTCCATCAACCTGGGGGACTTATCAACAGCTATCAATCAATATAATTTCAAATTAATATGTCTGGGGAAATCAAAACAGGAGGTTCATACACAAATTTAATACCTAATAAAACTGCAGACACATATTGAGCATGAAAATGCTATCATTATTATGTAGCCATGTAGTGAAATATTAAGAGCTATACTCTTTCTCAAAGTTATAGGAGAACAACTATGACAAACATTAAGTTTACATCATAAAATTTCTTTATATATATCAAGTATTTTCAGACTTTTGAAGTTTAAAATCATGTCCTTGTCAACCTGTTGCAAAACTGCACAGACATATACCCAATGTTTAACCTCACAGCTCTCATGGATTCAAATAGAAAACAGAAAGAGCAGCAGATCCTTTAAATGCCTTATTTAGGTTTCTGTAAACTTTCTATTTTACCATCAATTTAAGTTATTTCAAGATGCAGAAAAAGCTTAGATGATGTTGAAGTACACTTGGAAGATAACATTTTAACCATAGATCAAACACTATAAAAGGTTGGACACAATAGTGTACTAAATGCTCCCTGTCACTAGCCTTTTGCTATTTCAAATGGTTCTAATAAATTGCCACAAGGGAGTGCTCATAAATCACTCACAAATCATGGCTGGAAATGTTTGTGTGTGGCCCAAAGAATATTTTTCCAAGTCAATATGAATTTTAATTTTCCATCCACCATACTTTTTGCATGGATGGTTTGATTCCTTATAAACAGATACAAGCATTTAAAAATTAGGTCAATGCAACATTAACACTGAAAATTATTGAAAACACAATGATAATTTTTCACCAACAATTTTCTACCAATAAATTAGATTCACTGCATATGTAGCCCAATTTTTATATATGTATGTTTTGATCTTATCAAACAATTACGGTATGACATTATAGAAGGTATAATTAAAACTTATAGATATAATTAAACCAGTATATCCTGCATTAATACATTGGCTTCAGGAATAACAACTAATCAGAATGGATGAACCTACCATTTATTTCACTCTGCATTGCTTATAACACATGGAACTGTTTACCTGTGTGCATGCACTCTGCTGTTCTGGGGTCATAATCAGTGAATATAAGTCTTCTTGATATACAGGCAAGTGTGCTCCTTTGCAATGCCAGGCTCTGACTAGTTGAACCACATAGTCATTCTAACAGTCTTGCCATGAGCTTCAGTTTTGGGCCTTGATTAGATCCTAGACTCTCCCATTATTAGAAAAGAGAAGTATACATATCTGTCTGAACATTAGCTGCTAGAATGCCAAGATCTACAAGCACCTGTCACAGCAAATGTATGTAGGTGTAGGGGCACTCCTGGGACAAGGACAGAGATCAGTGCCACTTCAAATATAGACACTTTGCAGGGCTATCAAAAGATAACAGTCAAAAACATGACCTTTGATAAGGAGACTACTAAGCATATTAATCAGTTTCATTTTTAAAGCAATAAATTTAGGATGCTGAAAAAGAATCATTGTAATCATTTAGATTGACCAGAAATCCAATATTTTCAATAGATTCTAGCAGATCCTACAATATTCCATGAAAAAGTCCCAGCCTAGCATTATAGCTTAGCAAAAGAATGTTGCAGCATAGGTTATCTGTCCAAGATGCCACGCAGTTATTTAAAAAAGAAAGCATGGGGATCTATAAATATTATTACAGACAAAGGAAGTAAATTAAACCAGCATTAAAAAAAAGAGAGAGAATGAGAGAGAGAAGTCCATGGACTTGCTTATTTTGTATTAGTTACCCCAGAAAAACACAGTGCTCAAGCAAACAACTACCACCATCACCACCAAAAAACCTCAACAATAAACCATTTTCTGTTTAAGGAGAAGGCCTAAGGATCTTAATGCTCTAGTAACATCTTCTGTGTCTCATTTCCTTGCCTTGAGAAACATTGCTCTTGCTTAACAAAGTCTGCATGGAACTGTCCTGATCTAAGATATGAAATACAACATTTACATAAAATGTTATTGTTGGTCAGATTTTTGGGTGCTTCAACAGGGAGCTCCTAAACAAATATTTTTATGTGGGAGTATAAGGAATCTCACCCATCTCCTTTTATTTTACATTTAACATCTAACAGTGAAATGTCTGTCTTGTTTAATCATTTTCACTTGGGACTCAGAAAATATTATAGGAAATTTTATTATTATATTAGCAGAGAATATTATGGGAAATATTGCTCATTTTCTTATTATTGCAATTTTGTTGGTGCTTTTTGTTCCACCTGCATTTTTCATCTATCAAAGGTGTGAATTTACGGATCTAAAATTCTTATCAAGATAAATGTATAACATTTTATCAATTAGGTAATAGCCAAAAACAGTCTTACGCAGAGGTCTATAGAAGCTATACTACGTTGCTAATAATGAATCATTAAGTACATTTGTCATGAAAATATAAACCATTAAAATAAATATTTAAAGAGAGCAGGATGGCAGCTATGAAATAAAGAATGCCTATGGTCTGAAACACTCTCAGCATTCCTTAGAAATAGTAAAACCTAATTCCCTTATGAGGTACTGGAGATATGACACCAATTTTACTAAAAAGGAAACATGAAGAAAAATGTAAGCGACTTAAGGGCACATTATAAAGACATCAGAGCACCAGGAATATCTGCACAATTCCTGCTTCCCAATCACTATCTTAGACTAGACTCCTTCAAATGAGTGCATCCACAAGAAAGTCCCTCATACTATCTGACAGCTATTCATCAAGAAGAAATGGTTAAACAAGGCCTTTTGGAATAAGAATTACAGTAGCTGAACAACTAGTTGTTAAGAAGTGTGAGCATGGCCTATGATAGTTAGATTTTTCAAGCTACTGACAAACATGCAAAAAATCATGAACAAAAAATGGATTAAAAGCATTACAAGACTTTATTGCCTATAATACCAATCCCTTCCCATCTTACAGCGCTGCATTTCAACAAAGACATGGAAAAACTTAAGAGGGTCCAGAGAAGAGCCATCTGTATGATCAGGGACTTGCAAGACAAGCCATACAAGGAGAGGCTGAAGGGCTTGGGCCTCTTCAACCTACCAAAAAGAAAGCTGACAAGGGACTTGGTAGCAGGTTACCACTACATCAGGGGAGTACATCAAGAACCTGGCGAACAGCTGTTCAGCAGGGCACCCCCAGGGAAGATCAGGACCAGGACCAATGGAAACAAACTCCTGGAAAGCCTCTTCAGGCTCAATTCCAGAAAAAACTGCTTCACAGTCAGGGTGTCCAGACTGTGGAATAAACTCCCTCCAGAGGTGGTGCAGTCACCTATCATGGAAATCTTCAATAAGAGACTGCACAGTCACCTTGCTGGGGTCACATGACCCCAGTTGTCTTTTCCTGCCTAGTGCACGGGGAATGGATCTGATGATAAAAAGGTCCCTCCCAGCCCCTTCCAATCTATGAGTCTATATGTTTCTTTAATAGAATGACACAAGAGTTATTTTTTATGTTTCCAGGCAATTAAATTGAAGTTTAAAACTTAAGGATAGTGACAGCAAGAAATCAAGCAGCGCGGTAGGATAGCATTGCCGATTTCAGGCTCAGGTAGGCCGTCTCATTTGCTCTCTCTACTGGGCCAAAAGTGATACATTTCTAGTGGACACCTGAGCTGACACTCAGCCCCCAAACCTGCCTGGAGCCCTGTCCTGGTGACCAAGGCTTTTGAAGCCATCAAGGCAATTGTCTAGGGTGTTGGGGAAATTGAGGCATGATTACAGCAATGGTGCTGGTGCTCAACCAGCCTCTCCTACTATGGCTGGGTCCTGGTCATCAAAAACCTCACTGCTGCAAGTCTGCGACACAGGTGTGCCATCCTGAACCCTGGACCTGCCAATGACAAAAGGCTCCACAAGCTGTTCATGGACCTCTTCTGGAAAAGGCATCACTGGCTCCAGCAGGCTGTTCTATACCTGCCCACCAGGTTGCAAGCCCCTGCAAGCCCTTCAGCACCCAGCTTTTGCTGGAGAACATTTCCCCTGACAATGGCTGGTCTCTGCTTTTTTGCATCAAGTAGGGGACCTCAAGCTTGATTGGGAACTTTTCCTGTTAGATCCTGATCACCTCAGCTGGGATTCTCTGCTGCCCTTCTACTGCAGCCTTGCCTGGTTCTGGCAGGCCTAGCTTGGACTGAGACCCTGGGGAAAGCACCTGCAATTTCTAGAGCTCTTTCAGGAGCCTCTGGACCATAACTTGGCCTTGCAGCAGGAAGCATTGAACCTCACCTGCAGAAGTTTTGCTTCATTGGTCCAGTCTCACATCAAGCTGGCCCACCACCTAGTACAATTGGTGGCCTGCCCTTTCTGAGGAAGAGGAAGTGGAAGCAAACTGCTTCCACACCATCATGGACTGTCCCCAGCTGCAGCTTCTCTTCCTATTATCAGCACCCTCTTTGGCACACCGAACTTGGACTTCTCTGAGACATGTAGATCTCATGTATCCAAAGCCAAGTAGGTGAGGGAAGCATGCTCTGCCTGGCCAATTTCCTATTGGGCCAGGCCAAGATGTAAACACTATGAAAAGCCACAAAAACCAATTCACAGAGGAAGGCCTCAATGGTACCCTCTAACTCTTCTGCTTCCTGGTCTGGGTGCGTGTCACGTGTGAATTTGGATGCTTCACCGTGCAACAAAAGATGGACTAGCTTGAATTGTGTTGCACCATCAAGGGGGCCCGCTGCAAGGTGGAAGATGGACAGGCAGTCTGACATATGCAATCCCATGAGGGGCATAGGGGAGATGGTTTCGATCTCTGGTATGGTGTTTTTTTGTTGCTGACAAGTGCTCAGCCCCTGGTAGGGCCACACACCATTTCATTTTCGCCATTTGTTATTAGTATTTGTATAATAAAGGTTTAAGAAGTCAAAGTCAGTCTCTCCCTCTCTCTCTTAAACAAAGTAGTCTAGCTAGATGCCATGTTTATTTGCATACAGCACACCCTTTCCCCTCAAAAAACTGCTTTCCAAAGGACAAGTACATATCTTAAGCTGGAAACAGAAGCATGGAGGGAGAGACAGAGCCCAGCAGAGGAGATCCAGTGGAGGTTGAGGTGGTATGGTTTTACTGTGCTTTGATTTTTGCTCCACCCAAAGTTTGAAGCCAACTGGTAGGTAACAGCATTTCTTTTCAGTCAGTGTTGAGGGTGTCAACTTATTTCATGGCTCAATATAATCTATCTGATGATTATTGTTTGCTTTTCCCTCCACGGGTGTTAATAACCCTCTCTCTCCTTTTTAAAGGTCTCAATATTCCAGTAATCGAGGTATCTTTTGATCTGGGGGGCAATTTTGCTGTCTGTTAGTATGCCTGGTCCTTCTGCAGATTACTTTTAACTCATTCAAAATCCAAGATCCACCCTGTGGTGGTTGGTTGGCTGCTGGACTGTGGCCAGGAGCCCAGAATGTCAGGTGGGTACTTTGACGAGTGGAGTGGATTAGGCATGGATGCGTATTGGTAACAAATAGGTTGTTTACTTGCGCCACTGATGTGTGCAGCATAGGAAGGAGCTGGCTTTGATTGTAGCGAGAGCTCTTGAACCGAGATGAAACGTTCCATAAACAGCTTACCGAGCACACAAGGGAAGGGGTACGTCAGGGAAGACAGTGACGGGGAGTCGTTGGTGGGTGATCAGTCCACCAAGTTTACTCCAGGATGCGTGCGAAGTTCTCCAACGAGGGCAGAAACTGCTTTTACTTTTATATGGTTAGCAACCCAATTGCTAGTTGCGAAGTAGGAATAATTTGTAACCGGCCAATGAGTAGTGCACGTGGTCAGCCAATCACGAGGGTTTGTTGAGTCTTAAACAATGCAGCCGTTGGACTCGGTGGGATTTTGCACTGTGGCGGAATTTTCCACTGTGCCATAGGCACTCAATTAATGGGCTCTGAAACACCCATGGACTCCAGTCTTCAGCAACAGTCAGTTTCAGCTTTAGGGTGAGCAGCCAAGTGCTGCTGAGACTCTAGCTGTGAATGGGTTAAAACTATAGCTTTTGCCAAAGTAGGAAAGGATGGGTGAGTGAGTTGAAAATTAATCTCTGTCCCTGTTACATGAGGCTGTAACTATAGAAAAATCCTTCTTTTCCTCATTCTGCCTTCCCAAGAATAAGTTGCATGTCTAAGTTTGGAGATATGTGATATGCAAGAAAATATAGTAACATTTCGTGATAGATAATGCTATTGTAACATACAGTAACATTTTCTTTGAACTAAAATAGCAATGCTGAATATTTATGGCATTGATAATACCTCCAAACCTAGACTCCTTTTGATTTCCAACATAACTAATAGAAAAATGAGATGAATAGAGCAAATGCCATTAGACATGCAACCAGAAGATTTTTATCCAAAGGAAGTTAGGAACTACTCTGCACTGATCCACACAGGCTCTTCAGATTAAGCAGTCATTAGAAGGCAGAAGATGTTCAATTTTCCAGTCTGACAATTCAGGAGAACTCAGCCTGCAGCAGAGGGTCAAAAGTGAAGCAAGAATACCTACATGCAGAAAAGTTGGGAGGATTCTCAGAGGCAAGTTTATAAAAGACCCTTTCACAATATTAACTGAAAGTATGTAGTAGACAAGCATTTTTTGACAGAGTAGCACATACATTAGTACCCAGCCTGAACTGAAAAACATCTTGCTAGAAATGATGTAATAAACTAAAAAAAGTTTTACATATGGCTCTCAGGACAAAACACAAAAACAAAAAAACCCAAACCTCTCAACAGCAGGGAAACTGCTATAAAATTTTGTCAACAACTATCATTAAGGTACATCCATTGTCAACAGAACAGAATACATTGCATGGACATGCTTCTAATAATTTTTCTCTTTCCTACGAAACTCAATTTCTTTCAGCCATAATACATCCATTTCTACCCCTCCTCCCCACATCTCAACTCCTAGAGTTTTGCGGGCATCAGTTCCCAATGGGAGCGCTCTATGGCTCTCATTTTATTCAACCTCTACACCATCAAAAAAAATAGTTCAGTATGGGAGAGGTTTTACTATCTTTCCTAGGATTCAACCCTAACCATTTCTACTTCCTGTTATACAAGCTCCCTTGAAAACTGAAATGAGACATCCTATCCATTCATTCTTTGGTCTGGAGCCTGCAGAGCAAAGAATGGAAAATCAAAGAACCTAATAGGCATTATAATTGGAAGTGCAAGTAACAAAGATACTATAGGTGAATGATAGTCCTTTAAAAATTTCCTTACTGTCCAACTGTTCAGTGGCATATGAAAGTGGCCTCTAAATCTAGCTGCTATATGTGAGAGTCAAACTTGGGAGAGTTAGGCTCCTGCTTTTTGGAAGGAGGCATTCTTGGGTAGCTATGTAGGTCTGAAGCTGCAGAAAGTTTGAGACACCTCTTTGATAATTAGAGCACCATCATAATAATAGGGGTACTGATAATCCAATCCAAATTTTATAGGCTATCCCACAGGTATGTATGGACATTAAAAAATAATAGCTTCCCTAATTAAATGAGGGACACACTTCACATGCACAGGAAAGCAATTTAGTTTAACAAAGAACTAACATAAAGTTAATGAACACTTTTTTTTTTTTAAATTGTGCATTAAAGATTAACATTATGCTGCAAAGTTAAATGCAAGAAAGTGCAAGCCGCTGCTTACTTGTAACTGACCAGCTGAATTACACGTAAAGTAATAATCCCAGAATTATGAAGACTAAATTCCCAAATTACTGCAATAAATTGATGAAGATAGTAAACGACGTACTACAGACTTAAAAAATACTCTAATGTTCCAACAAAATCCTCTGGAGAGAGGTTAAACCAGGGCCATGCACATTTCAAAAGTAGGATATTAGTAAACAATACTTGCTGAATGAAATCATAACTTTTTTCTAATTTATTAGCAGTATGGTATCACTATCTGGCTCGCAAATAGCTGAAATAGTCATATTGCAAGAAATGCAGCTATAAGATATTTGTCTGCTCTACACCATACTGCATGTGAAAACCCAGTATTTACATATATTATCTCCCTTTTTAGTTGAGGCTTAATTAAATCTTTGCAATAAGTGTTCTGCTGTCCACCACATATTCCCATACTAATACACTATTCCTACTGACTATATTTTCTGCCATTAGCTAGTATTAAATTCTATTCACCATCTGCTTCTACAACATGGTGGCCAACTGGATGCCTGACAAAGGTAGGAGTCATAATTCATTAAACTATATGTCTGCACAAGAGTAGTTATATACAACAGAAGAGTTCAAAAAATCAGGACTCATAAAAAATCAGAGGCTTCCATCACTGATTTCTACTTATATAATCTCCTTCCCAGAAAAGATCTGGACATTTCCATGTGACTTGAAGGTCAAACAAACAGTGCTAGGCAGCTATACATTAATAATAGAAGCAAGATCCTGAGTCAATCAAAGTATACTAGGAACTTTATTGAACATAACCTTTTACAAATGCCTTGAATAACTTCCTACCATGATTCTTTTTCACTAGAATGGGTAATCTCACTGAACTGCTCAACACTGTAAGTGGTAAACATAATCCATGGTGGGAAGAGCTTGCTGAACCATATAATTTCAGACAATATGTAGCAAGAAATATGACATAAAATGGGTAAGGGACACAGCAGATACCAAGTAGGCCATATGGTGGCTATGGGGCCATTATGCATGAACCTTAATGGTTACATAGCTCATAAAACTTTACAGATGCCTACTTTGTACACCAAATAGCTTAAGCAATTTTGGCTTGAGGACTATCACTTCTGCTGCTGAGTCAGAGTTTGGGGTTGAGGAAAGCCTGTTTATATGAGTAGATTTAAATTGTTGTCAGTCACTGGAGCAGAGGGTGTGCTTTGTGGGATAAACGCAACCACTTGTGAACTGGACCCAAGCCAGTCCTTACCAGAAAGTGGAGAGTGGGGGCCACTGCTTGCAAGAGCTGTCAATGCCTTCTGGGAAAGTGGGTTGCTGGACATACTTTAATCTGCAATTTTATAGCTTCTGTTCAAGAAACCATGACTTTAAGTCGACTGCCCAACCACTTACTACCCTGTCTCAAACCTCCCCATTTTGGGGAAGGTCATTAAATGGGTAGTCACCCAACAACTCTAGGAGCATCAGGATGCCATTGGTTTCCTGGACCCTTGTCAGTCTGGCTTTCATCCTGGATATAGCACAGAGACTGCTCATGACCTTGGCTGACAATCTTAACCTGGAGAGCAATGGGGAAAATTGTGCACTGATGATTTAACTGTTTCAGCATCCTTTGATACAGTGGACCAGAAGATGCTGATAAAACTTTTACAGGACTTTGTGGGTATTCGTGGGACTGACTCCTTTATTGGCTTGACTCTTTCCTGACAGAAAGGTCACAGAGAGAAGTGATGCTTGAGTGCTCATAATTCCTTTATGGAAGGGTCAGGTCTCCAGCTTGCTGCCCTCATGCCCATCTACATAATGCTGCTGGGTATGATTGCATGGAGATGTGGAGTAAGGTGCCACCAATATGTTGATAACATCCAGCTCTACCTCTCCTTTTTGACACTGGCCCTACAATCTTAATCCTTTCCCAGTACCTGGCTACAGTAGAAACTGGATGCAGGTGAACAAACTAAAACAGTTCAGACAAGTTAGAGGTGATGGCAGTGTGCAGGTGAGTTGGGGAGGATAGGCACACCTATACTGATGGGCTTCAGCCTCCCTTTACCACTCAGTTCCACAGCCATGTGTGCTCCTGGATCCTTAAGTGGCAGTGGTGCCTAGGATCACCTTGAACCACTCCACCTGGTGAGAAGGCTGCAACCCTTTATTTCAGATTTGGATCTCATCCATACCTTAATAATCTCAAAGCTACTGCATAGGGCTGCCCTTGAAAAATGCCCACAAGCTGCAGTTGGTGCAGAATGTAGTGGCCCATCTTCTGATGGAGGTGGCTCTGTAGGGGCACAAAACTACAGTCCAACATCTACACTGGCTTTCAGTAGCTTTCTATGCACAATTCAATGTGCTGGTTTTCACTTATAAGGTCCTAAATTATATCTGAGCCCTATGCACACTAAAGGGTCTGCCTTCTCCCTTACACCCTATCACAATCCCTACAATCAGCCAAGAGCAATTCCCTGCAAGTATCATCAATACACCAAGTCTGCTTAGCAAAACAGCCTTGGAGGTCATTCTTGGCAGTTGCTCCTCAATTCTGGAACTCCTTCTTGAGGCCCACCAGAGCCTTACCCTGGACACCTTTCAGAATTGCTGTAAGACCTTCCTACTTGGCCAAACATTTAGTAAACAAAGATATGCCAAGATACTGTTTAGTGGGGGTCTTATGTCAATATTCTAGTTCCCATTCTTGGTTGTTTTGTTCTCTTTTCATTCATTTTTTTCTTGTTGCACTCCTGTTTTCTAAGCTAATTTCTTACCAAAAGTTGCCTAAGAACATGCATATAAATCATATTAAAATAAATAAATACTGCTCTAATACACCTCTATTTTTTTTCATTTTATTTGTGTTTATTGAATAAATGAAAAGGGTAAAATACAATTGGGAAAGATGTAAAACTTCCATTTTTAATAAGGCAGCAAGATGGAAGAATTGCCATATTGCCACATCTGGATCAAGAATATTTAGCAGCATTCTCATTTAATATTTCTTTTTAATACAATCTCCTTTTAACTATCTTGTTTGCTCTCATTGCCTTCACTGCTTGTCTCTGGAGGGGATAGATAAATATTCACTCCATCTGTTTTAAATTCTGCATTTGTGAATTTTCAGTAAGCTTAACCTAGTCTTTGTTGGCTTATAAATATTTAAAGAGAAAACATCATTACACTGAAACTCCCAGAATTGCAGTTATTTTACAGTAATTAAGTTTTAATGTTTGAATGCTAATCTATTTCACTCATAACTGTAGAATTCTTGGCTAGTGCCAGATCACTAATATTTGAAGCACAATTTTAAGCGCTATCAAAGATAACCTGCTCATTCAATTAGCAGTGTTTGTATTTGGAGCAAAATTTGCATTAATTATAATCACCTTCTAAATGCACCATTATTTGACAAGCCAAATGAACTGTTAAGAATATTTTGATAGCTGATGCTTAAAACTGTCCCAATGAACTGAAGAGATGGTACTAATATATTTTCTCAGCCATTATAGCTTGCACTAAGTTAGAGGCTACAAACCTTGCAAACATCCAGTGTGAGAAAGGCATTTGTGGTAACTTACAGAGGCAATGAGATGTTTGGTTGGTGTAAATAATTTTGAGATTGCCTATAAAATAAACCACTTAATGCAGTGTCCTCTGTACAGTAAAAACAGATCTGTCCTTTGAGAAGTTCTATAAATCCCTTGTGTACTGTGAACCGCTCGAGTAGAATTCCTGGAAATAGCGTCAAATTAATACAACTTTTCATCCTTAAATCACAACCAAATCATTTGCTGAAAGCAGGAAGTCATATTCCACTCTCATGAAAAATCAGATCTTCTACTCTTTCTCTTTTTCAAATGTTTATTCTACTACATATATTTTTACACACATATTATGTGTATATAATGTAATGTGTTACACACATACACACACGCACGCACACACACACAATCTTTCAGCCCTTCTTCCTTGCCCACAACCATAATTTGGCTCCAGAAGACTAAAAGTGAAAAAAAAAAAATGTATCTGAAATATGTGATTACGCTCCACTCTTGCATTATAAAGAACTGAACAAACTCAAACAATGGCAAAAAAGCAAGTGTAAAGATCAGCTCCCCCATATACACATTCTTATTTTTTCAATTTATCTATCTATCTACGTAGGTTACTTCTTACAAAAACTCACATCTCTCTGAAACAGTCTTGTACTTCAAAATGGTGGTGGGGGAGCTTTAACTAAAGCTCTCCCAACCCCAACCCCTGGAGCATGTGTAAAGCTGCCCTTAGTGTCTAAGATGCCACCCAAACCTAGCTTCTGCCTGATTTCATACCAACCAGCTACCTCCAATATAAAAAACCCTAGTGTTGTTATTATAAATTAAATGAGCCCCGAAAGAATTAACATCCAACAAGAACCTCTAAAATAAGTTTAGAGCATTTATATCATATTGCATTATATTGTACTAGGAATTTCTTAATGTCTAAATTATTAAACAATGTACGTGAATAAGTACATTAAAAAAGGAACATCAATACATTAACTTAGTATTAATAAGTTAACTTTTTTCAACCACTGAAACTTCACTACACTCTTGCAAATTGTAGTGTGTTCTTCTTTTGAGGATCCTAAAAAGCAGTGTGGGGGTTTCTTTTTTCTTGGCTGTTTTTCTTTCTTTTTTGTCCCCTTAGGTCTTTATTGGACCAATAGTGCAGTTGGGAAAGATGTTAGACAAGCTTTCCGACATAATGTTGGAGTTGAGGCATTTCCCAGAGCAGAGATGCATGACTGGAAATTGGCAAAGTTTTTCAAAGAGTTTATTTGCTGAAAAATGATGTTTCAACTTGACCAAAACTATTTACTTCAGCTTTTGCCAAAAATAAAATGGAGGGGGAAGTAGGTTTTGATTTATCATGCTGAAATGAAAAACTTACCTTAAAAAATAAAGTAACAAACCATCAAAAGGTACATGGAACATTTTATTTCAGATCAAATGAAACATCTGGGGTTGACCATGCACATTTTTATTTTTCCAGTTTGATCACTACTGTTCACTTATAGGATTAATTCAAGATGCTGGCAATTTTAAAGTATGGTACACATCATGCAATGGTTACTGGCAAAAAATGTGACTACAACTTTACTCAAGAAATTTGCTCTCCAGCTCTGTTGTGAGCCAGAACTACTGTACTTTAGTGACACGCATTTTACTCCTACCACCACTGCAGAGCCATTCTATTATAGAGATCTGAATTTAAGGCTTACTTGGCTTAAGCACCAGCAAAGCTGTAGAACTGAATACTGGTCACAGAACCCATTTTTATTAAATGGTGATGCTGCACAGGAAAAACACAACATAGCTTTTGCATTTCAGATGGGCTAGGGAAGTTAGAAAACACTTTCTTCTTGGAAAAAGAATAAATTTGATCTGCAAGCCACTGAGATGCCCTTCTTAAATCTGTTAATAGCATTTTTTAGTTTAGTTTTATTTTTTTTTTAGTTTCTAGTCAGTGTTTAGTTTCAAATTGACTGCAGTATTGAGTAACCACTGACAAAAGAGCAATCAAAACCTGAGTGCTATGTGAACACTCTGCCTACCCAAATTAACAGTGTTCCCTGTCTTATTCTTTAATACTACAATTTAGTATTGAACGCCCAAAGTGGACTTCCATAGTTTATTAATACAAGAAACTGTGAGGGAAAAAAAAGTCAAATTCAGGTGTCTACCATGAAGTATACTTTAAGGCAATGATATTATGGTGCATCACAAGAACTGTGTTACCAATTTCAGTTTTATCATGTCTTTAAAAACTTTACTTTGTAATTACAATGCCAAAATCCAAATCATACACTAAATGACTGCTATTTCACTAACTCTTGTTGTCAGATGAGGCGGGGAGGAGCTCAGCTGATCCCCAGCCTGACTCACTGAGCTGCAGGGTTATGAAAAGCCTCCCCCACACACCCCAGGCAGACCCCGGTCAGGGAGACCAGTTCCTGGCTGGGCCAGTGTGCTCGACCACTCTGCCCCCCTCCCCCTGCCTCTAACATGAAGGGGCTGGGGAGGGAGGAGGGCCGAGCCGATTCATCCCCTCCACGCCTGACAGAGCCAGACTATGGGGGCCCTGAGCTGGGCCAGGCCAGGCAGGGGGCTGGGGAGCAGGTAGGACTGACCCAATCCCGGCCCAGGTCACCAAGCTGCAGGGGAGTGAAAATCTCCCAGTGGGGGCTTTCCCCCACTGATGGGCAGACCCCAGCTAGGGGGGATGGGGCCCAGCCAGTGCGTTCCCCCTGCTCCCCCCCCGCATAGGTTGGGGGCTGGGTAGGGGCAGAGGTAAGTCAATGGCAACCCTGCTAGCTTGGATGCTGAGGGGGCGATAAGATCGGGCTTTCCTTCCACTTGTCCTATACAGATGGGGCATAGTGGGGTTATGGGTCAGTTGCCCTGCCCTCCCCCCCACCCACCTGGGCTGACAGGTGCGGGCAAGGAACAGAAGCTTAAGTGTCTTAGCTCTGTGATAGCTGGGGGAGGACCAGCCCTACTCCACTAAAACAGACAGCACAGTCCAGGGCTGCAAAGCATCCTGGGATGCTGGGGGACTGTGAATTAACTTGAATTGGGAAGGGGTCTGGGACTGAAGTTCCATTAACCAGTTTGACCAAAATAAGTTACGTCTGATGCTACATACAACCAGGGTTATCTTAAACCAGTTTCAGCCATTTTGAAAGTGGTTTATGTGCACTGAGTTTCTGTTCTGTGATAGGTTTAAACCAGATTTGGATCACTTAAACCAGTTTGTGTGTAACTTCTGTCCCTAGCCTCTGGGATCCATACTTTGACTGCATATTTGTTTACATACTGATTCCAAGCATAACATTTAGTGGCAGTCTATATTCAATTCTACAGAGTCGTTTTGAATTATTTCTCTGTCCTAATGGAAGATGCATATATTGAATGAAAAAATGCCAGATCTGAATTTGATGACAAGTCTGCTCTAAGGCAAACATAGCTGTTGGCTTCAAAGGAAGGCAAGGCACGTCCTTGAAAAAATAATCCTGAGGACTGGAGAAAAATTAAATGATTTGGGAAAGAGGAGACATCACACTTAAACCTCAACTTCTAAGTGACCTTTAAATTTCTATACATTGATGAAAAAACAATTAAGAAAGACACTATTGGATACTCCCTTATTTTTCAAATAATTAAGAAAAGATATTATCCAAAGTCAGTAGAAAGAAGAGAACCTAGGAATTCAACATGAGAAATTCCAAAATATAACGTTCTGTTGCCTCTCCAAACATCTAGACTAGTTTGGACTACCCTACCCTTTAACCATTTTGCATGCCACTCAGAGAAAAGAATGAAGTACAGGATTTCCAATTCTTGATTCCCCACTGCAAAAGTACCAAGCCATTCTCTAGTAGCTGGCCTAGGATAACTAGCAAATACTCTATTTAATCAATTAGCAAGAGTCAAAGCTAGGGATTTGAAGGTAGGGAATTTAAATTCTGACTCTGATCAGTGTGTGACGAATGGCATTGGTATATATAACTGAGACAGTGAGAAGGCAGCTTTAAAAAGAAATATTCCAATTTCTGAACTAAAATAAGAAACCCCAAATATAAAAAGCTCAGATATGCTGACCTATGGAGGAAAAATTATGCATCCTTATCTGTAAGATTTTGTTACAGTTCAAGTTGGATGAATGTGGGTTACGCACTGCTCTTTGCTGTTTGTTGAGGATGAAACTGAAGGAGTGTTGTCAGCAGTATAGAAGTGAAAAGGCATGGTTGCAGGTGGGGTCTGTCCCCTTGAGAGAGAACAACCAGTCCTGTTAAGGACATTCAGGTGTGGGCCTCTAATAACGAGGGGGTGGCCCTGAGAGAAGATAAGACGGTCCAGAGAAGGAAGCAAGCAGCAGCTGAAACTGCCTGCTACAAGAGGATAGACTTCTAAGCAGGGAGCCAGGGCCAGAGGACAGGGGCAAAGGAGAAGGCTTTTTTGTTTTCTTGCCTTATTCCTTGATTTGGACTATGTCACTTATGAGGAATTATGGTGCTTATAAAGGATCACAGATTATAAATTAAGGTGCTTATAAAGAAGCATAGCCACCTACTGAAGCCAACAGGCTAGGAAACCCAAGTGCAGGCATTTCCATGACTTTAAGGTGTTAGGTAGTGGGATTATTCATAGCTCAACCTTCACTGACAATAAACATGATTTTTACTTTTCTGGAAAGTGACAGCATTCACAGATATTCAGCATACCAACTTTCATGGGCTTCAGTGAAATGATGCAACAAAAAGATATACATGATAGGAATCCAGTCATTTGTTAATATCTGAGCAGTAAACATCCTGATAAAGTAAAATTAAAAACAAACTCCTGAGCCACTGGGCCATTCTTTTAATTCTCCCTCACTCTCCTCCTCTCATGTTAACATTTTGTCCCATTTGGTTATTTAATTTTAAAACTAATCTTAAAACACTTTTAATAAGTGATCAATAAATGACCAATAAACTTAAAAAGAAAAGTGCTAGCTGAAAGCATGCATTTGCTCCAAGTAACATATTTGGAAAGTTACATGTGTTGCTTCTTCCAATTGAACAAGCTCCTTGCCCCATGTTACCACACAGTAAGGACCACTCTATATTACTTTCCTCCATACTGCTCTCCCCTCCTACTGGGGGCTCTTTGTATATCCCCTTTTCCCCTCTCCTCACCATTTTTTAGTTTATGTCTGGAAGAGAAGTAACACAAGATATCATTCTCAAACTGCATTGAGAGGGTTATTAGTGGAACCACTAGTTCTTTGCTCTATGGATACTGACAGAGGTGACTGAAATTTCTAGGTCTACTAACTAAAACCCAGGGGCTACATATCATCTTTATTTTGGATTTCAGATTATCGTCAAAGAAAAAAAGGGAAAAAAATAGCATGCTGTCCATTGAAACTTTGAACATTCCCTGAAATTTTGGAATTGAGCAGATACAATGTTCAAAAGTGACCATGATGCAACCAGCCAACCTGCCAAACAAATATAGAAAATGCCACTGAGTTGACTGAAATGCCTTGGCCCATAGTAATATATGCAATGGATCTTCTGTGTTTACTGCATTGCACAGGCAATAATTATGTCAATAGCTAAAAGCTACAGCATGGTAGAGACACTGCATTTGTTACGTTATTTCATTCACCAGGAAGTTGAAAGGCAGTTTAGAATGATCACATGAATTGGAAATAGTCCCTTATTAGGAACTTAACAATTGTAATTCATGTTTTTAGTTAAATGTGTATCCTTTTTTGGCTATAAACATCTGATTATAATTTCTTCATCTTTATTATTTATACTGATGCTATAAAGGGAAGGAAAACTGAACAACAGTTACATGCTTACAAGCCTGGATATATTTATCTTATTTTATTATTACTATAACAACTACTATGCAACCTATAATTTGAACTCTTGGTTTGGTAAAGAAATATAATAAAAGCAAAAAGACAAGACTCAAGAATGTCATTTCAGATAAGCAGCTTGAAAAATTCTTTCCTGCTCCCCCTTTTATAGCTTTGTTAAAAAATTAAAATCCTTTAACTTGAGTGTTTACATTATATGCTATCTAGGAACAAACTGCTACATAAACACAGGAAGCTTCATAATTAGAACATGGATCTAATTAGGAAAATGGCATCAGAATTAAAGCACACCTCTGCTTCACAGCATGTTTATTTTAAGTTACTCTGTGGTGTCTGCTTTGGTAAAAGAGCTTTTAAATTTTATCTGTTCCAGATATTTGATATGGCAAAGTATATCCTTCCCTTCTTAAACTATCAATGAGTGTGGAATCCCAATACAAAATACCTTAAAATAAGCAAAAGCACACTGGAGAAAAATGTTACATTACAAAGAAGGAAGGGGAAAAGGGAAGGCAATATAAATTAATATGGGGGGAGGGAAGGAATTAGTTAATTCTGAATTCAGAGTATTCACAGTTACAAAAAAGTTAGCTAAATCCTATAACTTAATGAATAAGTGATATGATGGATTTTTATAGGGTCTTTCTTTTAAACTTTCCCAAGCACTTTAGTGCTGGCTCTTCATTTTAGCCCAGAATTACCCAAAATAAGTTGCATATGTTTTCACTTTGTCTCTATGCTTTTCCAAATTCAGGACTGGCCACAAACTTTATAGGCCAGTTTTCCTCACTGTGCAGATGTCAACAAACTTTTACACAATGGAGTAAGCGCACCCACGGCAATACTTCCTGTGAGGTCTATTACCATGTAAAAGGAGCACTGAAAATTAGAGAGAGGAAAGAAAGGAAGGGGGAAGGGGAGACCAACTACTTGACTAGCTAAAATATTTTTTTTCCTTTTTGTAGTAATTCAATGAAAAGAGAAGTGTGTGTGTGTGTGTGTGTGTGTGTGTGTGTGTGTGTGTGTGTGTGTGTGTGTGTGTGTGTGTGTTGACAATCATCCTCAACTGTGAGGGACTGCTGATGATGATGATAGTGTATAGCTCATCCTCATCGGCAATCCTTCGCAGTTGAGGATGACTGTCTGATATCTCACTGCTCCTTAAAGAATATGTCATAACAGAAATAGAAATAGGTATGTGTCTATATAGAGATATTTATATAGACATATATCTATTTCTATTTTATATTCTATTTCTATATAGATAGATTCTCTCTCTCTCTCTCTCTATATATATATATAGATATATAGACATATTTATCTATATAGAAATGCATATCTATCTATATATATTTTTCTGGTATGTTTCTGTAGAAACATATATTTATATTATCACGTTCTATAAGGAGTACTGAGATATTAGACTTACCAGAAAATTCATTTTTACACACCAGATATGGTGTAATAGGATTTAAGTAATTCTGTCTAATCCACATGTCTCCAATTTACTTATAAGAAAGTTATATGGGACTACCATAGGGTGGATGCACAAGTGGCTTAATAGTTGCAAGCAAAAGCTGACTATAAATAGATCAATATCAGAAGGGCAGGAGGGTCCAAGATGGGTACTCTAGAGCTCTGTCCTAGGTCTGGTGCTATCTAACATGTTTATTAATTATTTGGATGCTGGAATAGAGTGCTTCCCTATCAGATCTGCAGAGGACATGATCACCCTGGAGGATAGGTGTAGAATTGAAAAGGATCTCAATAGATTGGAGAGCTAAGCAACAGGCATGAAAGTGAAGTTGAGTACAGACAGAGGTAAAGTGCTACAGCTGTGGAAGAATAATGAAACACAAAAATACAAAGCAGGAGACAACTGGGTAGGCAATAGTGTTGCTGAGAAGGATAGGGAAAAGGGGGAGGATTGGTGGATCAGACACAACATAAGTCAGCAATGTGATGCAGTTGCCAAAAAAGCAAATGTAATTTTGGGTTGCATAAATAAACGTACTAGGAAGTGATAGTGCTACTCTACTTGGTGCTGGTTAAGTATTATTTCATACAATTTTTGGTTCCACATTTTTAAAACAATAAGGATAAGTTGGAGCAGATCCAGAGGTAAGTAACAAAATTAATAAATGGGTTTAAAAGCAAGCTGTAAAAAGAAGGCTTGAGAGAACTGACTACATTCAGCTTGGAGAGAAGGATATTGAGGGGAGGAGGGAGGGCATAGTAGTTTTCAAATATTTGAATGGCTGCCATAAAGAAGAGAAAGAACAACTGTTCTTCCCTGCTGCAGAGGGCAGAATGTGAAACAATGGTTTTAAATTGTGGCAAAGTAGATTTTGATTAGATCTCAGGAAAAAAAAATCCTGACTGTTATAATGCTAAGGCAGTGGAATACAGTGCCCAGGGAAACTGTAAATCTTCATTGGAGGATGTCAAGAAGTGACTAGATTAGCATTTGACATGAATGGTTTGGGAACAGCAATCCTGCAAGGAATAAAATTAGATGACCCCTGAGGTCACAGGCAACTCTATTCTTCATTTCATCTGTGAAGGTGCCTTGCCATGGTAAAGTAGAATACACAAAAGGCTTCTTCCCTATCAATATAGGGGCTAGCCCAGTTAAAACAAGTGCACATGTCAATTATTGGCATAACTATAAACATTAAATTGGGTAACAGAGGGTACATCTACATGTAAGTATTTACTGCACAGTAACTGAAATTATTTTGCAGTACAGTCACACATCTACATGTGCATGCATGTACTGTGCATTACATATGGCAACTTATGCTGAATTGAGCTTAAATTTGATACTTCCATCATACAGGTATTAAATTTAGGCCCAATTAGTTACTGAGTAGTAATGCACATGTAGATACTTTACTGCACAGTAACACTGTGTGTGGACTGACTTGGGACTAAACACATATGCAGTATTAATGAGCTTTAACCTCTGCATGTATAGATACCGGCCTATTCCCACAGTAAATTACTGAGCAGTAAAATTAAGCTGGCGTAAATGCACATGTAAACATACCCAGAATGTATTCATCAAGTCAGTTTGAGAAAAGTGACCATTTTAAAAAACAGAAACTAACAATTTTCATATTTGTAAAAAACAGCCTACTATTTTCTTTGGTCCCCAATGAGTTCCAGGAAATTGATGGAAATATATGAAGCTGGGGTTTTGTTGTTGTTTTGGTTTTTGGGGCTTTTTTTTACAAATATGAAATGAATTTTTCAGTGAAAAATATTTTTTCTGGTGCTCTCTATTTTTATATGTTTAGGTCCTTAAATAGTGAAAGCAGTATCTGACACAAGGAATGAAACTTCTCAACTACTTTTGGAGAAAAAAACCTCTCCTTTAGTTAGCTCTAAACTCTGCCATTAAAGAATATTCAATGAGAACTTTAGTCATGATGCAAGCTGGAATAATGCTGAGAGTTTTCCTTCCAGCAGTTAGCAACAAAAGACATCTAGTCACTTTCTTTCAACAACAACTGTGTCCTTCACATTGTATTTTCTAGTATTTGGCCCATTCTCATTTTAAAATACACTCTGGACACTTCTTTTCTTTGGCAAATTGTTCTGCAATGAAACAACATCATATCATGAGGAAACTTCCACTAAAACATTCTCTCAATTTTATCCAAGTCAAAAGATTGATTCTTTTTAACCGGGTGAAATGAGCAACAGAAACACATATGTCAAACAGAGTATAAAAGCTTGGCTTCTGGGCCAACAAGGCATATTAAAGTTGATTTATCAGGAACTCAGGCAAGACAACAGAGCCCTTCCTATAGAAGAAACTTTATTTCATCTCTTCTACAGTAGATTAGACACTTTTTCAGTTCTCATTTTTTATGAGCATGGCAGATTTGAAACCTCAAACAGAGATATAATGCATGTGCTTATTTCTTATAATTTTAGTTTCATGTACATCTAAAATGAATTAGGTTACATTTTTAAAATGTTGCCAAAAAAGAAAAAAATCCTATGCCCTGAAAATTAACATGGCAAATTTTAAGCCAATTTTTTTGGGTAGAACATTATGGGTCAAAATGCTAGCTAAAATGCTTATACCAAAGGTACTGTTTACTTTTAAATATATTTACTAATGTAGTTTCCTATAGCAGACTGCTAAAAGAGTCACTAATAGCTTGCTTGTGCATGCTACCAGAACATAAATGCCATACAAAGTCAGGCCAACGTTCCATCTAGCCCAATTTCCTAGATGCCCTAGATGCTTTACAGGTAAAGTGTATATATAAAGCATATTTCATGTAATCCACTGCTGTCATACCTACCCTTCCCTGATATCAACTTACTGTTGATTTAAGGATAACAGAGGATACATCCCTGGCTGTTATATTGAACAAATCTCTATGAATTTATTCAGTCCTTTTTTGAAATTAGTTTCACTATTTACATCAACAGTTTCCTGTGGCGATGAGTTTCACAACTTAACTATGCACTTTGTAAAAAATGCTTCTTGTTTGTTGTAAGCTGGTCTCCTATTGAATTCAGTGGGTGGCTCTAGCTTCTTATATTCTGGTACCTAGTGAATAACACTTCTCCATACATTTTGTCTGCATCCTTCATGATAGTACAGACCCTTATCACCCTAGTAATCATTGTCTGCAGTCATTGGTTTTAAATCATCATTTTCCTATGCTAAATACATAATTAGGTGTTTCTGCTTTGTGTGCATTGACTACTACGGAATATTTTCCCCCAGCACACCTTTCTTCTTTGTGGCACAAGGTTTTACCTAGGGTACACCATTAGGTAAGAAGTCTATAAAAATCATGAAGGCTGTGGACAAAGTGAAAAGGGATCTACTATATTTACTCAAACATAAGATGATTCTGAATATAAGACAATCCCCCCAGTAATTAGATTCTATATGTGGAAAACTTATAAATTTGTTATACTTTTCCAGGTATAGAATTTAATTTTTGGAGGTCTGCCTCAAATTTGTCTCTCTCTCACTCATACAGCAGGGAAAATAAATCTGGGGGGATCAGGTAGCCTCCTTACTCTCTGACCCCCTGCAGTCCCTCCTCTCCCTCCTTAGTGCTCTCTCTGAGCACTTGGATGTGAGGGGCAAATTTGAAAACACTGACTTTGAAATCTGTAGTAATTTGCATACAGAGAAAAGTATTACAGGTACTTACAGATTTAGCTCATCCAGGAAAAATTAATTTTACCTTTTTTGAAACTACTGTAAGTTTTGGCACCAGTACTCCATAAACATATTTTTAAGAAACACTTTTGCACCTACATATATATATATATATATATATATGTGGAAGAAACTATGCATGCCATTATAGCAAAATATATATTATTATATAGTAACATATATATTATATAGCAGAAACTATGCATGCTATTAGTTGAAAGCCAAAAGGCTAATGATTTACCAAACAGTTCATAGGGCTTAACCCCAACAGAGTGAACAGTGTTTCAAGCCATGATGATCCCACAGCTCAGCACTGCCCAGTGTATGTACATGTGTATGTGCTCCGGATGCCCGCCAACAAAGGATCCATGTGCTAATTAGCACCCCCACTCATGATTAGAATCAGGTGTTCCTTTCATGAGTCCTGGGAACCTCCAAAAACATATGTAGATAAGGCACCAGGCAACCTAGTCTGTCTCCATCACATGGAAGGCAGAGCTACACTAATCATATGCAACAAGCTAAGAGGGGTTGACACAGGGATGCTGGGTGAACTATTTGGGATCCCATTTGGTGATTTTTACCAGACACTTAAGACTGGTGAAGAAACAGGAATGATTAGAAATGGGAAAGAAAAGCACAGCTCAGCTGTGGGAGTGAAGAGGAAGTAAAAATGTAGTCAATATAGTGGCTCACTATGACTTGAAAGAGTTGGAGTTGAGGGGGACTCAGTGCAATGGACTCAGTGCATCATTGATCTTGTTCAGATGTGCTGTGCTAATCTATTTTTTTGCCCAATACGTTTTAATCATGCTCAGTGTTGGTTATATTTAAATAAGAATCTTGGTTTCTATTACTGAGCATGTACTGCTTTCGGCAGCAGTTTAACAATAGACAGTGGTGTTTAATGAAGTTTATTTCTACGCAAATATGAGAACTTTTTTCCCCATGCTGAAAAAATCTTGTTTTGTATTCAAGTATTGTTCACCAAGTCCCAGAATAATAGAGCTAGGGGGCATTAGCTAAAATTAGTAGGTGACAGGCTTAAAACCAAACAACAGAAAGTACTTTATTATGCAACACATATTTAACCTATGGAATTTGTTGCCACAGAAGATGGTAAATAAATTAATGGATGATAGATCTATTAATGGCTATTGAACAGAATGGATGGAGATGTTTCCTGTTGCATATCTAAACCAATAATAGCACATTCCAGGGAGGATAGATCACTCAAGAGATATCTGGTTCAATATTCTCCCTCTATAGCATCCATTTTGACCACTGTCAGAGACAGAATATTGGGCTAGAAGGACCATCTTTTTGATTCACTGTGACATTTCTTATGTTTGTTAGCTGTGCATGGGTAAAGAGTATGTGTTAGACCTCACAGAAGAACTGTCCTTCAGTCAACCTTGAGAATAAAGAAAAAAAAGTCAGTGAACTTTCCTTGTCTGCACACACTTCTGTAAGACAAGATTTTACTAAAATGGCTAAATTGGACATTGCTGCTAATGAAGTCCTTTATAATAACATGATCAATAAAAGTTTTGTCCTTTTCAAAAAGGAATCTTGATTAATAGAAATCAACAATTTTTTTCCTACTAAACCATGGACCCCTTGTAGCCTCAATATCTTGTATTTTGCTGCCTTCCCGTTCTTTGTTTGGAACTGGTGTATTCCTTCTTCATAGTTAGCTTCCATGAGGTCAGCATATTTTAGCCATCTAAACAGGATGCTGGCAGTCTCATGCAGGCAGTCAGTATAAAAGTGGGTATATGAGTAGAGTTGGATCAGAAAATGGTATCTGTAAGTTATAGTATATAACTGC
This sequence comes from Caiman crocodilus, assembly GCA_030014935.1. Classification (NCBI taxonomy): domain Eukaryota; kingdom Metazoa; phylum Chordata; order Crocodylia; family Alligatoridae; genus Caiman; species Caiman crocodilus. Next base: position 176,306,480 of record JAGPOW010003316.1, read on the forward strand.
ACTCTTTTGCTTGGATCTTTAGACTCTTTTAGCTTAAGAGTTCCAACTTGTGAAGGCTGTGATAATTCTGGAATTGACTTTTCATATAAGAGATCTTACCATCTGCAGGACAAATTTTGCCATCTTTGGCAAACGTTCTCCTAAAAAGTAGCCAGCAAAATACTGTGTCCTAGAAAATAAAACTCCTAAAACTCAAAACCCTCTGAAACAAAATATTTTTATTTGGTAAAATAAAAGTGTACTAGGAGCTTTTCTTTCTTAACCAGCATGGAGAATCATGTTTATTTGCCATTTCAGAAATGGAAGACTTGGAAATGGAAGTCACTCATCATGGTGTCCTGTGACCAGTGGGGTCCCCCAAGGCTCTGTCCTTGGATCCATACTGTTCAACATCTTCATTAATGATGTGGACACTGGAGTCAGAAGTGGACTG
>JAGPOW010003316.1:176318084-176381569 GCA_030014935.1 Caiman crocodilus
CTTCACAGTTAGAGTGGCCAAGGTCTGGAATGGGCTCCCAAGGGAGGTGGTGCTCTCCCCTACTCTGGGGGTCTTCAAGAGGAGGTTAGATAGGCATCTGGCTGGGGTCATCTGAAACCAGCACTCTTTCCTGCCTATGTAGGGGGTCGGACTCGATGATCTATTGAGGTCCCTTCCAACCCTAACATTTATGAATCTATGAATCTGTAAATTTGATAGGGATGGAGCCAAAGTAAGAATCCACCAATTTACACCTGTCCATCCATCTGCCCTCTACCCTCCCACCCCCCATTTAAATATATGTATTACAGGGTGCAGACAGAAGTGACAATTTTCATCCAATCTGGAAACAGTAAGCATTTTATAGCCATAATCAAACAAGTGCACAGCTGCCAACAGCTTAAAAATAGCCAATCAGGTGAAAATCTGACCAGGGGCTAGAAGATGACATTCCCAAACAGATCATGTTCTGTAGTTTGTGTCTGTACTTCCTGCTAGCCTTGAGCTGTTTTCAGAATGGGAGGGAGGAACAGAATGGAGGGAGTGTGCTGGGGGGTGGGGGTTTCAGCCCCCCTGGAGGATGGGGAGGGTGTATTGGAGCAATGTCCTGAGGTGGGAAGGCTCCAATTCACACCTCCTACCCTCCAGCACTGGGTGGGGAACCCCTAGAATGAGTTCCCTCTGTGCCCTTTCCTCCATAGATTCTGAAAACTTTACAGCCTAACAGAGAGCAGGGGCTACCGCTACAGGAAACTGGCTGCAGGCTTCCTCCTGCCTGGAACCAATACTGAACTTCTGTTTGTTGCAGGAGGTGGTTGTAACTCAGACCGCTTCCTGCAAAGCATTCTCAATTACAGTAGGGTGCTGCACTTCTGTCTGTATCCACTTTGGACATAGTAATACTAGAAAGGCTACTTCACTCACCTACTTACTGATTTGTGTCAGTGCTTGGGGTTACTGTTAGCATTTGGTATACTGCCTGTAGACAAATGTGAGTCTGTAGCTTAACTAAGATTAATTTTGAAATTCACTTCATCAACCCACTTGGAGTTGCAATCAAATGTTAATATGATATGTAATTCTTTACTAGAAGTGACTGGGTTAAAACTGGAAAAAGATAATGCTTTCAAAAACATATAATCACATGGCACTAGCATATCTGGCATGTGATAAAGTATCAAGAAAGCTGATTTTCTTTTCTTTCTTTTTTTTACTTCTCCCCAGGTGAATAAACATGTTTCAGGCCATGTGATTTTTTGAAAGGTCTGATATGCTGTTCACTATTGGCAAATAGAGTTTTTTCTTCTATTTCAATGAAATATACTAGATCCTTTAGGCATTAAAAAGAATGCTAAGTCAGCTCTTACGGTCTTCATAAATAACTTACTGTTAGCACTGGAAGGAAAATTATAAGAAGAATATATTATTTTTTTAAGATACAAGCTAAAAAATATTTGGGCCTTTTGACACAAAGAAAACCCCAGTATTAAGGATGACCAGAACCCCAAAACTTAAATTACAAAGAGGACAAAATGCTGAGGAAGAAATTTCAGCTACCTTGTTTACAACTACGATAGCCTATATTTTTTTCTGTTCATTAGGGCTAACTACAGGTCTATCTCAGAATAATGACATCCATTTACACAAGCAAGTTACAGTGAAACACTCCTTCCATAAATGTTTGATAAAAAGTACATATTTCATACTTCATATCTTGGGCAAACCTAGTCACTGACACGGCAGACTTCAATGTTGAACAGAACTGGCCTGCCCCTAAGAATTCTCTGATTATCAAAGAAGTTGGTCGAATAGGAGTATATTTTGGACTGGGTTTATCCAAAGACCAATGAATTTTCTAGAATTTGAAAGCGTACACAGAAGGGAAACCAAAATGAACAGGGGTATGGAGCAGTTGATATACTAGGAAAAACTGAAAAGTCTAGCACTCTTCATTTTGGAAAGGAGAATGTTGAGGAGGAATAAGACAGAAGTCTATAAAATCATGAAGGGTAGGGGAAAGGTGAATAGGGAACTGTTATTCACCAAGGCACAGAATAATAAAACTTGGGGGTACTCACTGAAATTAGAAGAAGACAGGTTTAAAACTAGCAGGAATAAGTATTTTCATACATAGTGGATAGTTAACTTGTGGAACTCATTACCACAGGAGGTTGTAGAGGCAGATTGTATGGCCAGATTCAAAAAAGGAACCAGACAAATGAATGAATGATAGATCTCTTAATAGGTATTAAACAGAAGTCAGAGATGTATGTCTAAACCAAAGTGGATGGATGCCAGGGAAGGTAATGATTATGGGACAGATCACTAAATATACCCAATTCAATGCTCTCCCTCTAAAGCATCCACTCATGCCACAGTTGGAAGCAGGACACTGAACTAGCTGTTCTGGCTCATTATGGCACTTTTATGTTCAAAGGCTTTGCACAGATCATAACTGTACATATAAGAAAGGTATGCATACATATTTAAAGAAGGTGTTTTACTGATGGATCTTTCTGAAAAGATAAGGCCACCTTTTGTTACTTTTTGATTTCACCAAACTGAAATGTTTGCCTGACCAATCTTTTTTGTTATTGTTACAATAGTGTAGCACAATGAGTCTAAGGAACTTTCTGCTAAATTATAGGAAGCCTAGATTTTAAATTGCGCAGGTGAGCACTTAAATGTGTGTGAGCAATCTAGGTATGAGCACACTGAAATAGTATGGAAGTCAATTTGAACGGTGGGTGGTCAGCATCTCAAAAAAGCTCAAACAGTTCTCTCACAAAGGTAATACAAAGTAAAATCTTAGAGATGAAGCAGAATTAAAGCCTGCATCAACAGATTTCAAAAAAGAGGAGAAAACTGCAAGCAAGAGAACTGAAAAGCTCATTTTGGTCCATGCAATATTATCACTTAGGAAAGTAATAATAAGTGAGTGTTCTAGCATACCAGTGTAGGTTAATCATATTCAATTAACACTGTTTGATGTTGGGTGCCAAATAAATTAGTCAGTAATATTTTGGACCTGGGTCATTAATTTTATTTTTGTGGGAATTCTCAAGTTTATTCTGTGAAATGACTTTACAAAAAAAAATAGTTAAATGTAATGTCTCTGTTAAACTCTTATTAATGACAGTAGACAGTAAGCTGTTTATTGCTCTGGGCTTTAGGTTTTCTCTTTTTACATTGTCAATACTGATATGTATTCATTGTTCACTTGCAAGTTTTTGTAACTCAGTCAAGAAGAAATGGGCAGCAAGGATGACTGTTCCTAACCGAAATAATGTCAATCAAGAGATGAGGGAAAGAACACTACTGTAGTCTTTGTCACGAATAACAGGTGATGTCTACAAGAAGTGATGCTCTAAGGACAAAACAATTAGCCAAAGGTGGACTGACTGAAAGAGAGGTTTTCATGGCATTTATTAATTCCTTTTATTTACAAGTTATGTACAGGTACTCTCTGTAGACAGGACAGAATGTCTTGAAAGTCAAACCATCACCAGTTTATATAGACACGGAGCCATTTATTTTGCTGTCATTAAAATTTCCATTTTCAGGTTGCTGCTGATTTTTGCACTGACAATGGCTGGCAGAGAACACTGGAGGATCTGATATTGGACAACAGTATACTAAGTCAGACGTATCTGTATCGTAGATCATTGTTTAAGGCACAGCCTCCTTTTATTTACTGGTGCCGGCCACGATGGCAGCAACTTAAGGCTCCAGCCCAGATACTGTCCACTTTTCACACTCATCCACCCCTCTCCACACACTGCAAACACAGAAATACACTGGTGATGCTGCTCTAGCAGTCACTCTGCAGTATGTTGGAAAGTAACTGGAGAGTGGAGTGTACTGGTCTCCAAAAAGACCATAGAGGGATACTGCGGAGCAGCCTCATTGGTGCACTGCTCAGTCTGGAGTATGTAAGCAGGAGCCTATAGAGAAGGCGGGCACAGGAACATCCAAAGTGAGGGCACATTTCCATCATATGTAGGGATGTACTGAACTTGTGGTTTCACAATTTTTGTGGAAAATGAAATCAGACATTTTTGGAGAAAATCATAAATCTGAGAAAAAAGAAGCCCTGCAAAAAAGCAGGGAAAAGTGGAGCTCCCTGTAAAAATAAAAGGTTTTTATTTTTTTCTTGTCACCCCAGGATGCTGATTGGACAAAAGGGCTGTCCTCAGCTGTGCAGCCCAGGCAGACAGGGATAGGCTCAGCCCTGTTTTGTTTTGTTTTTTTAATTTGCAGCCACAGCTGTCTAGTCCAACTGGGCCCATCACAAGGTAAATGGGTGCTGTGGTGGGTGGGGGGTGGGGACGGAGCTGGAGAGATCCAGGCCAGAGTAGGGGGGAAGCATGGCTCAGCCAGGGTTCGGTAGGGCAGTGGCAGCCCATCCCCATGTGGGCATGGGGATGGGAAAGGACAGATGAAGCAGAGCCTGTTTGGGGTGGGCAGGAGCATGGCCCAGCTCAGTCAGGGAGAAAGGGGGTCAGTGGCTCCCATGTGCTGCAGAGACTGGGTAGTGGTCACATGTTCTATGAAACGTATGACAAGAACTAGCCACAAAGTTATAATGAACTATGTTTGTATAAATATAGGGACTGTTTGAAACAATAGTTCCAATTCATTCATCTCGTTGGCATGTTGATTCCAAAAACCAAACAATGACATTTTAAATTGGAACATTTATTTGTGCTTATCTGAAGTAGTTCACAGATTTGTTACACTGGGATACTCAGAATGCTGAAAGCTTCTTGGCAGTCAGTTGCTATGAGCAAGGGAATATCCAATGTCCTGGTGTCATCCAAACTCAAGATAATTGTATTTTATTTTCTTGAATTAGTGTTTTCTGTTTGTCATGCACTAAATTTTTCCTACTGTACAGCACAGGAAATTAAATTGATATCTAATTTCTCATTTGGATGATCCATTTCACTTCAGGATGTAACAGACCTACTTTCTTACTTTCTTACTCAAAAAAAAAAAAATTAGGTATTTTTGGATAAAAGTTTTCATAATTGTTTTAGTGCCCACAAGTTGGTTACAATGATATTTTTCACAGCACAATGCTTCCAGGGCAGCTAACAGGTTCATTCTTTACATCTGGAAATTCACATTGATATCCAAAATTGTGTAATTTCCAGCTTTCCCTAAGCACTAAAATGCAGAAGAAAACTTTTGCTGTAAATTATGGTGAAAGCCTGGAAGCCCAATATGTAAAATTTGGTGAAGTGATGCATTGTTGGCCACATACTTGCATCCAAAACAAAACGCATCTGGCCCTGAGATTGCTAGGTCTCCTAAGGCTTAGATCTGGACACTTAACAAGAACTATTCTTGGATGCTGAATTTGAAACAAAAAAATTCAAAACTATTTCTTTAATTTACTTTGGGAATGAATGGTCTAACTGTTGTAATGAAGATGAGTTTAGACTACAGTTAGCCCTAAATGCCTTAATGGTGATATAGTATATAGCACTACCTTGCATCTGCTTGCAAGAGTTTAGGTAAGAGAAAAAGAGGCAAAGTGAGCTGGCAAGAGAATGTGATACAAGACAAGAGTTAGGGTATGAGAAAGACAAATCAAAAGTTGACTGAAAGTTGCTTAGCCCGTAGACATACATTATGTTTGTAGAAGTGTGTTGATGGTGGCTTTTTGTCATGCTAAAACAGTACATACAACATAGCAAGTGTAGCATGTGTACAGAGCCTTATAATGGATTTTATACTGCTTAAACCTGGTTTAGAACAAGGAGTAGTGGAATAAAGATCAGGCATATTAAAAATAGTAAGGAAATAATGTGTTAGGCACATTTCTACCCTTTTAAGCTTTATTTAGCAAGTTTTTGAAATTGACCCAAATAACTGAGTATAGAAATCCAGGTTCACCTCAGAATCTTTGTTATTCAGTTCTTACTGAATGTGCCAAATGCAGATGAAGCAAGGTAAATTCTTTAAAACTAGTTTTTAAACCTAGAGGCAGGGATTCTTTTTTGAGTGACATATTCTATTGGACCAACTGCATGGTTGGGATGAATTTAGACAAGCTTCTGAATGCCATACATTCTTCTTCAGGTCTGAGAATTTCCTGGACCATCACATCTACAACATCAGTCCAATGCTAGTTTTCAAGCCATGGTAAAATGACTTATTCTTTATCAGGCTACTGATCTGCAAGAGATTTTAAAACTTCAAAGTCAGTACTTTTAAGATTAAATCTTAATTCAAGTTTAAGATTATGTTTTTCTAATACTAAAAATTTGGTTAATAAAGACTACTTGATTATTTGGTTTGACATGCTTTACCTATGTTGTCATATACTATTTACATTTCAATATTAACATTTCTGGTACAATTTATTTAAACATATTCCTCAAGTATTTATTTTTGGTTTAATGGGTCTCCTGAAATGTTCCTGGTCCTTAAAACACCTTTGGGGATCAGCACTAGGCTGAATTCAAAGGTCTAAGACCAAGGCTCCCAACTTTAAAAATTTATCTGACTGGAGATTAAAAATTTCCAGCAATTGAGACTTTATCAAACTGTCATAATCTGCCACAATTGTTATTGACTTTCACTATTAAAACTCTTATTTTCAGTCTTAACTTGCCAAGCTTCAATCTTTGGTCACTGGTTCTTGTTATACCTTTGTCTGCCAGAATAAAGATTCCTTTATCATCAGATTTGTGTTCCCTATGAAAGTACTTCTAGACTGTTATCAAGTGACCTCTCTGATCCCTTTGATAAGCTAAATAGATAAAGGTCCTAAAATGTCTTACTGAGGTACATTTCCAATAATTTAATCATGTTCAGGGATCATCTCTGAACCTGGTCTAATGTCTAAACATCATTTTCAGTGATACATGCTAAAGAGTATCAATCTCAAGGGTGTTTGAAAGAAACAGGAAAAGTGCCACATTCGTGCTCCACAATGCAACAGAACTAAATAAGATTTAAATGCTCAAAAGACACCAGTAATTCATTGTGCCAGCTGTTAGACATTATATTCATCACTTATTGAACTAATTTTGGAACTGAATGCCACCTAACTAAAAATCAGGGGTCCCTGACAACCCACTTCGACCAGTTTGTCATGCGTCAGGATTGCCCTGTGAAAATGCAGGAACCTACTGATGTACAAACACCTGGAGCTCAAGGAAACAGACTGTGTTAAAATGTTTCTGAGTGAACTCCAACCCTACTATGGAAAGCAGTGGGAGAGGATGGAGAAGATGCAGCCAACTCCACCTGGAAAAAGGACACTTGGCACAGGCTGTTCCAAAACCCTGCCAAGAGGGGGAGTGGACAGAGATAACGAAGAGGACAGCGACACAACTGGCCTGGAGACAGCGACGAAGACAGCAACAGGATCAGCAGCAGTGGAAGCGACAGAGCATGAACTGAGAATGTAAACTCCCAAATGGGGCTAGGACTAGAGATTGTGATTGGGTTAGGGAAAGGTTGGCAGGGGGGTGCAAGGGAGCACAGGGAATGGGTTCTTTGCATTATTTTCAGTTGTCATCTGACATAAGAATTATTGTGTCTTGTTACTGCGGGTCTCCCTTAAAAAAGATCTGATTTGCTACCCTGATACATTCAGGGAACTGAGAATATACAATTAAACCTTACTATCAGCCAATTTATTAGGTAGGGTGAGACATGGAAGGGAGGACTAGAATGACTGAGTGAGTGTCCTATGAAGTATGGTCTGTTTTTTTTCCTTCTGAAAACATTTTTTTTTCCCTATGAAGTTAGGTGTTTTCTGGGAAACCATCTCATTTCCTCTACAACCATCTCTACCTTCTGCTTACATTCTTTGAAGAGGAAACCCTGTAGCCAATACTAATCATCTTCAACCCAAACCTATGGCTGACTACCCTGGCATTATGTGCTGTTATTTAACAAATTCTAGTTCTCCTTACAGCACAACACAATGCATTGGTTTCAGATTTCTCTGTACATAGAAGCATGATCAGAAAATGTGTCTGGAAAAAGATAAAAGTATTAGGTTACCACAATCCTGGAAAAGAGCCTAAGAACACCTGTCAGGAATATTTGTCAGATCAAAGGTAAGGATTGCCTTACCAATATACACAATAAAAGAAGAGTTGCCATCTATATACGCAATAAAAGAAGAGTCTATGGGAACAGAAGATAAACTTCACTTTAGTAAACTTTTTAAATGTTTGCCCTTGATTCTGGAAAACTAAAGAGAAAACTGAAAGCACTTTTTATCACTTTGAAATGAAACAGAGAGATCATTTCATTTATGCCCACATTCACTAGGATGCATCTAGACTAGTACACTATGGGACATTAAGGCTATGCTGCTCAGCAAGAAGCCCAACCCACTTGCAACCTCTTCACCCATGCCTAGAAGTAGAAGTTAGGGCAGAGTAGATGGTTTAAAGCAGGGGTCAGCAACCTTTTAGTGCTGTGGACCAGAGTTTGTGACCCAGCTGTTGCTGTGGGCTGCAAGTATGCTCCCCACCCCCACATGCGAGTGGCCAGCTGCTTGCATATAGCCTTGATGAAGATTCCCTGCACCCTCTTCAGTGAGGATATGTGTGTACTCCTGGTAGAAAAACTTACTCAGAGACAACTGAACAGACATTTGAATGCTAAGGCTCTGAAGAGCAGAGAGCTTGCAGTGCTGACACTACACTGCGAGGGGGGCTCTGTGCACACATCTCAGTGTCCCCTGCAGGTTCCCACTCTCTGTCTGGTGTCAGATGTCAGCAGGGCACAGGGCAGCCCTGACTGGCCGAACCAGACTGCTCGGGCAAACTATGCTTCTCTGCAGCACACAGTGGAATTATGAAAGGGGCATGTTTTGCTCCCTGCTTGGGTAAAGTAGTAGAGTCCAGTGAGCAATGCACTTTCTCCTGGGGTGAAAGAAATAGGAGAAGCAAAGCATGGGATGCTGAAGGACTGTGCTATGGCTTCTCTCAGGAATGTATGAGTTGTGCAGACAGTCACTCTTCCACCAGAATCTCTCCCAGGGGTGATTTAATCCTGGTTGTTCCCAGATTATTTTCCCCCCAGACGCGACTTTTGCTCTGAAAGAAAAATCCTGATCATCTGTACATTTACGGTTTCTCCTGGGAGAGCAGTGACTCTCCCAGGAAAAAGTGAATGTCAGTATGTGGCCTCAGTTACAAGTCAATCACAAAGTAATGGTCATTTGAAGAAAAATCACCTTTAGATGAATTATTTCATAATTGTCCACTACAGAGCTCCTCAAAACCAGCTCTGAAATATTTCTCATTGCCAGGTAAGGCTACCAGCCTAATTCAGCATAACCACACTCATGCTTGTGATTTCTACTGTCAGTGATGGAAGGTGCCAGGCTCCCACCCTAGCCATCAGCATGCAAACATCAAACAAAAACACATAGGTAAATTAAAAAGAATTTCACAGTTAAGGGAGACCTATCTGAGAGTAGGAGTTCTGAATCTTACAGAAGACATTAGGGGGGAATATACCTAACAACACTCCATATAATCTTATCACAGTCTCAACTGTCAAGGGAATTCAGGAATGAGGAACTGAGCAATATGAGCCCCCCCATCTATTGTTGTGTACGTAAAGCATTAATCCTACAAAGCCAGGTATGTACCAGGAGTAATAAAATACAATTTGTTATAAAGTGTAATAATATCAAATGAAAAGGGAAGCCTAAATAATACATGAATTCCTTAAATCCACAAAGCATATAATTTAATAGAAACGCATGCCTGACCAGATCTGTAAGCTTCAGAGAATTGAACAAAAATATTTTAAATAAGTTCCCTAGATGTAGACAAAATAGGCATGTTAAATTAAATTATAGCATCTCTAGTGTTCCCTTATGATTCCTTAGGAATTGGAGGCTATTTTTTCCACAGTTCCCTGGTGGCATTCTGCTGAAATCAGTGGAAATACAGTAGGGTGAATCTGATTTCTAATTACTAAGTACAACCAACTTCCAGAATGCGGAAAGCCTCAAATCATAATGCTTCTTTATCTTACTTCCCAACACTGAGACAATTAAACACTGCCACCAAAACCATGACTGCAAATGTGCTCAAATGATACCCTGAGAAAGTGATACCCAAACCAAATTTTGCCACCTGAAACTTTTAAGCTTACTGCTACTCAGTCTTCCTGAATAAGCAAATAAAAGATGTAAAAATGATGAAGGAAAACTTAACTGCAACCTTTACTGTTCTATTAAATTGCTGCTATTAAAAGCAGCAAAGATGCATATAATGAAATCTTACCTTTTGTAGGAGATGTGGGTTTTTAAGCTTCTGTTATCTAAGGCAAAACATGTTTCATAGTAATTTTGTTCTTAATGCCTAGTTACATAAACTGGTTAAAGAAAAGAAATGGGAGCACATAAACCTTTTATTTTCTGAATGTAAAAGTAAGAGATGAGAAACTACCTAAAGAAAGATCTGGGATTTTGGGGGGGTTTTTTTGAAGATTAGAAGTTTATTAATGCACACCTTCAGCTTCTGTAATTCTCCAACATTGTTTTTTTGCATTCATAAAGGAAAAAGCTATTAAGATCCTTACAACAAAAACATAAAAAACACAAACAAGGAATGCAAGTGTCTCAAACAAGAAGACAAGATCCCTTGGGTGAATTTGATATCTTTTATTAGACCAACCCAAATAGTTGGAGAAAAGTTATTAAGCAAGCTTTCGGGTTCAAAAATCCTTTGTCAGGCTAAGGAAGTTTCAGCAGTTGGTGAGTGCTCCTCCTGGATGGAATGAAAAGTAAGGAAGCCAGGGGCTGGGCTGGGGAGTCAGTTACCACGCAGATTATAATGTATCAAAAATCCAATGTCTATTTTTAGTCCATGCTCTCCTAAAGCCCGCAGGCCCACACTGGGAAGTGTTGTGGAAGTTTCCCCTGAGGATCAGGACTGAGAGATTGGAGAGAGAGTGGCCCTCCTGTGAGAAATGTGCCCCCACTGGTAACCAGACATTTCTGTCCTTGATAGATTTCTGGTGTGCGTTTACCCAGTACGCAGTTGCTGCCCAGTCCCTCCTACATATTTTCCACCAGGGCATTCGGTGCACCAGACAAAGTACATTACATCTCTGGAGGTGCAGCTGCAAGATCCCGGGATGCTGATGGCCCCGTTGTGGGGTGCAGCAACCGCGGGGGTGGCAGAGAGTGCCGGCAGGCTCCGCACCGCTCGTCATGGCGCGACATAATATTGGATTTGTGATACATTACAATCTGCCTGGCAACTGAGTCCTCAGCCCAGCCCCTGGCTGCTTTACTTTTCATTCCATCCAGGAAGAGCACACATCAACTGCTCAAGCTTCCTTAGCCTGATGAACGGTTTTTGAACCCAAAAGCTTGCTTAATAATTATTCTCCAACTATTTGGGTTGGTCTAAAAAAGATATCAAATTCATCCAAGGAATCTTGTCTGCCTATGTCCTTAGACCAACATGGCTACAACCTACACCCCTCAAACAAGAAGCATATCTGATAAGAATACACAACTATGAACAAAAAAATCTGTTTGGTTCATTAAACACACTCCAAAAGGGGTGGGCTGTTTGGTTTTTTTAATTCTTGCGTGCCTTCCTCCAGTTTAAATCAGTTAAGCTCAGCTTCTTCCTGGTGTGTAGTTAAACAGTCAATTAAACATTCTGTGAATAATTTCTAGATGAACAACCAAAATGTATAACCTTGACGCAATATACTTTGTTTCAGCAGAATTTGTCAAATTAAGACAAAACACCCAGTTTTTGAAGTTTTCACAATGAGAGCAGAAATTAAGGGCAGGGAGTGACTTATTAAATACTAATTTGATGCTCAGCCCTGTGCAACCATGATTGGGACCTCCACATGTTAGCACAACAGTTATAATGATGTGCACAAGCATCATCAAATGTACTAAAGAAATAAAAGTCAACAGTTTAAAAACAGGACAAGACATTCTGGATTTATTTAACAAATTCCTAATACCTCATAGCAAAGATGATTATATATATTCAACATCATATGTTACACCTCATACTGCTAGGCTTCAACTTTCTTTAATGAGCTTGTATTGTCTTAACTGGCCAAAAAGCAGGATAAAGCTATAATTTTTTTTAAAATATATAATTTATTCTGCAGTCTGAGTGGTCAGGAAAAACAAAAGACCACACGTGGGCGAAGTATGTAAAGTGGTATCAGGGGCTCTAGTTACCATAATATGGCTGCTGAGTTGTCTATATTAAATCAGTTAATATACTGTCTTTTTGTTCTGAGTCTGCAGAGTGTCTAGAACAATGGGATCTTGTGCTATAGTAATAAAAAATAATAAACAATACAATAGTCTAAATAAAACTCTTAATGGAAAACATTTCCCTCATCATATCACCATCACCAGTAGCATCACCCCAGGAATTCTGAACTGAGTGAACAAGGCCATGAAAAATAAATAAAGTTTTCATTTCAAAAGCTTGTTTCTATAGAATAGAGTTAGCATAGTTACCATGTGAGGATCTACACAGGTTTTGTACTTGTGCAGAGTATATTAGAGTATATGCCTCTATCTGAACCTCGCATTTCTTATTTAAACTATTCAAATTCATTTTTTTTTAAACTATAACTGAGTAGGGTAAGAACTTTAACATCAGAAATGTTGTGTGCCACATTCATGTAATAAGGCATTTAAAAATAAGAGATCTATTCTGAATTATAGTGAATCATCCATTCATCTCATTATTATTGCTAGCCTGATAACTGAATGTCTTCCATGCTCTGCAGATGACTCACAATATTAAACTGTAAGTCATTATTATCAGAAGAAATATTTTTCTCTAGTATGAAGTCAAAAGGAAATTTACCTTGGAGAAGGTTATTCCAGTATATGTTGTGGGTCCTCTACTGTTGTAAGTCATAAAAAGGTAGCCATTTGCTCAAACTAATTCCCTTGCCACTTAGCAGCAAAGCACTCCAATACCACCTGCTTCTAGCAGCCAGATTGGGAGAGCTGATCACACATCTGCTTCTATGCTTAAACAGAAGAAAATGCAGGGTAAATTACTCCTGAATAAATGTGTAAATATGGCCACGTCCTTACACTATCAACACTATCACCTTGAAGAGCTACTTAATCAACACAAGAGCCACTGGATTCACGCTTCAATGTTATATATATGTACCTCTAACTCATGAGACTTTTAATTCATGTAGTAAAACAGGAAACTCCACACTACTTATTTCTGTTTCATATCCCTTGTATAAGACAGTACCTGAACCACTGCATAGCAAGATTCAACTATAAACTAGAAAAAGGAAGCTTTTAAGGCAAGAAGCAGCAACTTATCTTAAAAGGAAAATAACATTAGGCAAAAAGGATATGTACACATTATAAAAGATTAACAATTTTTAAACTAAAACTATCATCTCTCCCTATTGTTTGATTTTTAATCTCCCTAACAGTATTACCTTATGATAATCATAGCCTTAAGAGATCTTTAGCACCATACTCATTACATTATTTCTTTAAATCTTGACATGGATTAATAACTTGCCAAAGCTAGCAAACTGAACTATAGTCACCTTCTTCCTCTTCCCTTTAATCCTCTCACTGCCAAAACAGGAGAGAAAATGAAAAAAAAAAATTACTTAAATACCTGGGCACAAAATTTTAAACTGCAGCGTGTTTACAATATTTCATAGATGTCATAGACACTAGGGCTGGAAGGGACCTCAGATGATCATCAAGTCTAGCCCCCTGCCCCAAGGACAGGAAGTCAGCTGGGGTCAAAGGATCCCAGCAAGATAAACGTCCAAATGTCTCTTAAGGGAGTCCAGGGTAGGTGCTTGAACCACCTCTGGAGGCAGTCTGTTCCAGGCCTTGGGGGCTCGGACAATAGAGAAGGTCTTCCGTATGTCCAGCCTGAAACAGTCTTGCAGGAGTTTGTGACCTTTTGACCTTGTCATCACTTGGGGCACTCTGGTGAAAAGGCGTTCCCCCAGATCCTGATGTACATCCCTTATACAATTATAGGCAGCCAGCAGGTCCTCCAGCCTGGAAAAGTGCAGTCTCGGGAAGAGACCCATAGCTCTCAGCCTCTCAGCATAAGTCCTGTTTTCCTGCCCTCTGATCATACGTGTGGCTCTCCTCTGGACTCTCTTAAGCTTCTCCACATTCTTTTTAAATTGTGGAGCCCAGAATTGGATGCAGTACTCCAGCTGCGGCCTCACCAAATACCTAACTGCATAATATTAATACTAAGCTATTACTTTATTAACAGGGAAACAGCATAGTCCAGATTTACTCTTATTTACTCTTGTGGATAACAGAACATATTGAAGACTATTCTGGATTATCAATTTTCTCCAACCCTTCCCTATGCCCTTGAAAACTGCACAATAATTTCCAAGAAAACAGAGACAAAAGGAGAGATAATATAGCTAGATGTACTTGAGCTGGTTAAACTTTCATTGCATATAAAAATAATTTCATTGAGATGTACCTTTCTTTCCAGGTTGAGTCATATCGCCTTGATTTAAAAGTCAGGATACCTTAATTTATGATTGATTTTAACGGAAGCACCAGAGTAAAAGTTGATCCCATTAACACATCTTTTGTAAAAATTGAGTCACAATAAACCTAGTGGTAAAACTAAACAAAACCTTCTAGATGCATATACAAGTTTAATAATAAAATGTGCAACAGATCCAACAGCCTGAAAAACAGAAGAGAGTTCCATTAATATTGCCACAAAGAACAGGTCCAATCAGTCTGGTCTGTACTGTGCTAAGCATGGGGCTGTAAATTAAGGAAATTACACCATTTCTATACCTGGCTCTTCCACTTATTCCCCACATCCTGAGCTTATCTAGCCTATGAATGCATGAACTAACCTGTATTTATAGACCACAATGCAGAAAAGTACTTAGGCATGTGCTTAAATGTATCTTTGTTCAGAGAAAAATAATAATTTTCTAGATTCAAGTCCACTTGGGCATAACATTTCCCTATGCACTTCTATGACCTTTAAAAATGAATGTGTCAGACTCCCACAATTATTCACAAAAGAAGTGCTCTGATGATACATTTTAAGGAGGAAAATATTGTTCCTCTTTCACAGATAGAAAACTAAGGAAGCGTGGCAATGTTGGGGTTGCAAACACAGCATGCCAATTTTTATTTTACACCCGTCCCAAATCAAAGTCTGTTTTCACTTGATTTAATTTTGACTTTTAACAATATAAAAAGAAGAGGGCTACACTCTATTTCTAAATTACATCGAAGCATAAAATGACAGAACTATTTTTTAAAAATTATAACTTGTCATGAAATATACAAATACATTCTTTGTTAAACAAAATTACTGAACTCTATTCCCATCATTCCACTTAAGAGAACAATTTACATTAAAAGTTACTTGTAAATAAGTTTGTGTGTACCTTATTTTTCTGAGTAGATAAAAATGAGTATTAATATTAAAAAGCCATTCTCAAAAACTGAATGACATGGAGTAAATTCTCCAGGTGATTCCTACATATTTAGCCACACAAGGACATTAACATGCCTGAAACTAGCAAAATTATATTCTCACACATTAATTTTAAAAACCTATGAGTAAGTGATTAATATGACTTCTCAGTTTTGAAACAGGGTTATCACTTCTCTCAGGATCTTTAAGTGAGGAAGCTATGAAGAGTCCTAGTAGACTCCAAGATGAACATGAGTCATCAGTGTGACAAAGTCATCAGCAAAGCTACCTGCACTTTATCATGCATCAGCAGATGCATTAGAAACAACCAAGGAGGAGATACTTCCCCTCTATCGGGCACTGGTCAGACTGCAGCTGGAATACTGTGTGCAGTTTTGGGCACCACACTTCAAAAGGGATGTGGATAACCTGGAGAGGGTCCAGAGAAGGGCCACTCATATGGTTAAGGGCTTGCAGACCAAGCCCTATGAGGAGAGACTGGGGCACGTGGACCTCTTCAGCCTCCTCAAGAGAACGTTGAGAGGCAACCTTGTGGCTGCCTATAAATTCATCATGGGGGCGCAGAAGGGAATTGGTGAGGCTCTGCTGACCAAGGTGCCTCTGGAGGTTACAAGAAATAATGGCCATGAACTAGTAGAGAGAAGATTTAGAATGGACATTAGGAAGAACTTCTTCCCAGTTAAGACCAGCCAAAATCTGGAATGGGCTCCCACGGGAGGTGGTGCTCTCCCCTACTCTGGGGGTCTTCAAGAGGAGGTTAGATAGGCATCTGGCTGGGGTCATCTAGACCCAGCACTCTTTCCTGCCTATACAGGGGGTCAGACTCGATGATCTATTGAGATACCTTCCAATCCTAACATCTATGAATCTATAAGTAAATCTAGTTTCTCATGTAATTTTTAAGTTCAGCTTGTTCTTTAAATATAAATATATTAGTAGTCATTGCATTTGGAAGAACTCTAAAAGATGTATTTTTTAGGGCTTTTATAAAAAGAAAATGTATTTTCTTTAAAAAAAATCTTTCAGGATTTATATGAATATTTTAATAAAAATCTATGCAGTACCAAGGAGGGAGTCCAGATTAAATAAAATAACAGTGTATAAAAAGCATCACAGACAGTTCCTCACTTAGTATAAGCTGTCATGCCTCCACTCAAGTCAATAGAGGTCTAACAATTTAAATCATCTGTGAATCTGCTCTTCAGTTATCCAAGGACCATTCTCAAAACATAACAAGAGAAAAATCTTATTTCTCTCCTATCTTGTGCTCTTCTTTTCAAATGCCATTTTGGTTGGAGTATTCTCATATCATAGTAAAGAACCACTATTAAAATACAGTCTTGCTGTTCTGTTTTGTTTTTGGATGTGAAACACCCTTTGGCCAAGTACACACCATCAAAACGCCCGAGGCTGAACCATTTTAATCTTTGCCAATCAATCTAAGCTGCATACATTAAACCGATAAGCAACAAATTCACTTGATTCCAGAAATGCAGTCACATGCCTGCAGTGGCCCAGACCAGAAGCCGGAGGGTGCTAGGGCATGCCTTCCTGCTCAACTGGAACAGTTATCTTGGGCCAAGGCTAGTCTGTCCACCCTGAAAGGACATTTTGCAGGAGAGGTGCAAAGCATCCTGGGACGCTGGGAGACTGTGAATTAATTTGAATCTGGAGGGGATCTGGGACAGAAGTTCAATAAACCAATTTAAACTAAATCAGTTACCTACATCCATCCAGGTTTGTCTTAAATTGGCTTCTGATCACTTATACTAGTTTATGTATAATTTCTGTCCCTAGCCTTTGTGTAAGTCTTGTTCAAACAACCAATCAAATTTCATGATTAGACTGCTCAGGTTGAAACCTGCCAAAACAGCAAAATTACACCATACTGCTGAATTACTACAGTACCATTATTACCGAACCAAACTAAACTAATAGTGTGTGACGTATTGTAAAAGATGCATGTCAATCTAGCCACAGCCAATGACCTTGTGAGGGAGTTGCAGGTACTCAACCACCACGGTGATAGCGATCATCACCTACTGGAATTCACCACCTAGCGCAAGGTGGCAAAAGCCTACAGCAAGGCAGCAGCCCTGGACTTCAGGAGGGTGAAGTAAGAAGTAAGAAAGAAGAATTGTTGGGGAAGTACTGAGGTCCCAGAGGGGATGGGAGTCCGGTGTCCAAGAAGAGTGGTCTTTCCTTAAGGAGATGATCCTCAAAGCCCAAAGGGAGGTAATCCCAACAAGGATCAAAGGGGGCAAGAGGGAGCAAAAGTTCCCATGGCTCACCAAAAGCATATGGGAATGTCTCCTGGATAAAAGGGAGGTGTACACCCAATGGAAGGGAGGGGCCATCACCACGGAGGACTATACCTCAGTTGCTCGGGGATGCAGGGGGGTGGTCAGGATGGCCAAGGCAGAGATAAAACTGGGACTAGCTACCTGGATCAAGGACAACAAGAAGTCCTTTTTTAAATACATAAGGAGCAAAAAGAAGGTACTGGGTAACATGGGACTTCTGCAAGACACGTTAGAAAATTTGGTTGTCATACCAGACGACAAGGCTAACCTATTTAACTATTTCTTTTCCTCCATTTTCCTGAGCAGGGACCAGATAAGTCCGTCTGCCAGGACCCTCTTAGGCCCCAGGGGAGGTGCACCCAGCCCTAGGGTCAGTGAGGATCTAGTCAGGGAACTTCTGAAGGGATTGGACATATTTATATCAGTTGGTCCTGATGACCTCAACCCCAGAGTAGTGAGGGAATGAGCAGAGGTCATTGTGGGACCCCTGGCATGGCTTTATGAGCACTAGTGGTGCTCTGGTGTGGTGCCAGAGGACTGGAAAAGGGACAATGTGGTTCCCATTTTCAAAAAAGGGAGAAAGGAGGACCCAGGCAACTATAGGCCAGTTAGTCTTACCTCGATCCTGGGTAAGCTTCTTAAGAATATTATCCTGGCACATGTCTGCGAGGGGCCAGCAGGGGAGGTTATGCTTAGGGGTAACCAACATGGGTTCATTAGAGGCAGGTCCTGTCAGACCAACCTGGTGACCTTCTATGATCAGGTCACAAAATCCTTAGACATAGGGGTAGCAGTAGACAGTCTTTCTGGACTTCAGAAAGGCCTTTGACACTGTCTCTCACTCCATTCTCATTAAAAAAACTAGGGAACTGTGGCGTCAATGCCTACACAGTAAAATAGGTCACCAACTGGCTGGAGGGCCGCACCCAGAGAGTAGTGGTGGATGGGTCATATTCGACCTGGAAGAATGTGGGCAGTAGAGTCCCCCCAGGGCTCTGTCTTCGGACGCGCACTGTTCAACATCTTCATCGGTGACGAGGGGGTAAAAAGCACCCTATTCAAATTTGCTGATGACACTAAGATGTGGGGGGATGTGGGCATGCTAGAAGGGAGGAATAGGCTGCAATCGGACCTAGACAGGTTACAGGGGTGGGTGGACAGATGAGAACAGGATGGGTTTCAACACTGACAAGTGCAAAGTACTGCACCTGTGGAAGAAGAACCAGCAGCACACCTACAGGCTGGGGAACTCCCTTCTTGTCAGTGAAGAGGCAGAAAAGAATCTTGGAGCCGTTACTGATGCCAAAATGAATATGGGCCAACAGTGTGGGGACGTGGTCAGGAAGGCCAACCAGACCTTGTCATGCATCCACAGATGCATCTCAAGCAGGTCCAAGGAGGTGATCCTCCCCCTCTATGTGACACTGGTCAGGCCACAGTTGGAGTATTGCGTCCAGTTCTGGAAGCCACACTTCAGAAGGGATGTGGACAGCATGGAGAGGGCCCAGAGGAAGGCCACCCGCATGATCTGGGGTCAGCAGGGTAGACCCTATGAGGAGAGGCTAAGGGACCTGAACCAATTCAGCCTCCACAAGAGAAGGCTGATGGGACCGTTTACAAACTAATCGGGGGGACCAGCAGGCACTGGGGGAGTCCCTGTTCCCTTGAGCACTACCAGGAGTAACTAGAAATAACAGTCACAAGCTGGCAGAGGGTAGATTCAGACTAGACATCAGGACGACTAGGACATGGAACCAATTTCCAAGAGAAGTGGTGCTGGCTTCTACCCTGGGGGTCTTTAAGAGAAGCTTAGATGAACACCTTGCTGAGGTCCTTTGACCCAAGTACTTTTTCCTGCCCTGGCAGGAGGTTGAACTTGATGATCTGCTCAGGTCCCTTCTGACCCTACCAACTATGAAATCTTATATAGTAAACGATTTACAAATGCAAAATGTATACAGAACACTTTCTGAGATGAATAAGAAAAGTTGTACTGGTATATTCAAAAATTTAAAAAGAAACCTAAAACAGCTTAGTTCTACAACTGACTTACCAGTCGTCTTCTCTCTTCTTCCACAGCAATCAGTAGTCGGGCAAACTCTTTCAGTGACTGGGCTGGGAAAAAAATGGGAGATCAAGTTAATATTAATGTTGAGCTCAACATGTCTCTTAAGTGAATGAGATAATAATACTTTGGCATTTATACAAAGCTTTACACATGACATTGATATAATCATTCCTATTACATATATGGAGAACTGGAAGCACAGAATAATAAATTGATGCCAGCAGAGCCAAGAAAAATCAGATTTCCTGAAGCCCCAGTCCAGTGGTTTTCTTATTAGTCCATGCTGCATCTCCTTGCACTTTTTCATAAATGTATCTACAAAGTGGGAAGGAAAAAGATATGGCAAAGGAAAGACCAGGGGTAGTGTCACAGGCAAGTTGTGTCAATAAATTTAATTCTGTTCCTTCTGTCCTATTAGCAGTCATGCATGCCAAGATGTGATTTGGGTATGGACATAGTCACAAAACAAAAATAAGCAATCTCTAAAAGAAAACACAACAAATAATATTCTAGAATGGGGTTAGGAACAAGTAATACTGAATCTATTTATAAATATATGCACCTTCACATACACATGCATGTACATTTGCACAGAAGGAAAACATCCCAGGAAAGAAAAGACTCTTGATTTCTTTTCATTTAAGGAGATTAAAAAGATCTACCACAAGAGTATAAGGAAACACTAAGAGGCAAACTCAACTCCAGATGAAGTCCATAGCTATAGCCATCTGTTTAGGCTTACTGAAATTTGTGTTTATGCTTATGAAATTGAAAAGGATTACTGTCCTCCGTAACTTTGTGTCCCAGTAAGTGTGATTTGTGTGGACATGTGTTTCCAACAGAATGAGAGAGAAAGGGTGGATAGTTTATTTAAGGGTGATAGCAAAAAGGGTAGCAATGTGTACAGGGAAAGATGGAAAATACCTTCGTTATATATACATATTTTACTTGGTTCAAGGAAAAAAGCAGTGTGATTTTTCCTGTAAATAAACAAAATTATACTTTGTTTCAAGATATATATTCACATTCTGTTTGCAGCCACTCTGGCACTACTTGAATGCATAGGTCATAAATTAATAAGTCATAAATATAGCCAAAGATTAAGTACTTTGAAGAAAAGAAGTCTCTGTTTTCAAATCTCAGTTTATCTATACTTTCTTTCTAAATTGTACAATAGCCTAAATTCTAGGTATTCACTTTCAGGAATAACAAAAAATAGGAATAAAACCTAGAAACGCTACCCTTATATTTGTAGATCATAACGAAGTCTGTTTAAAACCACCATAACATCAACAGCTTATTTTAGAGGCAATTAGAGAGGGTAAATTCACATCTGTGTTGTGATATTACTGAGCTAGAAAACAGATATGTTTATAGAAACTATGATGCAACTGGAATTTGCAATAATATGCTGCATATTATGTAAAATTAGTTTTCCTTTTCTATTTTGATCAAGTAAATCTGACTGCCTCTGCCCACATTACAAACTACCAACACTGCACTACTGAATTCCAAAACACTGTTTAAAAAGCAGATGGCACCTTCTAAGAATAAATAAATTCAACAAATTGTGCTTAACCTGCTACATATATACATACATATATACATATGAAACTGGTTTTGTAACTAGTCAAAGAGAGAGAGACAGACAGACAGACAGACAGAGCGAGAGAGAGACTGATCCTATACCAAGGATAGGCACCCCCTGGCATGCACAACAATTAGTGAGACATTTTCCCTGGCATGCTAGGTGGCATGTAAAGAGATTGTTTGAAAATATTTTTTTTTTAAGTTGCTGCTCTGGGCTTTGCAGAGCAGCCACAGGTCCTAGTGCTGTGGCAGGCACTAGGGGCGGAGACAGGGGAACCTCCGTGTTCTGCTGACCCTGCTCCCTGTCCCCGGGCTGTGCCCTGCAGACTGGCCTGGCTCCTGGAGGGGAACTGTGGGTGAGTGGAGCCAGGGCGCATGCAGGCACTGTGCAAGACTAGTGCACTGGAGGCTCCCAATGAGTGAGTGAGTCCTGGGCCCAGCCAGGGCTTGGGCAAATAGATACCCTGTCCCACCTTGGCAGGGACAGTTCCACAGGGATGGGACAAAGCAACCCTGCCTTTGAGGTGACACTGCCTGGCTGGGGTAGGACACTGGACTTCTGGGCCTCCCAGCTCCGGGCTCGGCCTCCCTGCAGACCGGGCACAGCAAGAGCAGGGAAAAGCTGCCCTCAGTGCAGGGGCCTGCACACAGGAACCAATCAGGCCCCAGGAACAGCTGCTGCAGGTGCGCAGGCCTGCCTGGACCCCAGCCTTGCTCACCCACAGCTCCCCTCCAGGGGCTAGGACAAGCCAGGGCAGGCTCTGCACAGGGCCGCTGCACTGTAGGCTCCCACCTGGCTTGGTCCAGGGGGCTGTTCCTGGGGCCCAGGGCGCTACTGCAGCTGGGTCCCCACATCAGGGGTGGCTCCACCCCACTTGCACTGTGCCTGGCACAGAGGGAGGCTAATATTATACTAAATGTATATCTTAGCTTTTGTTGCATTAAACTCAAATTTTATTTAACATAATTTATTAACACACAATGCTTTAAATAACATTTTAAATAAAAAAATTATTTAGATTTTAAAAATCTAATTTTTATTTTAAAAATAAATCAATTATTTTTTATCCACAATATTTGATAGACTTTTCATCCTACTAGCCCTTCCACTGCATATATTTCAATTGAAATCAACTTTCTTAAACAGGGGAGATCACATAGTATTTAAGAAGTATTTTGCAGAGCTTTTGGCCATCATCTTTGAAAATGCAAGGTGATTGGGAAAGGTCTTGAACAAATGGAAAAGGGTAAATAAAGTGCCCATCTTTAAGAAAAGGAAAGAGGATCCAAAGAAGTACAGCCCTGTCAGCCTCACCTCAGTCCCTGGAAAAAATCGTGTAGCAGGTCCTCAAGGAATCCATTTCTAAACACTTGGAGATTAGGAAGAGCCAGCATGGATTCACTATGGGCAAGTCACGTGCCTAACCAACCTGATTGCTTGCCAGGAAGAGACGACTGGCTCTGCAGAGGCGAGGAGACCAGCAAATGTGATATACTTTGATTTGACCCAGGCTTTTGATACAGTCTCGCACAACATTCTCTCAAGCAAGCTAAGGAAGTATGGGTTGGATGAACAGACTACGAGGCAGACAGACAACTGGCTGGATCATTGGGCTCAGAGAGTAGTAGTCAATGGCTCGATGTCTAGCTGGCAGCCAGTATCAAGTGGAGTGTCTCAAGTGCCACAAGAGTTGGTGCTAGGGCCAATTTTGTTCAGTATCTTCATCAATGACCTGAAAGATGGGATGGAGTGCACCCTCAGCAAGTTTGCAAATGACACCAAGCTGGGGTTGTGGGGAAGTAGTAGACACACTGCTGGAGGTTGGGGCATATGACTTCTGAGGACAGGCTGAGGAAACTTGGCTTAGTCTGGAGAAGAGAAGACAGAGTGGGGATTTAATAGCAGCCTTCAACTACCTAAACGGTGGTTCAACAGAGGATGGAGCCAGACTGTTCTCAGTGGTGGCAAATAACAGAAAAAGGAGCAATGATCTCAAGTTGCAGCAAGGGAAGTTTAGGTTGCATATTAGGAAAAACTTTCATTAGGAGGGTGGTAAAACACTGGAACAGGTCACCCAGAGGTTGTGAAATCTCCATCCACGGACATTTTTAAGACCTGGCTAGACAAAGCCTTGGCTGAGATCATCTAGTCACAGGTGGTCCTGGCTTTGAGCAGAGGGTTGGACCAGATGACCTCCTAGGGTCCCTTTCATCCCTAAGTTTTTTATGATTCTAAGTCTTATGTCTTCTGTCTCTACTGGAAATACCCGATACATTCTAGGATAGTGGGCGCATATACATGACACGTTTACCGTGGTGTTGTTTACTTCTGAGTTTATTAGGCATCTCAGCATCTACACATACAGCCCTAATTAGGCTGCAGGAAGCTAATAAACTCCACAGCAGGATAGTACCTATAAATAAAAATAACTGTAAATATATGTACTATTCTGCTGTGGAGTTGATTAGTTTCCTGTGGATACAAGTACAATCCTGCTGCAGAGCTTTTTCGTGTGTAGCAATGCACATATAGCCACTGACTCAGCTAGCCCTGCACTGGAGCACCCTCGTGCCTCAGCCAGCCCCTCCACACCACAGTAAGCCAGGGTGGAGCAATCCCAAACTAGCAGACTGACCCCGTAGACCACCCACCAGCCCAGGAGTAGTGGAATGGCAACCCCATGCCACCATGGCAAGACCCCCCAACCTGCCTGGCAGCAGCAGAGGTAACAGTGTGGAATAATTGTGCCCCCACCACCTACTACCAGGCAGGCAGAGGAGGCCTTACCACGGTGGTACAGGGATCCCATCACTAGCACTGAGCCTCCCCACTCTACTGTGCCAAACTGGGTCTTGCCCACTGGGCCATGGAGGCCCCAGTGGGGGAGGGCAGCAGGGTAGGGAAGCCCTGAGCCCACAGCTGCCAGCCCTCATCCATGCCCCCCCACATGGGCTCTGCTTCTGCCATGCAGCCCATGGGGGTGGGGGCGCACGACTCTGCACTCTATAGAGTCCTCAGCACCTGCTGCCTCCCAGGGGCAGCATCCAGGGCTTGGGTGCAACTGGGGGAGGCAGGCGGCTACAGACCTGGGTCCTTGGCCCGTGTCTGCCCTCGTATCACATACAAATTTCTCCCCATGCCTCTTCCAGGAGTTCACGCACTGGAAGGAAGCCAGCTCCCCCCACCATCTGTCAGATCTGTCAGCTTGCAAGGGAAAACCCACCATTTTTTCTCAAAGGAGAAAACTCATGGCTGCTCCTCAGGGGAGACAAGTCCATGTTTTTCTCTTGGGATGGAGGAGAGAGAACATTCTGTGCTTTTCTCCTTAAAGGGAGAAGATTCCATATTTTTCTCCTCAAATGAGACAATCCACATTTTTCCACAACAAACAGAAAACTTGGATCCCTGATTATTACCCTACTGAAACTGACACGAAGTAATCCTTTGCATTTAAGGCATACCAAAATGATCATTTAATCTCTTCTTCTTCAACCTCAGTACAAAGTGGCCCTATTTCTTCTTTTCTCCTTCTTTCTTCAGTAAAATAAATCTCGAGCCTTTCCATGCAAGTTTCCACCCTTTGTTTGATATAAGGATTCCATTCTTCCCCCCGTTCTCCACCCCCACACCTTTTACCTAAGGAAGTTCAAGTCTCTCCTACGTTCAAGTACTTCAGATCACCAGTCTAGTTAACTTAATTAGCTCTTTATTGTTCTAAGCTTGTCTTTTTGAAACTGAGAAATTTTGTACCAAGTTTAAATTTTGTTTATACTTCCATATAATCTAAACTGAACTAATTTATCTTATGCGCTCTATGGTTACTTTCTACAGCCAGCTCCAGGTATGATATCTCCACTGCTTGCCAAAAGCAAAACTAAAGCAAAAGGAACAAAAGGAACGCACCTTAGGGACTAACTCATTCAGTGAGGTGCAACTTTTCTTAGGCAGCAGCCTAGTTTGTCATAATTTAATGAATTTTAAGATTAATTTAACTAAGAAGGATAGGAAAAGGGTAAGGATGAGTTAGCTTCTGAGACAGCACCTTGTCCCACCTTCTGCCTGAATCAGATTAATGCAGCTAATTACCTCTCGTGACTAAATAGTTTTATTAATTAGTTTATTGACTACTCATTGAAGAAATTTGATTATCACATCCAAGAAAATCTAGGCCCTACTGTTTCAGGGAGCTTTTGTTCTCCAATCTACATATGGGAAAATAAAGCCTCCCGTGACATGATAATTCCTATAATATTTGTCTTCCTAATAAGAACATATCCAAATCTGATTCTGGGCATTCACAGTCAACTCTTAACACTATTCCCAGCAGAACCTCTTTTACCAATGTTTCCCAAAGTCATTTTGACCAAAAAAAGCAACATGGATAAAAACAAACTATTTTGATTCTTTACACCCTACCATATCATTTGCTACCTATCTACTCCTATCAAGGGATTGGAGATGCTCTGTTCACCAGGGCACCTCTTGGGGTAACAAGGAACAATGTTCACAAACTGACAGATTTAGGCTAGATATCAAGAAAAACTTCTTCATGGTAAGGGTGGCCAAAATTGGAATGGACTTCCAGGGGAGACGGTGCTTTGTTGGGGTTGGGGTCATCTGACCCCAGCACTCTTTCCTGCCTAGGCAGGGGGTCAGACTCGATGATCTGTTGAGGTCCCTTCTGACCCTAGCATCTATGAATCTATGAGCTTTATCTTTATTTTTATCTTAACTGAAAAAAAACCAAAAAATCATTATCTATGTTCAATCATACCTACTATTCTACCCTGCTTGTATTATCCGTATAACATCTGGTTACACATTGCATAAAAGTAGCTCAAATATTTGTATTTTCTTGCCCAGTTTCCTAGTTTTAATAAATTCTCTTATTACTTACTACCCATAGCTGGCTTCCTTGATCAGTTCAGCTTTACACTTATAGCATCGATGATTCCAACACCTTAGCATGCATTCTTCTACCCACCAATATGCCTTTATGCAATATAATATCTTAATAAACATAAATTACTTTTACTGGCCATATCTACGTGAGATGCTGACTGCACAGCGGTCTTGGGCTACTTCACAGTCAGCATCATGAAAAACTATTCAGGGATGCTACTGCGCTGAAACTCTAGGAGTAGCACTTGTTTATACGAGTGTTAAATGATTGCACAGTAACAACTGCACAGTCAGGATCTCATATAGACGTGGCCATTGTGTACTAAGATTAGGCACAGTTATTATATTTTTCTTTCCTACTCTTTATTTGTTTGGAGCTTTTCTTCTTTGTTTTCTACATTTTTTTGTTTAAATCAGTCTTGCCAGTCTCAGAAGATGCTCAACTAAACAAACATAGCTGGCTAACTTATCGCCAGCTGCCTTTTCAGCTTTCTGTGCCTATCACTGAACAACCACCTCTTTCCTGCTTCCTAGTGTATGGTAGTGCTCATTCAGGCCAAAGTACTCTTCCAATTTGAAAAAAAAAGAGAAAGAAAGAAAGAAAAAAAGTTAATTACTACATATTGTGCTTCAAGCTCCTTGTTCCACAAGGATCATATGTATTATATAATATCATAACTTAAATCGTGTAGCCAGATTCCCAAGTATTAGTTCTCTTATTACCATTAGGTTCATATGCTACTTCTTTTTTTCACGTAAAGCATACAAGATAGATTTTCGTTATTCCTAGCAGAGCACTTTGAAGTGATTCTTTATCCTTTTCTAAAAAATATTCAATTTTGTTTAAAAATAGGTGAAACATTGTATTTTATTATATATATTCAGAAAACTTAGACATAATTCATAAAATTATTAAATATCTAGTAGTCAGCAACATAATTGTTTCCAGACTATTTTTAAAAAGTAACTGGTCAGTTTTAACCACAAAATGATAGGCTACTGTTGTCCTATTGCCTCGTGTTTAAAAATTAGTGGTGGTATTTTTTTGGTTTTTGGAGAGAGAGTGATCATGTGCGCACACTTTAGAGTCTTGTCTTCAGAGACAGAATTTATTTCAACTACATGGCACAGAAAACACATGGTATTGAGACTCATGTTTCTAAACATTTAGGACCAGATTATTTGAAATCTTTGGCACTGTAACAGTGCACTATTCTCTAGCCCCTGTTATGAGCAGAACTGGCTCACTGTCACCAGTGGAACCCTGGCACAACTTCAGGGTAAGATGGTCAATGAAACCAGCTATACTTGGGGTCATTGACCACCTTACCCTGAAGTTATACCAAGGCTCCGCTGCTGCTGCTGAGAGGTCTGACAGACCCAAATGAAAGAGGGCCAATGCACTTAACCCCCAGAGAGGGGAATGCACCATCTCCCGAAGGAGAGTGGTGCAGCTCTGTGCAGAGCCACATAAGAAGAGTCTGGAAAGACAATGAACCTTGGTCCTGGCCAAGGCGAGCCACAGGCACTTGGAGTGGGAGCTGGTGAGCAATAACCCAGCAGAGAAGAGCCAACTA
The DNA here is from genome assembly GCA_030014935.1 of Caiman crocodilus. NCBI lineage: Eukaryota > Metazoa > Chordata > Crocodylia > Alligatoridae > Caiman > Caiman crocodilus. The sequence continues at coordinate 176,346,005 of JAGPOW010003316.1, forward strand.
CTCAAACCAGCAATGAAGAGAGGCTGGGATACAGGTAAACCGCTTGGTGTGGGGAGTGGCTAGGGAACCCTCCAGTGGGGACAGTTGGTGGAGCTGATGGGCTGGTGGTTGTGATAAGCATGGATCCTGGTTTACTCTGATAAAAAAAATTCCCAATTTTCAGATTAAAAAAAAGTAACTCAAAATCCACGAATCCTGTGATTTAAATGAAACACAACTAATATATAGATATATATATATATTCATATTTTTAATCTGAATACTGGGAATTTTTTGTATCAAATAAAACCAGGATCCCTAGTGATACGGCCCACAATGATAAGGCCCACAATGTTGAATGTGAAGTCAATGAGGCCTGAGTAAAGAGGTAATTGATTGATGGGAAAAAACCCATATAGCAAGGGTGTGTAAGGACCCATGATTGGTGCTGGACTTGTGGACTATGCACATCAATAAAAGGGGTGTACGTAAGGATCAACTGAACCTCAACGAACTCCAGATTTGGAAGGGGTAAAAGATATTGGAAAATGGATGAGCTACCAGTCAAGGGAATAAGCTATACGAGAAAGACCACAGTATTAGCCCAGCAGGTGTGGTGAGGACAGAGTATAGGGGAGTTGAGCCCTGAGAAGAGGATGCACTCCCCATTAAGAGAGTTCTGTTTCACTTTTGTTTCAACACTCAGCTTTTCTTTATTTGTCTTACATCAAGACATGGCAGAAGAGCTCAAGGAAGAGGGCAACAATTCTCAGGAAGAGTTATGGGACACGTCATACATGCTGACAGGCATCTTTCCAATGACTCAGTGGGTAGATAAAATAAGCCATATTTAACCTAAGGTCAACTGGCAAAGAACTTAACTCAATCATTATGTGTATTCCGATTCTATTTAGCATCACTTTAAGCACATTCCTGAAAATGTTTCGTTTCCAAAATTAGGGACTAAGATGGTTTAAATTGGGTGCATCATGAAAATAATTTCAAAGCTGAATGATTTATGGTCTTCATAATATTCTTATTATAATCTCTCCATTTATAGAACACTTTTCAAATGAAATTCAGCCAAGGGACTTCAGTAGAATTATACTAGCAAATAATTTAGACTAAGTGAACAGGGAACTGTTATTCACCAAGTCCTAGAATACTAGAACTAGTTGGCACCCACTAAAATTAGCAGGGGGCAGGTTTAAAGCTAACAAGATAAAGTATTTTTAACACAATGTGTAGTTAACTTGAGGAATTCTCTGCTACAGGATGTGGTAGAGGTAGATAGCATAATCAGGTTAAAAAAATGGACTAGACAAATTCATGGATAATAGATCTATTCATAGCTGTTGAAAAAAAAACAGTTGGAGAGGTTTAATCTGGCATCTTTAAACCAACAAACAGTGGACGCCAGGAACAGTAATGAATAAGGGATAGATCACTCTAGATGTATCTAGTTCAATCCTCTCCATCTAAAGCATCCACTTCTGCCACTGTCAAAGACGAAATACTGGACTAGATGGACCAATTGTCTGACCCAGTGTGGAACTTTTTATATTCTCATGTTCTCAATCTACTTTTACGCAATTTGATTCAAAACCATGTCTAAGCCATGGTCCAAAGCAGCAACATCTATGCAGGAGAAAACATGGCATTTAAACATTTATGAGCACCATCTAAAAATCCAATCCACTATGGGTAGGACTTCATCCAAATTAAGTGAGACTGGGAAAATCATCTAAAGTTGAAAGACAGGCATGTGAACTCTGGCCAGGCAAAGCAGACATGAGGAGGTGAAAGTAGATGAAGCTCAGGAAGTTGGTAAATATAATTAATTAAAAAGTATAAGAAATAAGAGCACTAAGAAACAGAACCTGAGGAGGAGAAGGACTATGAAAAGTATGGGGAAGAAGTGAAAAAGCTCAAGAGAAAGATGTGACAAAATTAGGAAGAGCACAGATATCAGAGCAGATATGAGCAAAGACTTGAATTTCCCCTAAGTAGGGTGTACATACAGTAAACTGCTTCTGCTGAGCAACCAGCTTGCTATAACCTTTCCCATTTTCACACCAATGCTCCATTTGTGCTCTCCCAAACAATTTTATAGAAAATGTTCAAGTTTTTCTAGAAACAATGTTCTCTTTATCTAATTTCTATTCCTGAGAACTGCCCATGCTAAAAGCAGTAGCGTCCCCTCTGTCTATTCAGAATTAGTAATAATAATAACAACAACTTATTTGGAATACATTACATTTATTATAAAACTATGAATTCCATACAAAGGTCATAACCTTTTCTTAGTAATTTTACAACATGAATTCTTTATGTGAGTGGGTACAGAGGAACTAAAACAAACCACATAAATGCAAACAAGAAGTTACAATAGAAAAAAAAAACCATATAATGGGTCACTGAAAAGTACTGATAAAATACATCTGCAAACAGAGGGAGAAAATATAACATTCTGTGTGTTTAACATTAAGAGAGCCTTAATTATTTCCATGCATTTATATTATAATTATATCCATAGCATTTAGCTATTATTATTGTTGGGTTATTTTTAGTAAAACAAAGCAATTACTTCTTTGATTCACCTACCCATTTTATCCACTTAAGCTAGGGACAGAAGTTACACATAAACCAGTTTAAGTGATCAGAAACTGCTGTAAACCTGTAACAGAACAGAAGTTTAGTGTACTTAAACTGCTTTCAAAATGGCTGAAACTGGTTTAAGATAAACCTGATTGGATGTAGTATCAGACTTAACTGATTTAGATCAAAATGATTTATAGAAATTCTGTCCCAGATCCCCTCCTGGTTCAAGTCACCTCACAGTCCCCCAGCATCCCATGATGTTCTGCAGCCCTGGGCTGTACTGTGTGCTCCCATAAGCCGGGTCTGCCCGAGCTCTGCTCCCTAGCTGGAGCACTATCACTCTGGGTTGCTGAAGAAGTGATAGACCAAAAAGAAACCTCAACCCTCTGGGCCAGCACTTTGGCCCAGTCAGGCTTGACTTTGCACCCCGGATCTGGAAGCCACATCCCCTTCTCAGCCTCTGGGCTGGCTGAGGGCAAAGGGTGCGGAAAAGCCCAGAAGGCTTGGCTCTGCCCCCAGAGCCAGAAGCCACACCCCCTTCACAGCCTTTGGACTGGCTTAGGGTAGATGGGAGGTGAGGAAAGAGGGAAAGGAAAAGCCAGCACCAGGGCTTGGTTCATCAGGAGTTGCACCCCATTTTCAGCCTCCCAGCTGGCTGGGAGGAGGAAGAAACCTGTACCAGGGCTTAGCTCCACCCCATCGGAGCTGGGAGCAGGACTGGAGTCCCCTGCCACATCCCCTTCTCAGCCTGTGTGCCGGGTGAGAGGGAGGCAAGGCTCCTAGCTTGGGGGTGGGGGGAAGGCAGAGCCAAGCCCTGGTGCAGGTTTCTCCTCCCCCTCCATCTCCCCAGCTCCCCTCAGCCATCCTGGAGCCTGAGAAGGGGTGCGGCTCCTGGCTTCAGGGACAGACCCAAGTCCCGGTGCAGGGTTCTTGCCACCTCCCAGCCAGCCCAGAAACTGAGAAGGGAACATGGCCCACATCTCTGGGGGATAAAAACTGCTGGTTTGTGGGGGAGGGAGCAAAGCCAACCCCACCCTTCTGCCCCTTTCCCCTTGGCCTGCCCAGAGGCTTCCATAGTATTGCATGAGATACAACAGTTAATGCATGTTGTTTGCCCTGCTGGCTACAGCACTGCACTACCGGCTCATGTTTATGTGATGGTCGATCATTACCCCAAGGTCCCTTTTGGCCGTGGTGCAAGCCAAATTGTCACCACCAAGCCTGTAGGTATTTTGGGGATTGTTTTCCCCTAGATGGAACACCTTACATTTCTGCGAGTTGAACCTCATTTGGTTCCGGTTGGCCCATTTCTCTAGCCTGTCCAGGTCCACCTGTATCTGCAACCTAACTTCTGGCATGATCACACTCCCTCATATTTTGGTATTATAGCCAGCAAGCTTTTCACCTCCACATCCAAATCAGTGATAAAGATGTTGAAAAACATCAATCCAAGCATGGACCCCTGAGGGACACCACAGTCACTTCTCACCAGGAGGCCACAGATCCATTCATTAGAACTCTCTGGGTCCTACCATGCAGCCAGTTTTCCACCCACTGAACTACTGAGCAGCTAAGTTCACAATCTTCCAATTTTTCCGCAAAGATATCATGGGATATTAGATCAAAAGCCTTTTGGAAGTTTAGGTACAGAATGTCAACTTTCTCTCCTGTATCCAAGTGGCAAGAGAGCTGTTCATAGAAGATGAGACTGGTTAGACAAGTCCAACCCATGACGAAGCCATGCTGGCTTTCATTTAGAATCTTATCCTCAATGAGCGTATCACACATATTTTTTTTTAATGAGTTTTTCCAGGATTTTCCTTTGGATGGAGGTTAAGCTGATTGGAGTTGCCCAGGTCCTCCCTCTTCCCTTTCTTGAAGACGGGCACATTGTTGGCCCTCTTCCAATCCTCAGGGATCTCCATGATTTCTAAAGAGTTTTGCCAAGGGTTCCATAATGACCTCAGTCAGCTCCATCATCATTCTCAGGTGAAATCTATCTGATCCTGCTGACTTAATGTCTAACTTTTCTAGTTGGTTTTGCACCAGTTCAGCATCCACAGTGGGAAAGCTATCATTCCCACCACGCCCCCGTGATCCTTATCTCACTCGTCTTTCCCCTTAGTTTAGTGAAATACCAAATCAAAGTGGGCATTCAGGAGTTCAGTTTTTTCCTGAGTGTCTGTTATCAGCTGTCCCAAGATATTAAGCAGAGGCCCCACACTTCTGTTTGTTTTCCTTCTGCTCCCTACATACCTAAAGAAGGACTTCTTATTGTCCTTGACTCCCTCGGCTAAATTTAAACTCAGTCACTGCCTTAGATTTCCTAATCATTTCCCTACAAGTGCAGACTACTGTTTTAAAATCCTCCTTCAGGACTGTCCCTAGCTTCCACTGTGTGTATGCCTCTTTTTTTCTTTTTCAAGAGGGCCGTGATGTCCCTATTGACCCAGGAGGGCTTGCCAGCCCTTCTGCTACCTTTTCTCTCCATGGGAACGGTTTTATTTTAGAGCAGGCATGACTTCTGGCTTCCAACACTGGCCGAGTCCCTGTTGCGTGCTTCTCTTCCCCACCTTCACTCAGGCAGCCCCAGGATGAGAAGGGGGCATGGTTCCTCCCATCTCCCTGCCTTGGGAGCAGAGCCAAGCCCAGGTGCACACTTTCCTCTTCCACTGCATCAGGTTGGGAGGCTAAGAAGGGGGGTATGTCTAGGAGATTCCAGCCCCACTCCCAGCTGGGTAGAGGCAGAACAAAATTCCCAGTTTCAGTTTCTCCTTCCCACTCCCCAAACTGTTTCTGGCTGGGGATATGGTGCTAGGCAGGACAGGTGGGTTCCCCTTCCCACCACCACAACCACCACTCCTTGCTCAGCCAATGGAGAGGCCGAGGATGAGGCATTGCTTGGAGACTCAGAGGGCTACAGCTCTGTGCACTGCATAGGGTCTGGCTGCCTTTCCTATTTGAAAAATGAATGTCTTTTGTCATTGAATCAATGTCTTGCTCATTGATTCAATCTATTCAGTTTTAAAAAATCTGCAAAGATTGAATCAATTCAGCCTTGACTTTTTGAATGTCTGTACTTAGCCTTAGAGTAGTTATGGAGTACTAGTTTACATAACGTGAAGAGTTTTTCAGTCCATAGTCTATTTGAATATGGTTCAGAAATTAGTAAAATAACACTTGGTATTATGATGGGAATGATGTCTGTGAGAATCAAGGTTTAACATGCAAAAACAATTGTTTGTTTACCCTGATGTTTATTTGTGGTATCATTTATTAGAATTAAAACGGGTCACCAGCTGTTTTCTCTGGAGCTTTCCCAATCCAGTAATAATTTGCTGCAAACTCTTCCCTTTTCAGGAGGAAACAGTTGAAGATATCTTTATTAAAAAAAGAAAAAAATAGACTTTCTCCCTCCACCAGCCCACTGCAAACTTATTCCACAATTTCGGTAGTGACCCAAGACTGGGCTCTGTTGCATTAAAAAGACTGTTCCGTTTATACCAAAAAAAAAAAAACCCGACATAAATCAAAAACTAAGATGTTTTCTTAGGTAAGCATATACATGTGTTACTTTCTGGAAATAGATACATACCTACTAATGCATTAACTTTGAATTTCAGATTGTGATAACACAAAGACAACTTTAAAGATAATAGCTCTTTTGCCTCCTATTCTCAAAGTATTTGCTCAATACAGAATGGAACTTAAATAAACTAGTAGTGGTGTTGAGCAAGTCATTCTGGGAGCTAAGAAATGTTTAAAGGGATATTCCCACTAAAATTAAATGCCCAAAAGTATAAATATAAATAGATGTTAGTGTCAAATTTAATAACGACAGACATAATATGATAAATGGTCAAACAGTACAGGTAAGGCATATAAAAAATGATTAACATTTGTAAAATGCACACACTTCTTAAAAAGAAATAACAATCTGATTAATATCTTTTGCTGCTCTACACTGCAGCAGAAGCAATGCTGACATAATATCAGTGTCAAAGGACTCAAGGACCCAATCAAGCTAGACCTCTTTCACCAGTGCCTCTGAAAAACTGGCAAATTCCAATCAACAACAATGGGAGAATACTGACAGATCTTGGGATGACTTCAAGTACAGTATCAGTGCCTATGAAAAGACACTTGAATTCTCTACCAGGAAACATCAAGACTGGTTTGATGAGAATGACTGGCAGATACAAGAGTTGATCGAGCACCCAAGCAAAACCTTTTGTGCTTGACAAAACAACATCATGGTAAGGGAGGCCAAAATTTGGAGCGGGCTTCTAAGGGAGGTGGTGCTTTCCCCTACCTGGGGGCTCTTTAAGAGAAGGCTGGATAGGCATCTGGCTGGGGTCATCTGATCCCACCACTCTTTCCTGCCCAGGCAGGGGGTCGGACTCGATGATCTGTTGAGTCCCTTCTAACCCTAGCATCTGTGAATCTATGAATCTAAAAGAAATTAATATTAAATGTTTTAAGTATTAAAAGGTTTTAAAGGCTGGCCACCAGATAGAAGCACTTAGGGGAAAAAATATTTCTTGTGCAGATTTAAAGTTTTTAAAAAGCACTTGTCTTGGGTCATTTGCAGATAGGTTATTCAGAAAAAAACTGCAGTTCAAGTCTATAAAGCAAAGATTCTGCAGTAAACCCAAATTTCTGCAGTTATCTGGCCCATTTTCAGAAGCTTACTGATGAAAGCTTTGCAGATTTTTTTTAACCTATATCTTGTCTGAACCCAGATATAACCTCAACATAAAGCCACTAAATGCACTTTAAGGGTGCCTATATATGAGCATGGAGGCTGTTGAGTCTGCTGAAGCATGGCAATTACTATACCCCAGCAGCCTCCCGAGCCTTGTGTATCAGTATCTCTGTGCTTCTAAATGGCAGTAAGAGTGCTTGAACTAAAGCTTGTCAAGTGGGCTTTAATTCAAACATCCCCACTACCATTCTTAAGCATGGAAACAATGATACACAAGATGCAGCAGCACTTTAAATAAAGTAGCTCTCAAAGCTGCTCTCCTTGAAGTACTCCCTTACCCCCCGGAGCATGTGTAAAAGTGCCCAAAGTGACCATTAGCTAATGTATCTTGACCTGTCTTCTCTGCACTTTCTAAAACTGTTTTCACCTTTGACATTTCTTATTTGTTCATTTTTTTTGCCTCTTCTTCTGTTATCCAAATGCTTGTCAAACAAGCACAAGAGAAAACTTTAAACAAAACTGCTATCAAGCATCTTAGAACCTATTTCAGTCTATACTAGCCACACAGACTATATTGAAGCGACTGAATTCAAGGATGAAACATCTGAAAGGTAGTCTTTAAACTATGGCTAATCATGGTTTGTTATATTAAAAACAAAGACTAAACAAAATTGGAATTTTGTTTGGAGAAGAGCTTGGGGGGGGTTCAATTATGGACCTAATTTAGCTTGTGTTTCTTCATACATGCACCCTGAATAGTGAGTGAATTGCCACTTATTGAATAAATCAAAGGAAATCAAATTATTAAGCAACCCTTAATTCTGTAGACTTTAAATACATGAATGAACATTTGGAATAAAGGTACCCAAAATGTCTGGAGGACATTTTTTTTTAATATTTAAAGAAAATATGTAAAAAATGAAAGTAGGATTCTATCAAATTATTTCCTGGTGTCCTTCCTAGATGGACTAAAACGGGTGTAGGGGCAGGGGAATGGAATTATGTTGTTTGTTAGCTCTGAGCCATTTTGCCAGAAAAGGTCAGTGAACTCACATCCTCCTTTGAAAACTAAATCGCATCTAGCAAAAGCATGTCACAATAGCAACTGTACTGACATCTCAAAAGTGGCCAAGAACTAATTATAAAGACCAGATCATACCATTATTCCACAGGTTAAGCTTCCATTAAAACATCAAACAGAGCTTTCAAATAAATGTAGTAATATTTCTCCTGCCTTTGAATTCAATCTGAATGGAAAATGAACCAAAGGAAACTTACTTTCTGATGAATTGTGATCATTATAACTGAAATGACAAATTGGACAATAGCATAGGATCGATGTTGGGAGGAGGGTGGTGGGAAACAGAGCTAAAAAGAATATTCTCTTTTTAGAAAGAAAATGAGATATTCTAGCAAGTTATTTAATTTATTTGACACAGCTACCATTCCACGGAAGCATTTCCCCAGTTCTGAAATATTGGCATTACTTGCAGCCACAAACTCTACTCTAAGTTATTCCTTAGAAGCCACAGCATCAAATAAAATTTCTGACATTTTTCTATGGCTTCAAGCCTTGAAATGAAACTCTGAGAAGGGGGAAAGCCAACAAATGTTTTTCTGTCCTGACAGAAAAATGTCATAAACTTACTGACAGGTACTGACAAGTCACTCTATGTGTATCCTGGCATAAAGAGGCAATAATCTTTTTCAGTACTTTATAGCTAGTAGGAGTCATAGATCCTACATCAAAACTGCATGTGATTTAAAGTATTACCTTTAAAGGTAACTAAACCTGATGTCCCACAAAGTTCTCCTTGTGGTCAGTTTGCAATATGACAAAATATAAATAAAAAAAAAATCTTGAAATACTGCCTGAAAACCTGCCATTCACATTGCTGTCGAGTATGCTGCCAAATCTGTTTTTCACATGTTGTTTTGATAAATTAAAAACAAAATTAACACACATACAGGTTGGACTATTTTGTTTTGTTTTTTATACATCTGTTGAATCAACTTTAGAAGACCTCCCACTGTAGAAGAAAAGCTAACCAAACAGCAACATTTTGGGGGCAAATTTAATTTTAGATTTTTCTGCTACTAATCCCATAAGCATTATTTAGGAGGAGGGTGCATTTCTAGTCTGGGTTGGTTTTGGCAGGGAAAAAGCAGATGAATTTAAAAAGGAAACATCTCTTAATTTCATCTTTTCAGCTTCACTCCCAAGACACTGGGGGAGAGGTGTTATTACTTTTTTTAGGCTTATGATCCAACAGGTAAATTTATCCCCATATTCAACCTAAATTTTGATTTCAACCGATTTTAGTTTTCTTTGATACTTCCTATCTCCAATTATGAAGAAAGAACCAAAGATATTTTCCCCAGTTTGCTTGGATTCTGAAAAATACTTTTGCTGAGTAAAAACTTAAGTTCTAAATAACATCAAGAACAAAATAAGCCCATTCTTTACCAAAACAGAAGATGAATGAAGTCTAGCCTCAGGTCTTCAGAAAAGGACACAGAACAAGAAAGGAAAGGAAAGGAAGAAAGCCAACATAAGGGATATGTCTGCACAGCATTGAACAGTGATAGGGAGCACCACTATGATAACATGGGCCACTCTTGCTAAGTTCCAAATATTTCACATGTGCCAAGTTCCAAATATTTTATACATATTAGATACATATATTGCTGCAATTACGGCAGCTACATTACAGTTTTTCATCACATGGTACCTGCAAGTCAGAGGCCAGCAGGAGCACATACCACTCTTAAGATGAAAGGTGCTTTCTACCCTGTACTAAAGTAAACAGAATTTGAACTAAATATGAGCCATGACCATTGATAACTATGGCTTATGCTGGATTCTTCCCTCACATCCCAGCAGAGACCATTTTGTATTTTTCTTTCCTCTAATTTCCCAATTCAAGCTCTTTGCTTTCACTCTGGCTTTGTCAGTGATACAAATGAGCACAGCATTTGGCCCTCTATCGAAATGTGGCCTGGTTGGTGTAGGAATGGAACGCTTCTGTAGATCTAAATGGTATCAGAACTTGTAAAAAGTGAGAGTATAACTGCCTCATCTCTCCCTGAATCAGAAAAGGAAGGTCCCCCCATCTGGTCCATTCCAGTGGATACCACTGAGGCTACTGGGTTTCAGTCACTCCTACTGTAATAAACTCGCTTTTAAGCATTCCCAGCCCCCCTAAAAACATTCCAGGTGCAGACAGATGAAACAGTTACATACTTTAAATTACACAGAGCTCACTCTTAACCAAGTACACCAACTTCCCATAGTGCCCCTTCACAGGCACTCTGCTTACAATCAATTTCTTCAGAGACATGAGAGTGGAAGTACACACACACAAGCATATCAAAAACAGATCAAAACCAAAAACACTTAGCACACTAAACCTGCCAGTGGGAGATCCTCTTTTCTATAACCTTCAATTCCTTTCAAAATACAACCACAAGGTCAACATTTCTAGTAACCAAAATCTCTTTCCAAGTGACCTGCTGCTTGATTATTTCTCACACATTTAGAAGACGAAAAACCAGACAGAAGGCTTCTCATTTGTAGAGGTGATCCATTTGAATGGGTGCCCAAAGCTTGAGGGATCTCCCTTGTGCCATGTGCAAGAATGACTTGAGTCACATTCTCTGAACTTTAACTCAACGTAGATGCAAAAGAAAAAGACAGCAGAGAACGTAAGTGATCCCCAACCTGTATTCCCATATTGACAAACAAATTGTCTATTTTTTGGTCAAAAAAGGGCTACCTAAACATTAGCCCTTAGCAGGGAGAAGAAAGATTTGACAAATTACCAAAGCCCTACCACAAAGTAAGGATATGGAATGTAGCTCCATAGAACTACCGACATCTTACAATACATACTATGAAAACATAAGAGGACATCTTTATTGTAGAAAACGGAGGTTGGAAAGGACCTCAGGCAGTCAGCTACTCCAACCCTCTGTTTAAAGCAGGGCCATCCCCAACTAGATCGTCCCTGGCAAGGTTTTGTTTATCCAGGTCTTAAAAACCGCCAAAGATGGAGATCCCAAAAACTCTCTCTGTAACCTGTTCCAGTGCTTTACTACCCCCCAAGTGTGAAAGTTTTTCTTCGTATCTAACCTAAACTTCCCTTGCTGCAACTTGAGACCACTGTTCCTTGTTCATCATCTGTTGTAGAGTCCATATGCCGCTGTTTCCCCTGGTTGGCTTTGGTCAGGTCACGTATGCTGAGTGAACTTGTGAACCTGTGGCCTACTCTTCAGTTGTGCACATGCTTAGTTAGAGCTGTGACCCTGGCAGGAAATGGTCGGAGTTACCTTACCTGTGTTTGAGAGAGACAGCCAGGTGCCAGTGCACCAGCGTGTGCTGTGTGCAAAGGGTCTGAGTGCCACATACAGGGATGCGTGATTGGCTGTGTGGGGGACCGATGGGTAACAGTGTGTGCTATAAAAAGGGGCTGATCTAAGAGATTGGTCCCTACCAGATTTTGTGAGAGATTTGTTTCATGTGAGAGTGTGAGCTGCAGTTGTGTTTGAGGAGGTGCAGCTCCAGCTCCAACTCCAGCGTGGACCATATATTGGCAGCTGGAGAGGTAAGGCCCTTGCAGTAAACCACAGGAAAGTAGAATGCTTTAAGTGAAAACTAGTCAAAGACCTGAGTACAAGTAACACAGGATCCCAGGAACACTTGTTTTTATAACTTTTATTCCAGACGCTCCAGATCTAGAACCTTTGACCAGCATTCCCTTGTTTGTGTGCATTTCTTTCTTAGATAATGTATTCTTGACCCACATAATGTCGTTTAATAATGAATAAGGTAAACAATCCCCCCCTCTTCCTAACAAATGTAATATAAAACATTCAGCCCACGGTCTCTACCTAGGGTTTCTGCAGTTCCTCACTCAAAGAATCATTGAAAAATAGAGCTGGAAAGGACCTCAGGAGGTCATCTAGCCAACCGTCTGCTCAAGGCAGAATCATCCTAATCTAAACCAGCATATCTAACTTATTCCTGAAACTACGCAGAAAAACCCAAGACATACCAGCCCAAAATTCTCATAAGTACTCATGGAAAATGGGAGTTAGGTGAACAGCCTCTGAATCAAAACTCTCTTGACCTTAAATGCTGGAAACTACAAGTGGGAGAGGAAAAAGGGAAAAACTCTGGCCATATGCTGTTCACTTTCCTTTTCAGCATCCATTCTCTGCCAATGTGCAACACAGGATACTAGACAAAGTGTACCTATGATCTGACCCAGTAAATAACAGTTCTTACATTCTTACCTTCCACAGCTAAAGCAGGGGTATCTGACAGATGGGAGGGACTGCACCCTCAGGAAGTCTGCAGATGACACCAAGATGGGGAAAGTAATAGGTATGATGAAGGGCAGGGCTAGGATTCAGAGAGACCTAGGGAATTTGGAGTACTGGATCAAAAGAAATCTCATAAAGTTCAATAAGGAGTCCTGCACCTACAGCAGAACAATCTCATGCACCAGTACAAACTGGGGACTAACTAGCTAAGAAGCAGCTCTGCAGAAGAGGACCTGGGGTTACAATGGACAATAAACTGAATATGAACCAAGTGTGCCCTTGTTACAAAGAAGGCTAACAGCATATTAGGCAGCATTAGTAGCAATGTTGCCAGCAGATAGAGGGAAGTGATTATGCCCCTCTGTTATGAATGGTGAGGCCACATCTAGAGTACTGTGTTCAGTTTTTTGCCCCACATTATAAAAAAGGTTGTGGACCAACTGCAGGGAGTCCAGCAGAGTGCAGTGTCAATGGTTAGAGGACTGGGGAACATGATTTATAAAGAGAGGGTGAAGGAACTAGGTTTATTTAGTTTAGAAAAGAGAAGACTGAGGGGGAACTTAATAACAACTTTCAGCTACCTGAAGGGTGGTTCTACAGAGGACGGAGCTGGATTGTTCTCAGTGATGGCAGATTACAGAACAAAGAGCAACAGTCCCAAATTGTAGCATGGGAAGATATGAGGAAAAATTCTCTCACTTGGAGCGTAGTAAAGCCCTGGAACAGGCTACGGAGAGAGGTTATGTAATCTGCATCTTTGGAGGTTTTTAAGACCCAGATAGACAAAGCCTTGGCTGGGATGATATAGATAGGGCTGATCCTGCTTTGAGCAGGGGGCTGGACTAGATGATCAATCCCAAATTGGCCTCGTCAGCCATCTTCAGACCCATAGATAAGGCAATCATGGAAGACAATAATCCTCAACCACAAGGATTTGCTGATGCTGCTCCAGGACTAGATAATCTCCTAAAATCCCTTCCAACCCTAGTTTTCTATAATTCTATATGACCTCCTATGTTTCTATAGCCTTCTGATAGATGGACTGTGGGTGGTAGGGAAGAAATCTCTTGTCACCAGTCAAGTATGGAAGCCCTATATCTATATTCCATTACAGAATGGAGCTGAATATTTATTTTCTCATATATCAGATGCCAATTTTGTTATTAAAGTAGTTGGACACATGAAGGAATTATAATTGAGGGACAGAGTAGCTCAACTGCACAGGCCAACAGGAATGGAAACTGAAAACAGAAGTAGAGCAAGAGACAGCAAAGTCATTTTTCAAGTTTTTTCTTGCCTGAACGTTCTGCAAGACTCACTTCAAGAGGTGCAAAAGTTACTCACAGGTCAACCTACATTCTGCACACATGAGATTATTGCAATGCTGGCAGCTACAGCCTGTAAGGTAGAATAAATATGAAAACCAAAGAAACAAAAGGTGCTAAGATGAGACTTGGATTTTCCCTTTTAAACAAAATCAAAATATATATTAATGCACTACTAATAGTTATTTGTACAGCACAACTGATATTAAAATTCGTTTTTAAACAATCATATTAAGCCAGAATGAAACTTAGCCTGACAAAGGGTTTTTGAACCCAAAAGCTTGCTTAATAACTATTCTGCAACCATTTGGGTTGTTCTAATAAAAGATGTCAAATTCACCCAAGGAACCTTGTCTGTCTTGGAAACTAGTCTGCACTGGATATTTTCAGTTACAGTTACTAGGAATATTCATCCTGAGCATTCCCTCAACAGAGAAATGCAAAAGCACATGTAAAATATGCCAAATCAGTCTACACACACACATGCTTTAACTGAGGGAAAACACCTGATATTTCAATCTCCACAGCTGTATAATCTTTACATGTGGGTGGCTCTGTGTGGGTTGATGAAATAAAGGATGAAAAAAGGAAAAGCATTAAATCTAAGGACACACCTGAGAGTTATCTTCCTTTTAACTAATATATTACTTTATTTGAGTTTCGTTAATCATTTTCAGGAAAGCATGTTGTTTTCTTAACTACATTTGCAGTAAACATTTCAGCTGCTTTGCCTATTTAAGCACTATATTTTTAAAACTGATTATTGATTTGAGGTACTACAGGCAGAAACACTTTACAAGGGTCTGGCTTTTAGAAAAAGTTAAAGATCCAAATTTGAAAGACGCAACTGATTAAATCAGACATCTAAACCAGAAGCAACCAAATCACTGTCTGCTTTTGGAAATGTATGCCAACTGCTAATATGGTATCCTAGAATATCAAGACTTTTATAAAGTCACAGAAAAAGCATAAAGTTAAAATGTTGGAAGGAACTTCAAGCTGAATCTCCAAATCCAATTTGAATCGGGAGACCAAATCGATTCAAAGGTCTCCAAATTGATTCAGAAAAGATTCAGAGCATTTTGGGCAGTCCCCATCCACTGCCGCAGGGAGCTGGACCTGGATAACATGCCGGTAAGTGGAGGGGGGGGAGGGCTGAAGAAGTGGGGAGGAGGGGACCCGACATCAGGCCCCACCTCTGCCTGCACCCTCAGCCCCCCTGAATACCACCTGACCCCCACCCACTCTTCAGCCCCATCAATGGCTTCTCCCCCACCTCAGTGTCCTGGCTCTTTAAAAAAAAAAAAAAGCCCCACAGTCACTGGCTGCTGCAGCAGCCATTGGAGCCTCTGGTGGTTCGTGGCAGAGCCCCCTCACGCATTGTGAGGCAGTGGGGATCGCCTGACCCTTCCCCAACACCCGCAGAAGCTACCAAGTACAGGACATTTTCTTTTTTTTTCCCCTTCTTTCTTTTTCTCAAAGAGCCAGGACACTGGGGCCTAGCAGGGCAGCTATTGACAGGGCCACGAGAGCAGGCGGAGGATGCAGGCTCGTGGAGACCCGCAGCGCAGCATGGAGCAGTGGGGGCAGTGAGGGCAGTGGGGATCACCCCTGTGCCTGGCAGCAGTCAGTGAATGCGGGGCTTTTTTTTTTTCTTTTAAAAGAGCTGGGATGCTGAGGCTGGGTGGGGTCATGGCAGAGCCCCCCACACAGCACAGGGCAGTGGGAGGCAGCAGCGATGACCCCCCTCTCCCTTTGGAGGGAGCTGGTGAGTGCAGGGATTTTTTTTTTTAAATAAACCAGGATGCTGGGGCCAGGCAGGGCATCCATTGATGGGGCTGGGAGAGCAGGCAGGGAATGGGGCCTGTTTGATTCAGAGATCTGGCCGATTCAGCTATGACCGAATCAATTCAGGGCAGTGATTCGAATCACCGAATCAAATCACTTTCCCCTAAATTGGCCAAATCCAAACTGAATACTAGCCACTTAGCACAGGCCTAATACTTATCCAGGCTCTTCTTGAAAGCCTCGCATGAAGGAGATTCTACAGGTTAACCAGGGAAAGTATTTTATTGCCTCACTGTTCTAAGAGAAACATTTTTTTCCCGATATTTAGTCTAAATCTCCTTTCTCACAATTTAAAAACATTGCTTGGTATCCTGACCTCTGCAGCAGGGGAGAACAGCTATTTACCCTCTTCTTTATGGCAGCCTTTCAAATATTTGAAAACTGTTCTCTAGTCCACTTCCTCTTACAGCTTTCTTTCCAACACTTCATCTTTTTTGTCACTTATCTCTGGACCTTCTCCAGCTTTTCCATATCCTCCTCCTAATACTTCAAGAACTGCCCATAGTACTCTAGAAGATGAGGCCTAACCAGCCTCAAGTAAAATGGTTCTAACCCCTGTTGATACAGCCCAAAATTGTTTGCTTTTTTTTGCAACTCAATCAAATTACTGACTTGTGCTGAATTTGTAATCCATCCAAACCACCAGAACCTTCTCAGCAACACTACTGCCCAGGCAGTTGTCTCTTATTCTGCAGTTGTGCATTTGGCTAGTCTTCCCTAGGTATATAGCATTTTGTCTTTTTTTGTGCTGAACTTGTCTCTAGCCCAGCTTGCCACACTATCAAGGTTCTTTTGAATTCTATCTTCTAGAGCAGAAGCAGGCAAAATACGGCCTGTGGGCCGCATCCGGCATGCCGCACCATTCTATCTGGCCCACAGGGCCCCTAAAACATTTTAAATTAATATTTATTTGCTCCTGGCTGCCTGTCAAAGCTGACAAGAACCAGAGGTAGTTGGAGCCAGGGTGCCACGAGCCTGCCCTCAGCAGGGCTCAGCAGCCCAGCCCCACTCCACCCCCAGCCATTTCACTTTCTTATTGTCCCTGCCCTGCTTCCGCACCACATGGCTCCTGGCTATATGGCCAGACTGGGCAGCACATGGCACATCAGTACGGGGATGAGTGCATGCGCACAAACAGGAAAAGTATGTGTGTGTGTGTGCAGGCAGGAGTAGAGTGCGTGCATGCATGCGTGCAAGCAGCTGAACCAGGTGGAGAAGCTGCTTGGCACAGCCAGCTCCATGCTGCTCTAGCAAAGTGCCTCCTGTATGCAGGGGGGGCTGTGAGAGCAGCAGCATGGGGCTGCACCCCTCAAACCAGCAGCAGACATTTTGTCAGGGCAGCAGGGAGTTCACAGCAGTGAGGAGATCCCTGCACAGCTCCACTGCTCCCTGCTCTGCCAGATGATGTCCACCAGGCTGCAGAAGTGCTGGGGGAAGGAAGCAGGGCAGAAGCTCAACCCCACAGCCTGCACCTGCCCTGCATACAGATCTGGGGGGCACGGGTCCTCTGTGCTCCCTGGGAGTGTGCACAGCAGAAGGGAGCCAGCCCTCTCCCCCTCCCCCAGACAAGCCACCTGCAGTTCCAGCCTGTTCCCCACTGGGGCCCTGCAGCTGCAGGTAACCCAGGTCTCAAGCCCCAAGCATTGCCTGGCTGGGCAGCAGCCCCAGTCCTGCCTAGCTCCCTCCCTACAGGGGCCTCATTCCCCCTCTTCCCCTCCCCACTTAACCTGCTGGAGCTTCTCTGCAGGCTCCCTGGTGTCTGTGCTGAGTGATTAAAAGTGCCTCAGCACAGACGAGTTCTCAGCACAATGAGAGTGTTCGGTTGCAAGGGATTCCCCCTTAAGGGTCCCACCAAACCTTTGGATCAGTCCGGCCAAAGCTTGCATCTGCACTGTTTGCAGGCGTGCTTTCGATTGGCTTAACGTAAATTATTCATACGTGGTGGCTAGCAATTGGCTCACTAGCTGTATAAAAACTAGGGCAAGTTTCTGCCCAAGTTGGAGAGAACTTCACATGCTCATCGGAAGCAACTTTCACGTGCATCTAGGAGCGGACTTGGAGGCCTGATCAACCACCAATGACTCCCCATCACCGAAATCCTGACGTACCCCATACCCTGCATGCTCAAACAACATCGGTGTGCCACCCAGTTTTCTTCTTTGTTGCAACTTTACGGAGCGTGCCTACACTGTACTCCAGTTTTTAAGTAAAGTTCTTTTTTAATTCAACCGACAAGCTTTTTGTGCCTAATTCCACTCCACTGGCGGCCCCATCCGGCCACTCTCGGTCCCCACACCTGGGACAATGTATATGTACATGCACATGGTGCCCCCTGTCTCACCGCCTTCCTCCCACTCCCTTCCAGCTCCCTGCAGGCTGGAACTACTCTGCTAGCTTGTAGGGAGCTCACTGCACAATTGCAAAATCCATGGGTTTCTCTGGTAAAACAAGAAATCCGTGTTTGCCTCTGGTAAAAAGTAAAATCTGTGGTTTACTTCATTTTTTCTGTGGGAAATGGAAAACCCAGATCCCTACTACTCACAGAGATAGAGGTAGTTTTATGGGTTGTTGCAGACTTGGAGAGACTCCAGGACCTCAGCAATCAAGGCTGATAGGATCTCTGGAAACACTGACAGGACTCTCAGAGAACCAAATCTATAGCCAGATGAAAGGGTAAGAAACTTAACTTGTGTTTTTGCTCCGTCTTGAAACTTATGGTCAAATTATGTTATATAATTCTTTTCTCCTTTACAAAAAAAGCCTTTTGTTGTTTAGTCTTGTTGGTGACTGCCTGCAGTAAAGAATGATCTCCAAGCTAACCCATTACACAGAAAATTTCTTTCACAGCCCAAAGGAAATCCACCTAGGCAATGGAACTGAGGCTTGAGGGATAAGAAGTTATTCCAGGGCAAGCCTTGATCTGTTCCTTGGGACAAGCTGTATCTTTATCTAACCAAAAAATTTGATTTACTTGTAAGAATGTGAAAAGACCTACTAAAAATCTAAGATCATTGCATTCCTTTGATCCTACCAACTGACTTTGTTTGGTAGACAAAGTTACCTAAAGTTACCTAACTAGATCAAGTTAGTTTGATGATTCATAATCCATGCTGGCTGCTAGTGCTAGTGATCAGCCTTTCCTCTTCAAGGTGTTTAACAATTGAATAAATTTGTTCCAGTAACTTCCTGGGCAAAGAAATCAGGATGATGAGTCTATAAATTCCCAGGTTCTTCTTTTTCCCATTTTTTAAACTTGAGTTCCAGTCCTCTGGAACTAGATTTCCCACATTTTCTGTGACTTTCTAAATTTTATCATATTTTGCTTCCCCAAACACAGACCAACAATTCTCAACCAAGCTATGTAGTGACATACAAGGAGGTTTTATTTTCTATGGATATAAACTTCCAGGAAGAAAGTACAGAAGATCTTACAGCAACTTGCTGCGTGTACTCCTTAGTTTCCATTCCTTTTTTAAATGTCAGTCTCTCACTAATATGTGCTGATTAAAATAATGCATTTTCCCCATTTATAAAATTCCCTTGCACCTCTAAGCAGGTTATTAAATACAAAAGTAACATAAAATCAACACACATATCAGAGGAGCATGTAAAATACAAATGACACCACACCAATCCAGCACTCAACCCTTTTTTACCTATCTGGTAAAAACCTCAGTAAATACCTAGGTCTTGAAACATGCTTACAGAGTCAACAGACTTATGCTGCATTGTGGCACCCAAAAAGCAAATTCATGGGATGACTCACTAACAAAAAAATAAGTCATGGTCCTCTGCCCTCAAGACCAGGTAGCAGAACCATTTTCTTTCTGGTTACCCAGAAAGAAAAAGCTCCAATGCTCCTAGATGCTCCAATGCCCAAATGTTTACACGTATTTTCATTCCCTTTTTGTAATTGTTTAAACAGAACTAGACCTGGTACAGGCAATTTCAGTGTTTTAATAATTACTTAAAATTTAAATGTACAAAATGTTAAACCTAAGGATAGTAAAATCCAGTTAAGCTCAATCATTAGGCTAGAACACGATTAGTAAGGCAGCTTCTAAAAATAATTGTGATCCAGACTGTATTTAATTCTCTATTATATAAAACCAAAATCTGAACCAACACCCAGAAAAAAATATATTAGAAGCCAGCACAGATTACAAAGTATGGGTGTAACATGACTGGAATTCAAAAACACTCCTAATCAGGGAACTACACTTTGAACTTGAAGTACCAAAGTAGCCCCAAAGAGTATATTTTAATAGTTCAGTTTGGATTTGAATGTGTATGGATAGTTTTATCAAGGCTTATCTCTTCAATATACGTATATACAGTTCTTTTCAGAACGCAGTAGGCACGTCTACCTGAGACGCTAACTGTGCAGTAGCCAAATAATACTGCATAGTTAACACATCACTCCACAAACAATGCTAATTATTATTATTAGGCTACTGTGCATTAGCATTACTAAAAAGACATTTGCTGGCCCTCCTGTGCAGTAATTTTAGTTAATGTTCTTTTATTTAGTACTTGATTACAAATATTAAATAAATGCACAGCAACCACTGCATAGTAGCATCTTGTGTAGATGTGCCCATTGTGAAGTTGAAAATCCATTTTTATTTGAAAATGTTGAGCCTAATACTATTAAAAGTGGGTCTTCAAATCACCATAGCTAAAATGTTAAGGGGAAAAATATTTATTTTTTTGCCCTCTTAATTTGTACAGTGGACATTTTTTCTGTCATTAGTTAACACTGTTTTGTTTGCTTCCAGCGGTAAAAACACAATATACTATTAGGGCAGTGACATGGTAGGGTCTCTCTCAAACCTTGCCAAGGGGTACTGGAACAGTACCTGCCAAGCTTAAATTTGGGGAAATTAAAAAAAATAAATAAATCAAGAAGCACAAGTGCCCAGAAAGAAAAGGAAGCAGAGTGTTTTAATGGCTCAAGTGCTTCTCAACCCTGACCAAGAAAACCTTGCACACAGAGAAGCAGAATTAAAAAGTAATACTGTAACCTTTTAAAAAATATATATATTTTCTGTTTAAATATCAAGGCATACTATGAAAAGGCTGTTACTTCTAAAAATTGATTTATAAAAGTTCAAGTTGAAAGTTTCCTATAAGCAGCAATATATCATGTAAGTGGTACAATACTGAGTGGTACAACTTTATTTTCAGACAGCTAATTACCAGCAATTTTATCTTCCCATTAACAACTTCAGATATGAATCAGAAAATATCATATAAGCTTTAATTGCTACCAGCAAGTTGAGAATGCTGTTCCAACAAGGTAACTATGCTATATTTCAGCACTTCTGGCTCACTGCTTGCTGCTCAATTAATAATTGTGATTCTGCAAAACATAACCATATTTTTATGCTGCTAATTGAACTTTTAAAGCTAGTTAGCTCGTGCCATGGTACAGTGCTTTGAAAGCTTATTCTTGTTTGAAAAAAAAGAAACAGAAACCGTTAGTTAACACAGCATAACATACCTGCTGTCACATACCCATTTGCAGGGTACTGCCATAGCCCCAAGCTTTACTCCCTGCTGTCCCACTGCATGTCCCACAAGCTAAGTGCTATCAGATTTTCTACAAGGATCAAATTAAGAGTTTACACTATATCTAAGAAAAAATATGGAACTATACTCCTTCCTATACTATACTAATTCATATTGGTTCAAATACTGTATTTTCTTACATACAATATGAACCTATTTCTTCAAAATCAGCTCCCTAAAATTGTGGTATGTGTCTCAAGTGGGGAAGTTGTTTTCTTGACTGGAATTAAAGCACTACAAGACAACATACAGGACCTCCATCTAACCCAGGGGGTACACAGCCCCACTAGGGGATACGCCTTGTTGGATTTGGTCCTGGCCATGGGTGATGACTTGGTACGGGGTCTGCGGGTGCTTGACCACCTGGACAATAGCGATCATTGTCTGCTGGAATTCACCATCCAGCGCAAGGTGGTAAAAGCCTCCAGAAAGGCAGCAGCCCTTGACTTCAGCAGGGTGGACTTTAACAAGGTGAGAAAACCAGTGGGGGAAGCACTGAGATCCCAAAGTAGGAAGGAGTTGAGTGTCCAGGTGGAGTGGTCACTCCTTAAGGAGACAATCCTCCAAGCCCAAAGGGAAGTAATCCCTACATGAGTCAAAGGAGGCAAGAGAGCGCAAAGGCCCCCATGGCTCACCAAAAGCATCCAGGAATGTCTCCAAACAAAAAAGGAGGCGTACACCCATTGGAAGGGAGGGGCCATCACAAGAGAGGGCTATACCTCGGTAGCTTGGGAATGTACCAAGGTGGTCAGGAACGCAAAGGTGGAAATGGAGCTAGGACTAGCGACGCAGATCAAGGACAGCAAGAAGTCCTTTTTCAAATATATAGGGGGGCAAAAGAAGGTGCCAGGTAATGTGGGGCCTCTGCAGGACACGCTAGGAAATCTGGTCATCTCACATGACGGTAAAGTTAACATATTCAACAATTTCATTGCCTCCATTTTCTGAGGAGGGACCCGGATATTTCCTCCACTGACACCCCTGAGGGCGGCACACCCAGGCCTAAGATTAATGAAGACTCTCTCAGGGAACTTCTGGAGGGACTAGATGTATTTAAATCCACAGGTCCCGATGACCTCCACCCCACAGTGCTGAAGGAACTAGCAGGGGTCATTGCAGGACCTCTGGCGCAGCTCTATGAGCACTCATGGCACTCAAGCAATGTGCCAAATGACTGGAATAAGGCCAATGTGGTCCCCACATTGTCAAAAAAGGGAGGAAGGAGGACCCAGGAAAATATAGGCCTGTGAGTCTTACCTTGGTCCTGGGGAAGCTTTTCAAAAGAATTATCCTGGCACATGTCCAGGAATGGCCAGCAGGGGAGAGTATTCTTGGGGCAACCAGCATGGGTTCACTAGGGGCAGGTCTTGTCAAACCAACCCGGTGGCCTTCTATGACCAGGTCACCAAGTCCATGGATGCAGGTGTCACAGTGGATATAGTCTTTCTGGACTTCAGGAAGGCCTTCGACATAGTCTCTCACCCCCTTCTCATTAAAAAATAGGGGACAGTGGTGTTGATGCCTACACAGTCAGATGGGTCACTAGCTGGCTGGTGAGCCACACCAAGAGGGTGGTGGTGGATTGGTCGGTCTTATTTGACCTGGAGGGATGTAGGCAGTGGGGTTCACCAGGGCTCGGGCCCACACTATTCAACATCTTCATCAGTGACTTGGGCGAGGGGGTAGAAAGCACCCTGTTCAAATTTGCAGACAACACTAAGATGTGGGGTGAACTGGGTATGCTGGTAGGAAGGAAAAGGCTGCAAGCAGATTTACAGGTTACAGGGGTGGGCCGAAGAGAACAGGATGGGGTACAACACTGACACGTGCAGGATAATGCACCTGGGGAGGAAGAACCAGTGGCACATCTACAGGCTGGGGAACTCCCTTGTTGCCAGTGTCGAGACAGAAAAGGATCTTGGAGTCATCATTAATGCCATGATGAACATGGGCCGACAGTGTGGGGAAGCGGTCAGGAAGGCCCAACCATACCTTGTCATGCATCCACAGATGCATCTCAAGCAGGGCCAAGGAGGTGATCCACCCCTCTATGTGACACTGGTCAGGCTGCAGCTGGAGTACTGCGTCCAGTTCTGGGTGCCGCACTTCAGGAGGGATGTGGCCAATACGGAGAGGGTCCAGAGGAGGGCCACCCGCATGATCAGAGATCAGCAAGGCAGGCCCTACGAGGAGAGGCTGAGGGACCTGAACCTGTTCAGCCTCCACAAGAGAAGGCTGAGAGGGGATCTAGTGGCAGTCTACAAACTAGTCAAGGGGGACCAGCAGTCATTGGGAGAATTCCTGTTCCCCTAAGCATTACTGAGAGTTACAAGAAACAATGGGCGCAAGCTAGCGGAGGGTAGTTTCAGGCTAGACATTAGGAAGCGCTATTTCATTGTCAAGGCGGCTAGGACCTGGAACCAACTTTCAAAAGAAATGGTGCTGGCTCCTATCCTGGCAGTCTGTAAAAAAAGGCTGGATGAACATTTGGCTGGGGTCGTTTGACCCCAGTACTCTTTCCTGCCACAGCAGGGAGTCGGATTAGATGATCTCCTCAGGTCCCTTCTGAACCTACCAACTATGAAACTAAATTACTTGGCAGATAAATCTTCAGAAAGCAAAGGGCTATTATTCCAATACCTTTCATGTGATGAAACATTAACACATGCAAAAACATTTTAGTATGTTACTTTTGTACGATACTGTAGCCTACTGAGTTACTGTATGACTTTTGTACGAGACTCTAGCCTACTAGTTACTGTATGAAACATTCTCCAAACTTCCTATGGCCCAAAACACACCAAATGGATCCAGACTATGCCGGGGCAGGAAATGTAAAACCTGCCAATGTATTTCCATCACTCTCACAATAACTACATCCCACAACAGAACCATCACCATTCCTGGATCTTATACCTGCAATTCCAGAAGTGTAATACACCCCATGCAGTGCACTAAGTGTCCTGATAGAAAACATGTAGGAAAAACCAAACAACAACTGCGTACAAGAATGAACACACACGGAAAATCTATCAAAGATAAAAATGCCCAATAACCTGTGGGTACACACTTCTCACAAGACAATCACTCTCTCTCCAGTCTCTCAGTTCTAATCCTCAAAGGGAATTTATACAATACCTTTCATAGACAAGTCTATGAACTTCACTACATAAATCTATTGGATATAAAAATCATGGACTAAGTACAGACATTGGATTTATGGTACATTATAATCTGCCTGCCATCTGATAACCCCAGGTAACCTCTCTACATTTTACCAGCTACATTCTATCACCAGGTCAACATTTCCCCTCTTTTCATTTGCCATCTACCTGTCTCACACCTATTGTCTCCCATGGCCTCTGATCCTCACTGTCATATATTTGCATTTTCACTGACGTGCATTTTGCATATTGGGTTCTATTCCAATCAGGAGAACACAAAACAATAGCAGACTCTCCCTATGCCTGCAAGGTGTTTGTGCCTGAAAGCTTGCAAAGAACAATTTTATTTAGTTAGTCTAACAAAGATACCACATTTACCCACAGAACCTTGTCTGTGTAAAACATTGGCAGTTATTTTACACTTTGATATTTACAGGTATGTCTGATGTACAACTGACCCTAATATCATTCATTCACTGTCAATTTACATTTTTTTATCCTCGTGTAAAAGATGAATGGCAGTAATTGATAGCAAAGTTCTCAGCCTTCAAAAACAAATATTATTGGTTCTTTGCCATCCACCGTTTGTGAATAAAAATAAGATCATCATTTGAAAGATGGAAAAAAATGCAACCATCAGGGATAGAAACACAAACTTATATTACACCTTCATCCCCATGTTTATCTAAGTTATATTAACACATCCATACAGTAACATCCATCATGCTATATGATGCTCCTGCACACAAATAACATTTTGTCCAGTGTAACTATTCAATTGTAAAGAAGTACATTGTAATTGATTTGCATGTCACAGTAACCAAGTCATACCCTAATATTAATTAGTGATAGTACTGTTCTTTTAATATTGCTGTCAAGTGTATTTCAGAACAGAGACGCCAATAACAATTATCTACTATATAATATTTTTTTGTTAAGGGAAGTGAATAAGAACTGAGGATCCTTATTCACTGAACGTAATTTGTTTCCGGCTTTTAAAAACACTTGTTCAAACTCTTCATAGTACAAGTTCTTCGATGGCCAGTGAATTATAATCTTTGGTTATCTTTCATTGGGAGATCAATGGTATTTATTTCAAGGGAACAGGTATGTATTACAACCTGCCTGTAAAATGCCTAATGAATTTGGAAACAGAATTGTTCCAAATGTCTACAAAAACTATAATATTAATTTTAATAGTCTTCAATAGGGGTGGCAGAAAAGGGGGAAGAAAGGATGCTGAAATATGATACTGAGCAATAGATTTCTACTACCTTTTTCAGAAATATCAAAGGTAAACCTTTTGAAGGACATCTTTGCTGATTTAATCTAAAAGTACCAAGAATAAAATAAGAATTTGCCTCAGATTAGAGGACTCTTCCAGCCCTCCATCTCTATGAATCTATGAAACCCATTATGCACAGTAAGAGACAACAATTAGCTACTTGAAAGGAACAAAATTAGGATCAAAATCACCTTAAAACCAAGTACCCTGTTTCTTGCTCATAATCCCCAAAATATAATCTTCATTTTATCATGGCTATCACATCCACATCAGTGCTAATAGTAGAAACTTACTTTAATGTAGTCAAAGCAAAAGCTAAGGCTTCAATGTTTAGTGAACATAAAAAAATCTGTCTTTATCCAGGAATCAGCCTATGTTAGTTTGGATGCGTGCAGTTATTGATCCATCTGGGAATGTTTTCTCTTCTCTTAATCTCACAGGGAACATTTATGCTTGATAATGCATAGCCTCATCTCTCTATGGCCAATTTCTCTGATTAAGAATAGTATATATGATACACATGTTGTAAGTGTTTAGTATTCACAAATGGTAAAATTCATGAAGTGCTTCCATGAGAAGATGAATAGAAAAAATAACGGAAAGTCTTACCTCTCCATATAAATATGCCTAACGTTTCTCAGTCAAGTAATGAGTATTCTTCATACCATGGTATATTCAGGTATTGAATCCTAGCCTAACAAACAGCTATAGACTCTCTCAAATACAGAAAAAAAATCCATAACATGTCGGACATATTAAAGGTGTTTCAACAATTTGCAAAGTAACATATTTGCATTTACAAAGGCTGCCCAGTTATACAATATCTGAATATATATTGAAAGAAAAAATTATTTTAAAAATTGCATATCAGCATTTAAAAACTTTAACATTCACAAATGCTTGCAATACATTCATTGCAGTGGCATGAGGTTATGTACATGGAGGTCAAAAATATATTCACAGACATCTTCCTTCTCTACAATGCCTGGGCCCCTCTCTAAAATTCCTCCTCTGCCCCTCCCCTCCACCCAAGTAAAGACAAACAGAGCCTAACAAAAGAAAGCACTGGCAACCTTTATTAATATAAATAATCTGTGTGCAATACATTTTTATTAGTTCAACACAATAGAAATAAACTGTGGTTTAATTCAGGATCACTCCACTGGATACCAAACTGCCAAACAGGTCCGGCAGAAAACTTTCACCAATCTAGATACATTATTAAACATTTAACCTGGCTCCCAAATGCCAGCTAAGATAGATTTTTCATTCAACTACCAAAAAGCAAGTTTCTAAAAAGAAAACAATTGTAAGAAAGAATGCTAGTCTATCTTACCTTTTAATAAATTATATTTTGTGTACACATTTTAAAAAAAACAACAAATAATTGTGTAAGAAGTTAGGGACTAGAAAACTACATAGAATTATGCAAGGTTGCAGACGAGCATACATGCACTGGGGTATCACTATTTATTGGATTTTAAGATGGCAATACAGGAAAGCAACAAAAACAATAAAGTTTCTTAGCTTCTTTTCCCCACTCAAATAAATACCTTTCAGGATTGAAAACTGTCTGCTAACAACTAGTATCCTGGGAAAGGCAACAGGCCTCAGCTTCTATATGGAGTTGGAGAATTCCTAATATCCCTTCCAGAGAAAAAGGATACACAGAGGTATGTTCCATGGATGACTGAAACTTATGTTTTGATTCCATGAATAGTAGCTCTGCTTCATTTGCATTAGAAACCATAGATAAATATACAGCTACATCACAAGAGAACCAGAGAGTTAACACAATATAAATATTTCTGGGATATAAAATACAAAGTAAAAAAATATATATTAATTCACATCACCATTAAAGAATAAAGTTCCACAGACAAAGTAAATTTACAGCTTTTCAACATGGACTACAAATCTTGACAAACCACTACCCATCCACTAGCATGGCCGCCAGAATGCCATCCATCTGGACCATCACTGACACGATCTTGTTATGAATAAAAATAATCTGAAATTCTACCGTCCCAGTTATTAATTTGGCCGAGAAACCACAATGTTATCCTTATTCCCTATACACTCTCAAGAACCCCATACAACTGGTCAAAGTTAACAGAATGGCGCAACTGATATATGATAGAGGTGCACGGATACATCAATTCCATATCAGATTGGCACCAATATAAGGAAAACTGACAGTATCAGCAATCAGCTGTTTTTATCTGATGTGGCCAATAACATTGCTGAAAAATCCCCTGTGCATGTGCGTAGCTACAGCACAGCACACAGGTGACCAGGAGTGCAGCCTCAAAGCGTGGAAAGCAGCATTGGGCTGGTAAGTCTGTTGTGGGGGAAGTGGTAGAGGGAAGGGAAGGGGCATGAGGGGGCAGACCAAGGGAGCTGTGTCTCATCCAAGTTGTGAAGTGGGGGGGCTCCCAGTGCTATGCGCACCTCATGGGGGCATGAGGAATGTGTGCCCACAGATCGGCACATGGGTCAAGAGTGAGTTGTCATTGCGGGCTCAGGCCAGGGCAGTGCCAGGCTCTTCCCAGTAGGGGGACTGGGCCAGGGCTGCCTTCAGAGCCCGTGGCAGCAGCACTGAGAAGGGGGCTATGGCAAATTTTGGCGTGGCCCAAGTCCTCCCCATAGCCCCCCTTCCAGCACCACTCCTACCTGCCCAAGCACTGCCACAGCTCAACCCCCTGCCAGGAAGAGCTTGGCTCAGCTCCAGCCCACAGTGACAGCCTTCTCGCAGCCCACACACAGATCCAAGGGCACCCACTCCCCATGTCTTTCTGGGGTGCGTGTAGTGGTGGAAGCTGCCACCCTCACTGCCGCACAAGCCGCTGGCAACTCCATCCCATGTCCTGCCCCAACCGGGCAGTGCCTGCCCCTGCCCCAACCACACTCCCTCACTCCCTCACCATGGGGGCCTCGGTCTTGTGATGACTGGCAAGTTCATTCAGCACTCTCAGATGGAGTTCATCCGGTCCTGCTGTCTTATAGGTATCCAGCCTCTCTAGCTGCTCTTTCACCAGTTCTACATTGACAGATGGTAGGGAGCTCAACTGTTGGAAGGGAGTTTATCAGCTCTACATTGACTGTTGGGCAGAAAGCAGGAAAGGCAGACAAGGTCAGGACCAGGATCTTTGGGTGGTGACAGCGTAAGGTTGGAGCTTAGGGAAAAGCTGCAATCTGCTCCCCACAGAACTGGCGCTTGTTGCAGGGATATGCGGGTAGCAGTTGGAAGAAGTTGCCACTGTGGGGGCAGCCAAAAACCAAGTGCAGCCACTGTGTTGCCCAGCCCTGATGTTGCACCCAGGAGGCCCTGCCACGAAAGCCATGGCCCGAGCTGCCCCCCATACCTGGACTGGGCAGTGCTAACAGACTTACCATGGGCCAGATAAAATCCTTTGGTGAGTTGGATCCTGCTCTCAAGCCATATTTTGCCTACCCTTGGTTAAGGGTAGCCCCTAGGCTGGAACATGTCACATGTTCAATTAAGATGCAATACGAACCAATGACAAAGATGTACCTGGAGTCTGGGAAAAAGTTAATTTAAACTGCCAACAATTGTATCTTTCATTTGCTATTATATTATGCATATATTATATGGCATGTTGCCATTTATGGAACAAACAACATACTACCCATGCCATAAATGTAAAATCTGCCTGGGCCCGAAGAAACAACGTCCTCACAGTATCCTGACAGAGCAGTTCAAATGCTTTATTTTTCTACCTGGGTAAATCATGCACCCCAAATGACAGGTACAGGTTGCATACACATGTAAAACTCTTACAATGGCTCTACAAAATCCGTACTGTATATTCTCTAAATAACCCATTTTCACTAAATTTACCATAACAAGATACAAGAGTTATTAGCATTTCCACTTTTTAGATTTCCAAAAATTCTGAATTTTAATTGTATATGTGTATGCCCTACTAGCTGCCTAAGAGAGATGTATGTAGCCAAAATTTAAAGGTATTTGAGAAACACCAGATATATACAGTTCATTTTTTTTTAAATATATTTAATAGTAAAAACAAAAAATTAAAGCCAGTTAACATTTTTTCAAACAAGAAAATGTACATTTCCCACACTATTCTATGAAATTTTCATAAATATTAATCCATTAAAATATTTTACTTTCATAAATGCTATAATCACAGTATACAACATTTGCATAAACTTGCTTAAAAATTAGCTAATTGATAATTACATCCTACACCAATTTAACAAAAATTCCTGCCACCGGGATTTTTTTAGCCATTGTAGCCAATAATACTTACTGATAATTATGGCTTCTGGCCAGGGCTCTGGACACCTGAGTTCCCTCTTCTTCATAGGACTGGGGCCCCCAGATGCCTGGGTTCCCTTGGGAAATGGTGAGTTTCCCCTTGCAGGCAGGCAGCATTCTAGCCTGCAAGGGGTCCTGCTTGGGGCTCCAGCAAGACACAAGGGGCACTACATGCATGTATTCAGCTGAACGCATGCACATGGCCAGGAATACAGCTGGGCAGTGTGGAAAGTAGCTCCCTACAGGTAAGTCTGTGTAGGAGAAAGGGTGTAGGAGAGGGAAGGAGCATGGGGGGGGCATATAAGGCCCCCAAGGTGAAGCAGGGACTGAGTGAGACACAGGCAGCGGCTGGGGGTGCTGCCCAGCCAGGTCAGTGAATGAGACCCAGGGTCAGGGCAAAGAGCAGGACAGAGCCCTGGGTGGCTTGTCCAGGGGGCAGGTGGGGGTGGCTCTCCGGCATTGTGTGCACCTCCCAGGGGAGAGGTGTGACCCCCAGATTTGTGCACGGAATGGATGCAGGCTGCTCGCCAGAGACTTGCAGCTCTCCACTCTGCTGCCTTTCCTTCAAGAGCCCTGCACTGACCGTTTGCCCTCTGCCCACATGGCAGTAGTAGGGTCAGCAAGTTGTGCCCCTGCTGCCAGGCAGGCAGGCGGTACAAACCCCCAAGCCCACAGCAGTCAGCCTGCATCCAACCTTGCCCCACTCAGCTCTGCTCATGGTGGAAGGGAGGGGAGAAGCAGGGATGATAGGTGGGCATGTGTCATCCTAACCTTAGGCCAACTGGGTCCTGCCCTTCTCAGGACTGGGTCCATTCAATCTCCCCCATGGAGCATGGAGGCTGGCCTTGCTCCTGGCAGCAGCAAAACCAGGCGGGGAAGGGACCCTTCTCCCTGCTGAAATCCAGCTTCCAGAATCCAGGGGAAAAGTGGCCCAGTTTCTCAACTTTCACATATTTTTTGAGTATAGAAAAATTTTAGAGAAATGTTTCTGTTGCAAAGAAAATCAGAAACATCACAGCAGATCAAAATGCTTTTAAATACTATGGAATCCTACTTGAAATCTCTGGATTTTTCTTGTGAATCATGTTGACACACCTAGCATTACTAACATGGTGTGCCACCCTGCAGCACTCTTGAAAAAAGCTCATAGTACCCAAAGGTGCCACAGCACCTTGGTTAAGAATCATTGATCTGAAGCCTCTATGAAGACTGAAAAATTGGTGGTTTAAAACTTTTTCAAAAAGCAGCTCATGCAACTTGATTCCAGAAAGTCTTCACATTATCATCTGTAGATAATGTCATTTGGGCAGATAGAAATGTTGTTCAGAACTTTAGATGGGATGGATTTACCAAGGGATTTTTTCACAGTCTTAACTATGTACTCACTGACATCGACCCATAATAATAAGGCATCTTTACACACATCAGAATATCATTAAAGACTTTAGAGGAAACGCTCCTAATATTACTAAACAAACTAAACTAAATTTTAAAATATAATGAGGTTGGAAAGTTTAAGATCTATATAATAATATTCTTACCAAAGACATAAAGAAGGAGGAAGACACTGATAGCAAAATCCATCTCTGCAAAGCCATGTTTGAGGATGAGCAAACATCAAGTTTGTAGGGTCATACAAAGCTGTGCGTAAATTCTAGGTCATTGCTTTAGGGACATCAAAAATTGAAGCTTATCCTATAAAAGTGCACAATATCACCCAGGCTCTAATAGACCAGGTTTTGATTCCTGTCATTTTACCTTTTGGTTCTATAAGCTGCTTTGATCCACATGACAATCCATCAGACCATGGATCCCTTGGAAGCTAGAAATCCCTTCTTTGAAGCTCCAAGTAAAATAAATCAGCTGTCAAACGTTTTGAACTCACTGGTTCTTCCTAAACAGCATTCAATGCCTGCTTAATATCCAAACAATGAAATGCCCATCCTGACTACATTTAAGATTCAAGCAAAATGAAAACCATCACTGCACTAAATCATTTGATTTTAAAGTAATTCAAAGTGATTTTTTTTATCTATTAAACATTGATTGAGTTGACAATGGATATTTAACTTTCAAGTACTGCAGATTTTAGTTTGAATACGCATATGCATTTGAATTTATCAAGCATAAAAATAATAAATAGAAGGCCAGCAATGGCATGGGGAAAGCACACAGATAAAATAAATGAAGAGGTATTACAAAAATGAACTACAATTATCCATAAAAGCAACCACTGATCATGGTAAGAAAGTGTTAACTAGAATAGAAACAGGGAAATATTTACTGGCCCCGGAGACCAAACTGCTTTTCTGCTTTGTGAATATATCAAAATTTATGAAAGGATAGCAGATGTTACCATCCACAATATCTCATGGGATTAATCTGCCTATGTCTTATATTTCTGTTTCAACGCATGAGTATACAATTGAACCTTGTACTGTGGTATTTCTAGAGATGCATTCCGCTGAGACAATAAATAACATTCAGGGGTTTGGGTTTTTTTTTACATAAAATTAAATTCTCAGGTTTAAACTTCCCAGCAAAGTTTACAGATTACACTGTACTAAAAAGATATTTCAAAAACACTGATAGAGTCAGTAAACAGACACAACAGACTAAAGCAGTATGGCTTGCTCTTCTAGCTACCAGTCATGGCAAAACTCAAACCATTTTAATATTTAGCTATCCACCTGCCAGCATTTCGGATCATGAGATGACAATATGAAAAATAACTATGTTGGGGCTCAGTTAGGAAGAATTCAAACTAACTGCAGTTTTTCTACTGGCTTGGCTGGGAGCAGACTTTAGCCCTTGGTTAG
This sequence comes from Caiman crocodilus, assembly GCA_030014935.1. Lineage (NCBI taxonomy): Eukaryota > Metazoa > Chordata > Crocodylia > Alligatoridae > Caiman > Caiman crocodilus. The sequence continues at coordinate 176,378,930 of JAGPOW010003316.1, forward strand.
GAAGTTTTATTTTTGGGAACTATCTGAAAGAAACTGCCAGCTTGGTGTGACTTTTAAGCATATATTTCCCTCTAAAATTCTGCCTGCTGTGAAACAAAAGTGAAATACTTTCTTACTGAGCTATAAGGAACAAATGGAAAGTTCCAGACCAGATGCAAACTTATGGGTAAGTCCAATGACCTACCCCTCAATTATCAGTACCAGATGCTTCAAGGGAACGATGAAAAAACACTATAATGGAAAACTATTCATAATTTCTTAAATGATAAATACTTTCCTCATACCTAATCCAATGATTCTCAACTATTTTAGATTCCATGAGGATTCAAAGTTTAGCAGCACCCTACTTCAAAAACTAATATAAACAGATTATGAATATTACAATTTTAATATTGCATTATATTATGACATTACATTATATTTATATGCAATATAAATATTGTAATAAGACCACAGCATTCTTTGCTTCAGGCTATTTCCCTGACTCTGCCTGACCCCGTACACATTTAATGCCAATGTAACTCCTGGATGCATCACACACTGGTCCAGCAAGAACTAGTGGGCTATTTTCTGTCCTTAGTTATCCCAGGGCAATCCCCCCTGAACTCAAGTCTGAGGGCCAAAGTAGGCAGAGCCTGGAGATGCCTGACTAGCAGGGATGACTTACTGGGCTGCACACATGGAAAATGGAGGATGCTGAGGGGGCTCAAGGGCAAGGGGATACAGAGGGATCAGTTGCCATTAGCACTTTTACAAAGAACTCATGGCATCTCAAATAAGAATCACTGCTGCAGTGGCTGTCATATGTCTCAAATCATACATATTTTGAATATATTATATAAAATTCTATGCAATGCAACTACTCATATTAATGACTAAAACATTCTTAAATACTGCAAAAAAAAATCTTACAATAGAAACCCATGGCAACTTACTAATTATATAGGAAAAACAATGCATTTCTCTTTCTTATTACATTTGCAGCACCATATACTTAGTAGTCCGGTGTTCTCTCTGTTGCAAGGGCATGCTGCCTCAGCACATGATGCTCCAGTATTTTTTCTCCCCCCATGGTTTTTTTTACCCTTGGATATCTAGGGGTTAAGAAAAACAGGGGGAAAAAAACCAAACAGTGCATACTCAGGCAGCATGCATTTCTAAAAAGCAGAGCTGGGCCACTAGGACCTGTGCTGTAGCTGCTGCCATGGCTGCAGCCCCAGAAGGCCCCCAGGACTCCAGGTAAGGCTGCTGCAGCCAGCACAGTGCTGGCCCCAGCCTCCCCTACTGCCCCTGGGTTAACTTGCCACGCACCAAAGCACACGTGGCACAAGTGTTCCCTGGGGACAAGTAGCTGTGGCACAAAGTGCACCGCTGCTACTTGTCCCTGGGAAATCAAATGGCCACGCACATCTAGATGCGCCTCCGGTGGTCAAACAGTTATATTGTTTGATATCATGGAACTTTTCAAAACATCCTTAAAAAGCTTTGAAAGACAACCACACTTCCTGCTAAGCTCTAGCTCTACAGCAGTTGACCGTGGGAAAATACAGCTTTCTCCAGATTGAGTCAACTGCCCGTTGCTGGTTTTACTGAGGCTAGAGTTATAGCTACTCTGTGTTGACCTGGCTCTCCAACAATTAAACATGTCTTCCTTCCAGGTGAGTTCAAAACCAAATTGTCCAGCATCATATGCCATTCCATGAAGCAGTAAGCAACTACTTCCTTCATGTTTTTGTTTTCAACTGGATGAGTAATACAAGGGCCTATAAAATCTGGTTCAGGTCATGGATGCAGGATATTTTTAGGAAACATTATAAAGCCTGTTTCCCATTTGGGATAAGCAAAGCGATTCTAAAAAAGCATTACTCAGTTTCCCAGAAGAGCACTGGAAGTTGTTGCTGCCTTGAGATTCAGTATCCCAAGACAGGGCCCCAGAGACAGTTGCATAATTGTAACTGCTAGTAACATAGAGCCTGTGGCTTCATTATACATCCATTCTCACCATGTAAATTGACACCCACATAAGCATATTGCAGTGATTGTGGTTTGCAGCATACCACCTCCACTCTCTCTTCCCTTCAATCTGAGAAGGCATTGTCAAATCACTAATAAATACTAGTCCTAGAACAAAATAGACAGAGGAACATAATGCTAACCATTTCAAATGCTGAAAATCGACTACTTTCCCATTCTCTGGGGAGTGGAAGGGTTTGTCTGTAACCAGCCTTCTACTGTCAGGCCACCTCTTCTGGTCTCAATAGTCTGTTCATAGTATCATAGTACCTAGGGTCAGAAGGGGCCTAGAGCAGACCATCTAGTCTGACCCCCCGTCAATGGCAGGAACGAGTGCCAGGGTCACAGGACCCCAGCCAAGTACCTATCTAATCTACTCTTGAAGACACCTAAGGTAGGAGCAAGAACAACTTCCCTGGGAAGCCGGTTCTATGTCCTAGCCACCCTAACTGTGAAGTAGTGCCTCCTAATGTCCAACCTAAACCTGCTCTCCAGGAACTTGTGACCATTGGTCCTAGTTACCCCTGATGGTGCCCGGGAAAAAAGAGCCTGTCCTATTTCCTGCTGATCACCCCTCAGCAGTTTATAGGCAGCCACCAGGTCCCCCCTCAGCCTCCGTTTACTGAG
>JAGPOW010003316.1:176381669-176391694 GCA_030014935.1 Caiman crocodilus
GGCGGCTCATGTTCATCTTGGCATCAACAATGACACCAAGATCCCGTTCCTCCACTGTGCTAGCAAGAGGGGAGCTTCCCAGCCAGTATGTGTGCTGGGAGTTGCTTTTCCCCAGATGCATCACCCTGCACTTCTCCATATTGAATCCCATCCTGTTCTTGTCCACCCACTCCTGCAGTTGGCCCAGATCCTGACTGTTATGAGGATTCTTTGTCAAAGGCATTTTAAAAGCCAAAGTGCAAGTTGGCTAGTCCTTGGTTCGTTTCCAGCAGTGATTCCCAAAGGGTGTGCTGCAGCACGAGTGTGCCAATGAACACAACAGAACTGTGCTGTGAAACCCCTGTGTTAGGAACTAAATGCCCTCCTCCACCCTGTGCGGCATGCAGGCCTGCCCCGCCTATTCTGTCCTGCCCTGCCCATCCCACCCACAGGTCACACTTCTCCGCCCCACCCCACCCCACCCATGGGTTACCCCTCAGAGGTCACCTCTCCCCCCTTCCCCTGGCAGACCCTCAGTCCCCCACTAACCCTCCCATCCTGACATATGTGATATCAGGCAGCCATTTTGAATTTATTTAACCTCCCCCTAATGTCCCTGAATGCCTATACTTAGCCTTTATACGCAGGTTTTTCCAATGATTTTATGTTATTTATTTAAAATTAATCAAAAGCACTTTTTTTAAGCACTTTCTATTAAATTTTAAAAGGTTTTTTTATTTAGATAGTCCTAGTGCCTACATTTTATGGCAAGCATACCAAAAAATGACAGGAACCTAGTATTCAATTTAAAGACAACTTTGACATACTGTGTCAGTGCCATAGCCTAGCTCCTGGGGTGCAGTTCAGAGCCCTTTGTCTTGTTTTCTACCTAAACTTTCTCTACTGTGAAGAGAGACTTCAAAGCAGAAATGTGCTGCTTGGGAACCCACCCAAGATAGCCAATATGAAATGTTCATAGAAAAAACATTTCAGAAAACCTTTTCAGGAAGTTAGGCACGCAAACACTGGACACTTTGAGAGTTAGGCTCCTAAATAACTTCTTCAAAATAAAACTGGGTTTTTTAAGGAAAAAAAAACAAAAGCAGGAAGAGGAGCAGTACAAATCCATCTCTTTTTCATATATAACTCAGTAGTGAAAACAATCACCCTAGCAGTAAAAAACATGGGTTCTAGCCCCTCCTTTACCTGAAGGTGGTTCAAAAGGAGTATTTAAGCATGTTATCCAAAAATTGTTTAACCAATGATGTAGCATAAATGTCCTTGTAAAAAAAAAAAAAAAAGTCTACAGCTGACTCCTAGAAAGTGATGGGAGTCTGCAGCCCCTTCAGTTGAGAAAATCCTAAAATCCATGTCCCTACCTACGGGGTGAGTGCTCTAACAAGTGACTTATTGTACAAGAGCAGAGAGTCAGTAGTCCCTTCCCTTTATCTTCCTTTTTTGTTTCTAAATAAAAAGTGGCTACGTTTTCTATGTAAAATAGACATCTGAGTAAATTAAGCATCCATGGAGCATGCCTAGCAGATTGGGATTTGAGAGACTTAGGTACAGGACTTAGGTGTAAGTCCTAGTTTGAAGACACTAGTCAGGTCCAGGTATGAGTAAGGAGCCAGGTACAACTTTGCTCCTCCCCCTACTCCAAAAAAAAAAAAAAAAGAGTCCTGGAGTTCTGGGAGTACAACAAAGCAGAGCATTAGGTATTTAAGGAACTTGAAAGAATGAAGAAATCTATATTTTTTACCATTAGGTACCTACAAGATTAGGATCATGTCCCTGGCCTTAAGTATGTAAATCCTTCCTAACTCCCTCTTTGCATACCTGACTGCTTTTGTGAATCTCAAGTCTAGTTCCTAGGAAGTGGGATACCTTCCAATGTCCCAGAGAAAATCAGTTTAAATAAGCAAAACTAGCAAGGCTTGAAAAACAGAAGAAATCAAAAGAACTAGTCATCTCGCCTTCCAAAGAAATCTGAACCAGGCTGTAACACACATATCACATTTGGCTTCATATTTTAAAAATCCCATGAAGTGAAGTAGTTTCCACTAACTGCAGATTTCCACACATTTGTTACATTCCCAACTAAGTATGCATATACTGAAAATTTTACTTACTTATACCTAGCTATAACAATCATATCATGTTTTACATTTTTAAAACAAAAATGATAGAAAAAAATATTGCAACTAAAGTGCAGAACACACATACCAATGCTAATTTCATCATCAGTTTCAGCATCTCCAATACACTCAAACTGAAAATCTTGAAGAGACTGGGAAAATTTTTGTACTGCCATGGATAAATCTACAATAAAAAAAAAAACACACAAACAAGATGTTAAATTATTTGGAATAACTATATCAAAGAGTGTACAGAATTTTACATACCTATTTTATTTACAAGAAATACTAGTATCCTTTTTGAAAAGTAATCTCACACAAAATAAAAGCAAAATGCTGACCATTCAGACCAGCTCCAAAAGCTAATGAAAAAAATATATTAAATTCCTGATCCCAAGCACAATAAAGAGAACCGCATTCACGCTGACAAACAAATATCAGTTCTCTTAACTTCTTTAAAGAGAAGTAATTGATATGGGGTCTGAAGCTTTACACTGGCAGCAGCACAATGTAAGCAAGCAAGGATACATACATAAGGGCCACAGAACTGGACTCAATCAGTACTAGGGTAGTATCTTAATATATTTCTTCCAGATCTCCGTCTCTACAGAATACACAATTAATGAAGAATATTCTGCAGATTTTTTTTAAATAAGGAAATGAAATATGTATGTTTTCAGCCATTTGCCACTCAACTAAAGGCCCACGGATAAAGAACATTGTTTTTGAGTCATATCTACAGATCTTCAGTTTCAATCAAGTTAAAACTTAACAGCAAAAAGTTTGATCTTAATGGTAGGCATGTTCTAGTACAAAGTATTCATAAATATGGATAATCAAAACGTTCTCAAAAATTCTTTCAGAAAAATACATGAAGGTGAGCACACCTATATTAAAACAAGATGAATCACAGTTGTGTCAGTTTAGACAAAATGCTGCATAACATATATTCTCGATAGTCCCTGGAACATATTAGGAGTATCAATGTGGAAGCGAAAAAATGAGAAAATATAGATTCATATCTGAAAAACCTAGAATAAAAAGCTTCAGTATGGACAGGAAATTAGCCAAAACCTATATGACCATTTTTCCAAAAGCATCACTGCTACATTTAAATCTGATTACAAAGCCCCAGAGAGTTTTATGCTTCTAAAATTACATGCATTTATTAAGTGTATACAAGGAGCTCCTAATTATATAGCGTGTGAAATACAAACAGATCTTCTCCTGAAGAAATCTAGAATATAAATGCATGGATAATATTGGCATGGGCTCTCAAATTTTCTCCATACATCAGTTAATTTTGAGGCTGAAATATACAGAATATATCACTATGTTCAGTGAAAATGGCACAAAGTTTTAGACAGTTACAAATCAAGAACAAACAATACCCTACCAGGATGCTGCCCCCTATTCATGCTCTGTATCTACTTCTTTCTTACTGGCCTCTAGCTATCAGGCATCAAATTAATCAAATGACACCCCTTATCTCAACCTCCCATTATTCATTAGCTTTTACTTGAAGCATTGTTGTACACCAGTCCAAAAAAGAATTAAGACTCTTTTAGAATATCCAGAGATGAAAATAATTATTTTTTCCATTACATGGTTATCTGATACAAAGCTGTATTGTGTGTATCCGCGAAAGTAGTTTTTGGTAAATAAGAGAGAAAGGAGTTTGGAGACTAACCAATCTTCCATTTGGATATTATTTGACCCTAATGGCAAGTCATTTACTCTCCTAAGAGAATATGGTCGAAATTCAACCCCCCACCTTCCCTCCCAAAAAAAAAAACTGCAAAAGTTTTTAAATAAGTATCTGTCCTGGTCTTAAGATTTTTGAAAAAATGGGAACTGCAGTTGCTATGAAGTAAGACAAGCCAATAAATCAGAATTATCAACCAGTATGTATACTCTTTAAAACCAAAATTTGGAAAAGCAATTTTCTTGAAACTTTATCTTTTTGTGCCTGTAGTCCAACTATAAGGGTTTTTTTTACTATTATTCCAGCAGAAAACACCACTGTTTGCATTTCCTTTCAATGAACATAAGCAACTTAAGAAAGTTTTCCCAGATGTGAAGTCTCATAATCTTACTCTTATAAATTCAGCTTTATCTTCTTTGACTGACTCTGCGCCATAACACACTGGCATTTGTAGCTTCAAGAGTACAAATTGAATTACTGTTACTAACAACAGAGGCTCATCTAGTAGTCCCCAGATATTTTGAGCTACTGTACTATCTTCATAATGTTCTGTGCAACGTATGTTTTCTATTAAGAAAGGCAGAATTAAATATACACTTGTGAATGTGCTGTACACTTAGCAAATGTGTGTTATTCTTAGGTGTATGGAATTTATCCAGCAGTACTAATGTATTATTTTAACAACTTAGATGTTCTGGTTTGTATACCTGAAAGTAGAGCTTTTGTAGTGGAAGAAGCAAAAAATAATCTGCGTAAAAGCTAAATCATATTACCCTTTGGTGTCATCTTTTAAACTCTTTGCTATATACTATTAGGAGTCAACTGTACTGTGGCTAGTAGGAGCAAATCACAGTGGGAGTGTGGTCTGGAAGAGCAAGGGACAAGAAAAATTACTGGCTTCTTTTTAAGCCCTGCATAAAAGAGTTACATGCAAACCAACAGCCTAACCTATGAAGTTTAATGTTTTTAAAGACCTTGTCATACAGGACACTTAGTATGCATTAATCTATGCAGCATTAAAAATTAGAAAGAGTGCTGAGCAGTCACACAGTAATGTTTACTATGTGCACGTTTGAGGTCAGCTTGTTGATTGTCAGCCCCAGGCCCCACACTGCACAGGAGTCTTGAACCAGCTCCAGCGCAGTGCCAGGTAGGGGACCAACAATCAGCCGACTGCTGGTCCCAACCCCAGGATCTTCTGTCACTGCAAGCAGCTGTCTTTGTCTTTCAACTTGATCTTGGAGGAGACTGACAAGTGAAAGATCTAGGATCCTTCCTCCAGACATGTGTGGCTTTCCTCATTCAGCCTGGAGGCTTGGTACATCAGAGCGAGCTCTGGCTGATTTCATGGTTAGGCAAGGACCACAAATTGCTTGTGTGATCTCTATAAAGCAATCCATTGGTAGTTGAACATGTATTACTTAACGTGATCTGGTACTCCTCGCACAAGAAATCATAACCTTGCTATGATAGGGGCATGCTTAGCATGCGTTTTACTACTTGAAGGCACAGTCGCTCATGTTTTAAGTGCTTTTATCCCATTCTAAGTATAACATGAGACATGGCCCAAAAGGAACAAGGTTCTAAAAAGACACAACTATATGAATAACATATGTACATAACAATCAATTGCCATTGCAAAGAGAACAATTACACTAAATCTCTGATTTGGGCATTAACTCACAGCTTGAACTGTACATAAATTTGGGACCAAATTGTGACCAGCTGTGTGGGTGTACCAAGGAGAGAAAAGGTGTTAGACTGTCCCCCACCCTTCTTTCCCCAACAGAGCCACAGGTAACAGGTAACTCCCATGTAAATTAAAGGAAGATTAGGAGTAAGGTACAAAATGGCACTGCTCTACACTAAATCCTGGTTTAGTTACAGCCACACAATAATTGTTATTTCAATGTCTCAGCTGATCTGAATTCAAAATGAATGATTGTGAGAAAGGGATAGGCAAAGGGGAAAGAAAAAGCTGAAAGAGCAGAGCCTTTGCTTTCCTAGGAATTCAAGAAGGTGATGTTTCTATCAGCAACTTACCTTTTAAAACACATTTACAGTCTGAAGACCATGACTGCTACTGCAGCTAGAGCAATGGGGGAAGTGACACCTGGATATGAGGCTGGGGGCAAAAATTAACTTGTTGCAGGCCACATGCGGCCTACAGGTCACCAGCTGCACAGCCGTGAGAGAAAAGCACTGAAAGAATATCATGCCTGAATTTGGTTTACTAAACCAATAAATCAATGCAATACATAAATGAAATACTGACTACAGAAATACTTTCAGTTTCTGTCCTGCAGAAAAGCTTTTGCCATACAGTAATTGCACTGGTTCTAGATCAGCAAATGGGCAGGGAGATTATTTTTTACATGACTAGTGCAAAGTTGAGAAACCGACTAGGTACTGAAAAAGCAGAAAAGATGTATTTTATTCATAGATTAGAAAAGGAAATACATATTTAAAAGGATGAGATCTACTAATTCAAAATCCTAAGGGACATAATGCTAAATTTTCAAAGATATTTAAGCACTTAGACTACATACAGGCATTCAGGAAGCCAGCAGCAGAAGGGTTCTATCTTTTGAGTTTTACTCTAAGTGTCCCACTTAGGTGTGAAGGAAGCAGAACACACTGGCTCAGAGGCAAAAATATGGCTTGTGAGCCACATCAAACCCCTGGGAGGCATCCGCCAATTGATTTGATCAGGCCCGCAGGTGCCCCCACAATGCTCTACATGAGGCCAAGCCCTGCCCGCCACAGCAGCCAGCACTGCGCTTCTGCCCACGCCCACCCACCCTACCCTAACTAATGCACACAGCTTCCCAACAGGGCTGCTCCCAGTACAGCTGTAGCTGCTTAGGTACTTCTCGGCTTCTCTGCCACCTGGCCCCGCTATGGTGTTCTGAGTCGGGGGGGGGGGAAGTTGCAGCCAGGCAGCTCCTGCCCCAGCACATGAGGCTCCACCTGTGGACAGCTGAGTTGGAAGGCAGCAGGGATTTGGAGCTGGAGCCCTGCACAGAGACTCATAACAGGCTGCACAACTTGCACACACTATCCCCTGCACTCTCTAGCATTAGATCAGAGTGATACAAGACAGACCCTAACCCAGATGTGGGCAATTATTACGGTTGGCAGGCCACTTAATGAGTTTTGGTGAGCTGTCAAAGGCCACACACAAAATCTTTCAGAAAATATCATTTTAACCCATTACAGATAAAAAACAAACAAACAAACTATATACTAAAAATCACACTTCTACTACAACACATTTTATTTTTATTTCAAAAAATATATTTGTGATTTTTTTTTTTTTTAGTAGTGTATAGAGAGGTGATAATATTATAGCTCAAAATAATGTCTTACTCTTGTATATTGTGTGTTGGGCGTGTGGAGGGGTGGTGGGAGAGGTAAGGGAGGGATGGGTGTGTGCATGTGTTGGGGGTGCTGCCCACATGCTAGGTCCTGGAAGCCAGCTAGTGGGGTGCAGGGGAAGGCCAGAGTGCTGGCGCAACAGAGCTCACCTGGGCACTGCAGTGCATATGCAGTTCACACCCCCTCGTCTGGCCCACATCTGACCCTGTGAGCAACTCCTGGCATACTTCCACCCACACCCACCCGGGCAGCTCCTGCTCCAGTACATGGGGCTCCCACTTCAGCTCTCAGCTGCCTTCCACCCACTCAGCTGCTTGCAGGTGGCTGCTCATCATGCTCAGTGGCCAAGTGGGTGGAAGGTGGCCAGGAGCTGAATCTGGAGCCCCATGCTCTGGTGCAGGGACCTCTGGCTACAGGCTCCCTTCCATCTGGCCGGCCAATGAGGTGTGCCTGGTGTGCATCTCCATCACCATCACCACTTCTGCATGCTACCTGCTGCCACAAACAGCCCACCAGGGGCAAGACGAGGAGGAGCCACTGGGGTGGGAGGGCCAACCAGTATCCAGATGAGTGCAGCAGCAGAAGCAGCAGTGCAAGAAAGCTGAGCACACCAGCCAGGGCTAGGACCCTGCCATCAGCATGTGTGTGGTAGGAGTGTGCCACAGGCTGCCCAGGCAGGAGGTAAGCAGGGTGCCACAATGCTCCATGGGATTTCAGGAGAATGCGACCTACCATGAGATATGGTACAGATGTTCATTACTGGCACTCTAACCTACAACACTGAAGTCTGATAACTTATCTATCCAGGGATATCTTGAAGCGGGTTCTACCATTTCCACAGCACTCTATGCACCCCAATTGTCTGTTCAGTTATGGCTGTAAAGCACTTTCTAAACACTTACCATGCTATAAGTGTAACTTCTGTACCTGGCCTTAAAGATCCAGTGGTATTTTCAAATGTATCTACATACATCAAGTGCCTGGAGTCTCATCAATATTTGTTTCATGAAAGCAAAGTCCCATTATTCAGATAAATTTTGATATTTTTCAGATATGCCTCTTTTTTTCGAGTGTTATTAGTCCAAGAAATACATAAGAGGTAAGGATGTTTTGGAGTATCTTTAATTGACCCAAACACAAAGTTTAGACTACTGTTGGACCAGTTTTTGGATAAAAAGTGCCCTTCTTCAAACTCACCCCATGCTTTGGGTCAGATCCAAGCTACAGGGCTCTTTGGTGAGCTGGATACATAGCTTGGGATATGGAATGAGTTTAACATCCCCACAGTGAAGGTGGGGCAGGATGGCACTCGGGCCCGCCATCCATGCAGCCCACCCACATACCTGTCCTTGGGCAACTGCCCACCTTGTCTCGCCTGCCATGCCTTTGATGGTAATTCATTAATTGATGTTAATTAGCAGGAGGCTGCCCACTCGTGCCCCGATGCCCTGGTGCGCTATCTGCGGCTCCTTCCTCCCCAATACCGCAGCCCAAGCCTCGCAGATGTCTACTCAGTCCCTGCGCCCCATTTGGGCCTCTTTATAAGAGGGCCCCCTTCCTGGGGCTTACCATGCCCAACTTGGGCTATTCAGTAAATGCAGCCCCCTACTGGGGCTTGCAGTGCCCAACTTGGGCTCCTCAATGCTGCCCCTCTCAGGGCTTCTCAAACACTGCCCCCTTTGGGCTTCTCAGGCCTTCTCAAATATGCTGCCCCCCCATGGGCCTGGGGTCCCCGCACCCCATGTTGCTGCACCCTCTCTGGCGCTAGATCTCCCTTCCTGGGCCCCTCAGTGTGGCCCCCCCGCAGGCCTCTCAAACATTGCCCCTCTTGGGCTTCTCAGTGCTGTACCCTTCCTGGGCCTGCTGTGCCCAACTGGGGCTTCCTACCAAATGTCCCCTCTCTGGGGCTGGGGTCTCTGCACCCCGTGCTGCTGCGCCCTCACTGGCACTCCGCTGCGCCTTCTCTGGCGCTAGGGACCCACACCCTGTGGGCCCCTCTGAGGCCTCCTCCAACCCCTTATAGCCTCACCCAACCACCGGTCATATACAACAGCAGAACACAAACACAAGCCTCTGGCTATAACATAAACATAAGGCACCTGGCCATAATAGCATAGGCCTCCCAGCTATCCCACAGCATCCTTGCTCCAGCCTCTGGAGTTCTTGTGAGCCACACTCACATTACTGTCTCTCTCTCAGAGATCCTGCCCCTCCGGCTGCTGGCAAAGAACTGCCAGGCTGGCCCTGGCTCTGGGCTTTATAAGAGCCAGGCCCTGCCCTCTAGGGTCAGCTGACTTCATAGGTTGCCCTGGTAACCTGCAGCTGTGCTGCCTAATCACTGCTAGGGCTCCCCCCTCTGACAGTTCTTCTCCTATGCAGGCACAGGGCACCAGAGTACTCTGTGACAAAAGGATACATAAATTCTATCTGTTCTGAGATTGTCACTGCTCTTTGGACAGGGTTTGAATGTTTAAGAAAAGGGGGCTACTTCTTTCATTGAAATTTGGGAATTAATACTAACCACATTCATAAGGCTGAATTAAAATTACAATGCTAGCATACGTAGCATATGTTACAGAACTCTCAACTTCCAACACATAATTCAGATGACTGGAGGAGATAGTTGCTATTCTAGTAAATGATAATTATATATACACATACACACACACACACATATATATACATGCACACACATACATATATACATACACGCACGCAGAGAATGTAGGTAGATAGCTATCTCAATCTCAGTCTCAATCCAGATATAGACAGACAGAGCTATCTATCTATCTATCTATCTATCTATCTATCTATCTATCTATCTATCT
>JAGPOW010003316.1:176391794-176411025 GCA_030014935.1 Caiman crocodilus
CTATCTATCTATCTATCTATCTATCTATCTATCTATCTATCTATCTATCTTCTGCATGGCTTGAATCTGAGTAATGCTGCTAACAGCAGTTTGAGGTTCCAAGGTCCAGCCCCATGACCTTGCAAGGGTGAACAGGAATAAGGATTCAGGAAACATCTAATATTTACATTTTGTATAAACCCAGTTTTTCCTGAAGAAGAGAACATTATTCTACAGAACTGACCTTTTGCTTGAACAATCTTCTACTCTTGCTATAAAGTCATTTTGGACAAACTCAAGGCTATGGTTTGCTAGTTTAGCATGGTAGCTATACTAAGGACTTAGAACTTATTCTACCTAGCGGTTCAATTTACAGAAGGTTGGTGGGGTGGGTAATTGGGTCCATGAGAATAATTGATTATTTTATCAAACACCTGTCTGGTCCCAGATGGAGAATTGGATTTGTAATTGAAGGCTGTCAATGACAGATATCCAACTACTCACAACTAAGGTAACTAAGAGTTATAATCCGGTCCAATCAAAAAGGCATGAGCAATATCACTTTATCTTTTGTGTAAGTCCTGGAAAGAAGTGTGAGGGAAGGAAGAGGATAGAAAAAAAAGGGACAGGAATTATGCCCAACTTTGAAAGAAGTTATTCACCAATAACAACAGGAATCTAACAGAGGGAGACTTTAAGGCACTACAACTTTTTTCCAGATGCAAATTAGTCAATTGAAAGCCCACAATTATGTGTGATGAGCAAAATTTGTTAATCATATGTGATGTTCAGGGATCCATGGTTTTCTCTGATAAAAAAAATTCCTCAATTTTTGGATTAGAAAAAATAACCCAAAATCCACATTTTCCATTATCAAAATGAAACACCAGTAATATATATTAATCTAGATACTAATACAATATATAAGCAGTGCTTCATTTTGTTCATGGAAATATGTGGATTTTGGGTTACTTTTTTAATCCAAAAATTGGGGATTTTTTTTTAATCAGAGAAAACTAGGATTCCTGGTAATGTTCCTGTCAAGCCTTGGGCAAAACAGGAATGCTGCCCAAGACATGAGATTTTTTCTTTTGGGCAAGATTAATCATCTTCCTAATAACTGGGAAGAGCACTATCAGGGAAACTGACTGACAGTCAGAGCAGGTCTACTATCTATAGACACACAAGACTGTTCTTCCAAGATTGCAATGAAGGATGTCAAATGGTAGATGCCATACTCATTTTTCTGATACCCATTCTCTGGAATGAAACAGGAAGATTACTTCAGGAAGACAGGTCATCTTCTTAACATTCACCAAATGTGGGAATGGAGAATTTACAACTACAGGTAGATCTGCCAATAAATGACATGGATAACACATGGAAGGATACTGGATGGATATTGTTTGAACTGTGCACTATGATCACTGCAGCATGTCTGCATGCATGAGATCAGAATTCTTTAATTGGATTTTTGTTTCTCCTCTGTCACTTTTGCTTAAGGTCATCTTCATTATTGTTAACATTTCCCCCCAGATGAGACCTGGCACCTACCACTCATTGCTGGCCCAGGACAAGGATCTGGTTTTCCCCGCATACCAAGTATCTGCATTTGTACTGAATCAATGAAACTCCAGCAATTGTATCATCCTCTGCATTTGGTTCAGCTTTTTCTTTGTATGGAACCGTGGATCAGAAAAAAACATCCAGAAAGAGATAAGCAAATTTCCTTTTTCACTTTTCAAAGTCAATATTATTCTTACCAAGATACTGACAAGAGGTTTTGTATTTGTCAGATCAAATATTAATAATAAAACTGGAAAAAGAAAAAAAATGTTATCTGGGAAATACAAGGATCGTCTGAGAATGGTGAAATGGGAATGCTTTGAAGACAAGCCTCATTTAGGAATTCACACAAACATTTCAGACATGGCTCTGCTCTTTTTTACCCCAGAATTTCTGAGACTAGAAATAGAGTATTACAAAGTGTTCTTCATCCTAATCTTAAGAAGATGGATGACTTCATTCTTGTTGTAGCCTTTCCATAGTTTACAGAGACTGGAAATCAGACAAAGCTGTTACTGAAATTCTTGTATAGTTCCATAGGGTACCCCACTCCCCCTGCCTGGAAAATGTCAAGTAACCTCATTTAATCAAAGCTTTATGTGAGACCCTTTTGCTTACAGACTGAAAGAGCCTGGTACCAATCAGGGTAGAGGATCTTACCTCTAGATAGGACTGACTGAGTGCCCTGCACATAGCTCTGAGGCAGCAAAAGGTCAGCTACTGACCCTACGCTTATTCTAGCAGCCACTTACACACAGACATTTTCTCCCGTTGTACTTCATGGACTACTTCAACTTGCAGTATGACCTGTATTCCTTCCTACAATGCCTGGAAGGACTAGGATCATAAGCTGTTTTTTCAGGTGATTCTAAATAGCTCCAGTTTTCTATGAAGTTTGCCATTTTAAATCATTATGATAACTAGAAACAAAAAAAATGAGTTTGATTCCTATATCCCCCCATTCCAGAGAGAACCCAGAGGTCACACAATATTTAAACTGAAAGCGGTCACATTTATACTATTGCTCTCCCACATTAGTACTACTTGCGAGAGTATATAGGGGAACTTACCACGTCAGAGAACAGTTCCCTCCTCGCCCCTCCCACGCCAGTAATGACTATTCTCGGAGCTAATAAAGGGATAAGGTAGCAGCTACATCAACCTGGCTGCCTACAAAAGGGCCTATATAATGATGAAGCCCCTATTTTAGGCAGGGGCAGTAAGTTTCTTGCTCCCCTACAAAAGAACAAGGCAAAACTGGGTGGCTCCTTACAGACTCATTCAGAGAGGCATGAGCTTTCATACACTAGAGACTTTGTTAGATGTTATGAATGGACTTCCAGAGAGCAGGGATACTAAATGGGAAAATACCTCTCTCTTCAGTAGTGATGTAAGGTCACATTTAAATTGGTGCTCAGCAAGGAACACTCTGATGATAAGATTGATGTCAGGAAGAGAGTAGAATAAAGTATATCAACCAATCAATCATGGATGAATAGGCGTTTTACTGCCTTCCAGTTCTTCCACATCTCCCCTTCCATTGCTATGAAGCAACCTGCATGAGAGAGAAGGCAACAAAAACTGTGGCAGCCTGCAAAGAAGATAGGAATAATAACCTGGACTTTAAGGCATGGTGATTTGAAACAGTATTTGAGAATGCTTAGTCTGTTACTTAGATAGACTTTCTTGTAGACAAGGAAATATCCATCTACCTATTAGCACTTTCCAAATTGCAGGAAACATAGGGCTCCAGCAGCTGTTAATTTAGTTGTGCAACTAATTTTATCCTGAATATCCTAATTTTATCCTGAATCTCACATCCTACCATGGCAGGATACCGGATTTCTGGGAGCTTGAATAAAATTCATCGGATTCTATTTGCATGACTGGCAGCATGTGGGGAGCTCAGCATTAGGGACACAGCCCCCATGACAGCTCTGCGGGCACCCAAAAATTTAAAAGACGTGACTGCAGCTGGCTGCATGTGAATTGAGGCACAGGCAGCTGGAAGGTCAGGGGTCCTGACAGGTCCATGGAAAATACGGCTGAAAGTGACCTCACAAAGTTGTCATTCCTAACTAAATCAAAGCTGACTAAACCATCCTAGCCATGTGTCTGTCCAACCTGCTCTTCAAAAATTTCCAAGGATAGAGAGTCCACAACTTCTCTAGTGTCACAGTGAGAAAGTTCTGAGTCTCCAACCTAAATTTCCTCTGCTGCAGCTTAAAGCCATTGCTCTTAGACCTGTCCTCTATTGCCACAGAGAAAAGGCTATCTCCATCATTTCTCCAAATACCCTTCAGGTGTCTGAAGACTCTTATAAAAATCTCCCTTTGGTCTTCTCTTCTCCAAACTAAATAACCCTTGTTGTTTCAGCCTTTCTTCTTAAGAAATATCATATAACAAGATTATAATATTGTAGGCTGGTATCATAAAGCTAATGTAATTAAAAAATAGTAATAAATCATTGCTTCCAATAATCAGAAGTAAATCAGGAATCAACTGCAACTGAACAATTTATTTCCTATGAGACTGAGGAAAACTACCAATAACTTATGGGAAAAAATGTTATATTCAACCTATTGAATCATTTATAATGCAGGGAAAACTTGGGAGGTTTTGTTTTGTTTTTGCGGGGGGGTTGTTTTGGTTTTTATATATGTAACCCTGGGCATGACAATACATGTGCCCTCACCTGAATAATGGAATCTGGGGTACCCAGTAACCAGTAGCCTTGCCCAGGCCCCCGGGAAGCTGCTGCAGTGCCCCGAGCGGAGAGCCTCCCCTTACAGTCAGGCACCCTCGCAGACAATTCTCAAACTATTTACAAGATTTAATTATTTACAACATAGCAAATAATCATTAAATAAGCACATGGATATACTGTCTAATAAACCCTCAAGAACTTATTTACACAGTCTCTCACATGCACATGGTATACTGGGGATCCCATGTGCACTGCCCCTGGCGGGGTATCTCAGGGAGCAGGACTGTCTGTGCCCCTGCACGTGGTCTGTGGATGCTCCCTGGCACTGGTGTCCATCTCCATGATCCTGGGGTCTCTGGGCAGCAAGCAGCAGCTCCTCCGCAATTCCTGCAAGACAGCCTTCCCCTGCCTTTGCCTCCTTCCCTGGTCCTGCTGTGAGCAGTGTCTGGGCTGCAGGCTGGAAAAACCTTCCAGCCCCACACACCCTCACAGCCCTGGCAAATGCAGCCCCTCCCTGGGCTCTGCCCGCCCCTGGGGCCCCTCACCCCTCAGGGAGACTAGGGCAGGCTCCAGCAGTCCCCACCCCAGCTCTGCTGTGCTCACCAGCCACACCAGCTGCAGTCAGGTCTCTTCAGACTTCGGTTCTCCACGCCAGCAGCCCCTGCTTGCTCCTGCCACTGCAGCTTCTCCACTGCTGCTCCTTCAGGCCTCTCACAGGGGCTCTCCAAGGGACCACTGTGCTGAGACACTCAATCTGGTCTCCAGCCTGTCCCTCAGCCCCACCCCCCTCTCATTCCCCCGTGGGAAAAACTGCTCCCACTTTTATCCAAGCCTCTCCTCCAATCTCAGCTCGGGGCCCTTCCTGGGCTTTTGGTAATGGCTCTCTTTCAAACTGTGCTGGGGTTATATCACCCCTTCCACTGCCAACAGGGCTGCTTCCAAAATAGCTTCACTTGCCCTCAGAGCCTGCAGTGTCCCTGAGGGGACAAATTCTGTCTCTGCCAGGCAGCTCTTCCCATTCTGTTCAGGTGGGCTCATTTTTTAAAGGCTGCTACATATATATACACTGAATATACCATTTTCCCTCATTTCTTTAGCTTATGTTTGTATTCAGTTGTATACTATGACTGTATTTTGAATTATTATAAATAAAAAATAGTTTAGAAATGCAAATATAATTGAAAAAGCAATGGAGAGGTTGTGGAATCTCCGTCCTTGGAGTTTTTTAGGACCCAGCTAGACAAAGCCTTGGTTTGGATGTTACAGTTGGGGACGGTCCTAGCTGACCTCCTAAGGTCCCTTCCAACCCTAATTTTCTATGATTCTACGAATACAGGTTATGTAAGTAAATAATGTGGTCTTTGGAAGTGGATGCCACAGTACTGGCTGGATAGATGACATCTTCTAGATTATTTTGGCACATGTCTCTATTCAATGAGTCAGAAGACATGGTCTTATATGTTGAGATTTCAACAGGAAAGCAAAAGGACACTAATTTTAAATATATGTTACAAAAGAACTAGGAAAGTCAAGAAAGCTATTGACTGCATGGGACAAGATTTAGTACAAGTTTAAACACAGCCCTTCAGAAAATCAGATAAGTTTCACAGACTCAATATCGAAAAAGGGTGTGAAGCTTTCGGAAGTTAGCAGGCACAGGTAGCCATTGGAAGAGTAAAGGATAAGCAGAGGTCATTCTAAGTGGGAATCGAGCTGGTTTCATGGTTGGTGCACGTGCACAGTGCCCCTTTGTCCCCTTACATGTGCCCAGTGAGAATCTAGAGGATCTGTTCCCAACACACCAGCACCAAAAGTTTATGGTGCCTGAAGTTTGCTTTAGGTGATAAAGGATTAACTATTAGCTTCCAATCAGTAACAGATTTCTCTTGACTGAACTCAGTCACCTGCTAAAAGCATGTTAATATTCACTAGCCTAGTAAATTATACATGATCCATAAATAAGGTAAGCTAAACTTTAAATCATCAGAAATAAGGTACATAAAATGCTCACTGTGGCTTAAGAGTTAGAAAGAAAATTTCAGACTACAAAAGAAGGAAGCTTGGGCTGAACCCATCTGGGACATACAGATAACATGAAGGATCACTGAGAGGAGGGCAGAAAAATACAGGCTGCTTTTACAGACACAGTTGCAGATGTGCAGCAACATTACTGGAGTACTGTATTAATTAGATGATGATTATAGTAGACTCACTTTTTAAGATATCCTTTCTCTCCCCCCACCCTCCCTTCTTTCCGTCTCCCACAAAGAAACACAGAAACACAGGGAAACTAAACTGGTCACTGCTGGAAATTGCCTCCAGCCTTAAAGAGAGAGAAAGCCAAGCTGGAGAAACAGATGAGCCCTCACCACTCGCTCATTGTTGCAGTTATATTATTGCTGATGTATCTGGAAAAAAGACCAAAGAAGGTTACAAGCACAGTTCTTTCTGTCATATCAAGTCCTTATTAGTAAGTGACAATATGTGGTGGTTCAGTGCTCCAATACCCAAGTCAGATCTCAGGCACTGAGATCCCCAGTTTCGTAATCCCCCAGTTTCGTAATCTCAAGAACAGAAGATTGAGCCCATACTTCTGTGTGCTCAGTGAAAGGAAGCAGGAATTGGCCAGTATTGCCAAAGTCTTAGCTGTATTCTCACACTAAAATGTAATGTACCTCATCTCATTATTTGTTCTGAGGATAGTCATTACTGGTATCAGGACAGTGGGGTGAACAGGGGGGAAGGAGGGAACTGTCCTCTGACACCTTAAGTTCCTTTGAATGCTTGTTTGACCAGGGAAATGAAACTCTTTTGGCCTCCTGGGCTGCATTCAGACCATGGGACTCTTCCCAGGCCAGATCCAGGCCTGTCTATGGTGGCTGGATGAACAACAACAGTGTCAACTGCTGTGGGCACCTGCTCAGAAAGCCATAGAAGTTGACATTATTGCATCTTGCCTTGCTCCACCAAAACAAATCTCCAATTGGCCTCCTTATCTAACATTTGGGGACACACCCCACCTTGAAATTCCCAGCCCCTTCAGCAGCCCCATAGGCAGAACAATATGGCTCCGTGGACTGTCTGACATCCCTGGTCTTGACCCTATGGAAGGTGAAAGAGGAGAAGTGAAAATATTTTAACTGGTTCATTTTAAACACACACACTGGTCACCAGCCTTAAAGGTTGCCAACTGGTGCTCTATGGCCGTGTTCTATAATCCCTGGAGAACAGGATATTATATGGGGATACCATTCTTATTGCAAAACTGCAGCTAATATGGTGTTACTATAGCATTTTTACTGCTTTGAAAGCAAGAAGCAGAAAAGCATTTTTAAAGTTATCCCATTAGGTGAGGGATTGTAGTGTTACAAATATTAAAAACATAGTTTACCTAAAATAATCCTCTTATGAGACACAAGGCCTTTTAAAAATGCTGCTGGCTTTATTATAATATTTTTTTTGAAGATGAACCAGGATTTAACCTGACTGTGTTATTCTGTTTGAAAAAGACTTGGAAGGAAGCAAACTATATCAATAGCCAGAAATGTGCTGTAGGAACAAGGGTGCCCCACTGAGAAGTGCTGAACTGCAACAGCTGCTGTGTTTGCTGCAGTCAATTTATTCCAACTAGAACATGTCACAGCAGGACATCTTTCTCCATATCATAGGCTGTAAACACAGCAGCTGGTAACATGTTTATATTTTGGAAGTATGAAACAGTTAAAAAATGGTGATTGTACTACTTTACTATGAGAACTGCATTTGAACTTTCTCTTCTTATCTTGAGGGGTTTCCTCATTAAAAATTCCAGATTCATAGAGGTGGAGTTTGCTTCAGGAAATTAAGTTCTCTTCCCACCATCCTTCTTTTCCAGTCTGCATCGTCCTGCACTGCCTGCTGTTTTTACAGACATCAATATAATTAATTTATTCTCAGGACATTTTCTGATATCCTGGCAATACAAAGACTACTCCTGATCAAAAAGACAGCAATAGTAAGTGTGGGGATCATATCAGAGGGAGCTCTTTGCTCTCAGTGGCATTTTAAAAAAAAGGGGACGTTTTGCTAGTGGAACAGGTATACCACCTGGTTACTTACATAAATTGGAAGTAGTTAACCAAGTTTTCACCAGGTTTAAAAACTTGTCCTGGAGCTACACAGGAACTGTATTTTGGAGCATACAGAACTCTGAATAATTTTGTACAAAACATGCTAACAAACCTTTTCAGCTTTTCAAAAGAAAAAAATCTTCCCTGCTTTCCTGTTCATAATGCTTATTCACAGCTTAGGTTTTTTTACAGAATGCAGCCCCTATGAATTAAGGGTACACTTTCCCAAGAAGCATCAATCCGTGTCATTTCTCTTTTAGTGGTGCATTTGGGGTTTTTATTATTCTATTTTTTCCAACTGTTTGGCAAGATAAAATTAACTTTGCTAATGACCACTCCAAATAAAACCTTACTCCTATCATTTATTCATTTTTTATTTTATGTTTGTATTATTCAGATTCTAAGTGTTACATTCGGCGCAAAAACAGGAATTCAGCAAGCTGGCAAAGCAAAAAGGCTGCCTGCAGTAGATATAACTAGTGCTGGCTGCTTGCCTAACAACTCCAAAGGAAACCATACATAGACAGAGAAGACCATGCAGTGACACAGGGTTAAGTGTGCTCTGCCAAGGATTTTAGGGCATGAGGATCATTAGTCTATACTGACAATCTTTTGTTCTCATCTTCAATGAACTCTTTTTCTCACTTATTTGCTCACTTCATCATGCTACTGTTCTCTGCCAACTTGCAACCCACTAACTACAGTAAATAACATGAAAATATTACCACTTTTTCCATGTTGAAGTTCAGTATTTTGCTCTTTGAAATTTAGGAACACCAGCCTTGGCTTCTTAAATTCAAGGAAGAAGACATGATAGAGCACACAAAAACAGTTGACCTTATAATTTATTGTATTAATTTAGCATCAAGTAAAACACATGCTTTTTAATAACATTTCCTCTACTAAGAGTCTAGAAATTCCACCTAAAAACTATAATAGGACCCCAGTTACTTAACAAAATCACTATAATGCAGAAGCCTTATAAAAATTCAGAGAATATCCACTAGTAATTCTTTTCCCATCAGCCCACCCATTTACTTTGGAATCCCTAACTTTAATATTTTTTACTGGTCTTAGAGCTTTATTGAGGCCGAATGACAATTTCTAAGTATTCTCAAAAAGAAAAACCAAGCACAGAATGAGGATTTCTAATCAGAGATTTTAAATAAGTCTCATTAGCACTGGAAAAAGTTACTTATTGCAAGGTTAATTTGTTAATCATGAAATAAACTGTAACATGCCACATGTTCAGCTGATTTACGATGCCATACAATGGAAAACAAAGTATGGAATATCTTTGTGGATGGTTTGTATGGCATTAATTTAAGCATGCAGCATGTTGGGCATTTTCCTGCAACCCCACCCACATGCAGTCCATTTGAAAGCGCCAGGGCATGGGGAGTAAATAGGTTCCTCTCATGCCCAGCAGGTTACCTGGTTGTTCTGCAGCTCCGCACTGCATGCCTCTTTCCTATTTCTGTAATTATGTCAGTACAGTAATTTGGCATAGTAAGGATAATTGGGCTTAGATTGTGGGAACAGGAGTGCATATTCAAAGAAAAGCATTTTGTCATAGGTATGACAATAAATGTTGTCAAGTTTCTTTCCCGTTACCTCCAATACAAGTGAAAAGGGAACCTTAACTTAGCATCTTAAACTGTTTGCTGACATAATCTACAGTACGTGTTGGAGCGACTAACCTGTTATGTACTGATGCCTTACATTAAAGGTGTGCCACAAATTAGCCCCACACTCTCCCCGAGTCCCACTCTGATCCCTTCCCCCTTAACAGATCTGCTGCTCAGCTTTCTCCTCCTTGCTCTGTACTCCCTGACCAAGCCACTCCTCTGCTTTCTACTTCTTGCTCTGTGCTCCCTGCCTCATCTGATGCTCTGATTACTGCTCCCTGGCCTATTTGCTTTCTGTACAAATCGCCGCATGCCAAGCACAGAAGCTGCCTGTGCCACTTGTGGCCCCCATGCCACAGGTTGGCACCCATACCCGACATTCTACAACACTATTCATCTAAAGCTCGTGTTTAGCAATATATTCTAAAGGGCTCCTCTGCACTAACCAGTGCAGCTCTGTCTGGCTCCATTTTCTGTAGTGCTTTATTACTTATTATCTAACTGGTGGGGGAGGGGGGAAAAAGCAACTCCCCACTACCACTCTCCACCACTCTCCAAATTCTACTCAGATTCCGGTTGCATGTTTTCATGATAAGACTGCATTTAATTAGAAAGTGAACAGACCACACAGAGAAAGAGCTGATCAGTACTTAATCCTATCATTTGTAACCCATGCTTTTAAAACATCACAGTAGCACTAGAAACCCACACAAACCAATAAGTACAAAGTTAAAGACAGTAAGTTACGCTCTTCAGATACCCAAGTCAACTACTTGGGCAATTTTCATTGTGGCTAGGAATTAAATTATGCTATGTTTTATTTTTGGCCAAAAACATTAGTTGCCATATTATGTTGTATTATTATACTCATACATAGGGACCTACTTAAAAATGCAGTTTGGCAATTTTTGTGGAAACTAAGAAAAATGGCAGGTTTCCACGATCACCAAAAAAAAAGTGTTTCCCATGATTTTGTATGGAATCACCTGGAAAAAAAGTTTACAAGACTACAAAGAAAGCATAGAAACCCCTGCAACCATAGAATACATGGTTTGAGAGAAAGCTAATGAGAGGCTGAGCTAATGATGTAGACTTAAGGAAGGGCCAGGCTGCAAAGTGAAATGGTTTTGGTACCATCTTTTAAGATGTAATGCTGCAGTCTGAAGATGATAAATGAAAAGAAATCTAAGAAAGTTAAATACATTTCAGATCAGGATTATGTAAGGCAGTTCTCTGTAGGAACCCTGCATGCAGATGTTGATAAACTGTTTTGTTAACCGCACAACGTGATTCTGGATGTGTCAGAAAACAGTGCTGATTGGCATTTAGAGTCCGAATCACATGCAAACGGCTGCAGCAGAGTCTGAATGTCAGAACAAGAAACAAGCAACTATGTTCTCAGTTTTTAAAAGAACCACTGAAAGCAGTTTGCCAAGAAGAGAGGCTACATTTGTACTAGTGGAGGTATTCCCTGTTGTCAAAATTCCTCTGGAGAAAATTGATAACCCAAAATTAGGGGACTACTTGAACAAACACGTGCCATGTGCAAACAAGATTATCTACCAGGAGTAATTGCTTTGCATGTTCAATCTACAAAATCTGCACTGGCAGAATATGAATCAATCAATTAATCAATCTCAATTGTAGCAGACAAAGCAACAAATGCCAAGATAACCATGTTCTGTACATTTTATTTGTACCCAAGAGCTGGACAGACTATGACCTGCCTGTATTTCAGAACCAGTTCATTGCGCATCTGTCAATGTTTCTACCATGGCACAAGCTGTAGTAAAGGCCGTTGTGACATCTGGTGCACATGTTCTCCTGCTGTAGTCAGGATTTTCCTTTTAAAAAAAAGCATTTAAACATTGGCGAGGCCATAAGCTTTGATACAGGGAATCTATCACCAATCAAAGCAGGGATCTGCATACAACTGTGTCACTTCCACCAGAGCCACTGATTACAAGGTGCAATTTGCGGTTCATTATCATACAAAAAATATGAAGTACTACCAGGAATTTGTTTGCAAGGACCTTAAAGTCATATCAGGCACACAGTGTATGCTTAAACTACATGATCTCTTAAGACAGGGCAACATTGAAGGTCAAATTAAATTTGTGGCTGATAATGTGATCCAGTTCATGGAGTTTCTAACATGGCTTGAAAGTCGGCAGGTTTTCATCCACCAAGTACACAACACACTGACGGATTTGATAAATTGGGTTGAAGACATGGCATCACAACAACTTTCAAACTGTCAGTGTGAAAACCAGCAGAGATGAGAGTTGTTCCAGGCAATAGCTGCAAAGTTGAATCAGTATTACAAGTACAATCAATCACTACTTTAAACAACCAGCTGCCACCTTTTTTAGTCCTGTTCCCATTTTCTACCCCAATCAGGAGCATTTTCTGAGTTTGGACCCTCAGCTACTAAAAATAAATTCCTGGAAGGCAGAAAGAGCATGTCAAGGAATGTGCTGCTTACATTAACTTTGTCAAAGCACCTTGACTGTGACAGCAAGGGGCTCTCAGCAAAAAGTCCACAAAAATCAGCTCCATGTGCTGCAGGCAGCCCACAAAATCTGTCTCACTGCTTTTTAGGTAGGTCCCAGAGATGGACACAGACAGATATATTAGAAGGGGTTTAATTTTCCTTAAGCAAAAAAAATACGGTTATTTTAATCTATAAGCCCATTACATTTGTTCAATGATTCAAGAAGAAAATTCTCCTCTCAGATCCACAAGAAAAGCTATCCCAATATTTACAAAATCATAGATGTTGGAAAGGAAAATGACTATTATATTTCCTAGTGCATTTTCGTGCAAATATTTCTTCCTGTAATAAGCACATTTCCTAGTCTTTATCTGCTTTAGCTTTAAAAGTCTAAGAATACTAACTCTTTTCCCAATTCTGCTGATACAACTGTTCCACAGCTTAGTACACTATCAAGGGTTTACCCTGCCTCTTATAAAATTTGCTTCTAATTATAGCTCCATACTAAATAATTCTGCATCCTTCTCAAAATTCTCCCTTCAAAAATCTGAAGATTTATGTAATGTCTTCCAAAGTGCTTACCCAAATTAGAAATTTGTATTTTCTAAGAGTCAATGCCTTCATATTTCTGATCTTTTGCCACTGTTAGATCTGCCACCATGCTTCTGGTGAACTAGTGCACAGGACTGAAAGCAATATTCTTAGGTGTGGCAGAACCAGAAGAACTATCACCTTGCCTCCTTGTAACAGAAAGGCTCTGTGTGCTTAACTTCGTTGTTCTCAAATATACAGCAGTACTTCGGCCCCTTTGCATGTAGATTACCAAGGTCTTCAACTATATAACATACGCATATACCTACATATGCACATACATATAGCACAGTTGTTTCTTAATACAGGAAATGACAAGCCTCCTCTAAAGTAGGCAGCATTGTTCAGTATTCTGCGAGACTACTGTCTGTGCCAAAGTACAGCGATCAATAGGGGTGTGCAAAGCTTCGGATCATGATCTGGATTTGGATTCGGAGATGATTCAGATGATTTGGAGGCCGAATCTATGAATCCGAATCAGATCACTAGAAGCTTTAGGCTTTCTGAATCAATTCGGAGCTTGTGAACAGATTGGGATGATTCAGAAAAGATATGGCGATTCGGCCATAGGGTGTAATGGGGAATCAATGGAATATCTGTAACTTTGTTGGTTTGGGGCTAATTCAGTTCTAATGCAGTTTTCACCTCCCTGTGCCTTAGCACACTGTCACCTATGTCATGAGTTTTGCTTGTCAGCAGTTTGAGGTGCAGTTTCCCAGAAACCTCTGCACTTATCTCCTTGAAGCTTGGCAGGCTTCATGCCATCAGCAGCAGCTACCACCCCTGCAAGTTTCATCTGAATCAGCAAAAACCAACAAAATTATAGCTATTTCATTGATTCCCCACTGTACCCTACGGCTGAATTGCCAAATCGTTTCCAAACTGATTCGGCAGAATCGAATCAGAAAAGTAATTCAGATCTCCTAATCGAATCAGATAAATCTGAAAATGGTTGAATCCAAGTCGTATAGTTGCCTATTCACGCAGGCCTAGTGATCAATATCCTTTTATCAAAATCAGGTTAGACAAATACTTGTCCAGGATGGTCTATTCAGGAATGATTCTGACTTAAACTGGGGACTAAACAAGATGACTTCACGAGGTTCCTCCCAGCCCTCCTTCCCTATCATTCTGTATCATAACTAAGCAACAATATTGTGACAATTTAGAAAACTTTCAGCAATATGTGATGTCACTTGTATCTTATACTGTGACTCTGCAAATTATATCATATATCTTAATTTCCAAATTCAAACAATTATTTAAAAAATCCAAACAGTTAAAAATCAGGTCTCTTTGCACAGGAAAGATTCGTATAAGAAACTGTATCCTCTGGAAAACTGTTCATTTTTTCTAATTGCTATTTCCCCTTTTCTCTTTTCCACAGAACCAGCTGTCACAATATTTTGCTACGTCTTTTATTAAGAATGGATATTTTTCTGTAGTTTCACCATCTCTTAATTCTTAGAAGTCTCTCCCTCCCTCGGGTCTTCTGTCTGTAGACAATTCTTCCCATCACCTATTCCCCCGCTCCATCCTTATTGGTCTTCTACCTGACATAGAATCTCTCTTTCACTGCCTGGATATTTAGTCTTCTTAACATCATCCCTCCACTTACAGCATCTCCATGCTTCCTCTCATTCCAGAGGTGTCCATAGCCCCTAGATCCTGCTTTCTCTGGCTCCTCCAATCTTTTTTCTGAAACTTGGTTTATCAGGTCTCTTACTGAGGTGAGGGGAGGTAAAAGTTGAAAGTGAAACAACTTGCACTCCCCACCCTACTGGCACACGAGTGTGCTACTGTGGATCTCAGACTGGGAACTGCCATAAAGGGAAGGCAGAAAACAAAGCCAGAGCCAGTCAGTGGTTGAAACAGCATAAGAATCTATGCAATTTACTTCCTGCCTGGGAACCTGGGAATTGCCAGAAAACCTATGGAAATTGCCAGATGTCCAGTGCAGTATGAGATATCTATATGCCTGAGCCACAGATTATTAAAAAAACCCAACAAAAGTGAGTTTTCAATGTTTGCTCTTAGCTTAAGAGTTATTTTTGTGGAAATTTCAACAAAACATTCACTCAAATCACGATCGAGTAAAAAGCTGGAAAAAAACTTACAAAAATACAGGAATTTATACTTAAAGGCTATTTTATAATGTATACTCATAATCCTAACTTAGCCTTGAATATATGTAAAAGAAATATCTTTTTTTAATGTTTCCTCCGAAAAGAAGGACACTGAGTGATGGTCAGTCCCTAACAAAATCAAGCTGCAGATGAACTGCATCTAAAAAGGATCATCAACAAATCACTGCAAGCTCTCCTGTGTCGGGTAATGTACAAGGGAACATTAATAGCTACACACCCAAGATCTCATCACATATGCTCTCCTGTCAAATTGTATGCCAGATAAAATTGACAGAATTGGTAACAAAGCTGCTGGGATGAGGGTCAGATAGATTTTACTGTGCTCTTATGTGTAGGGTAGGAGGGAGGAGAAAGGGGGGGAGGGGAAGAAAGGAATGAAGGCAGTTATCAAGGCATTTGTAAGTAGTGAGCTCTTGGAACAACATGAGAGTTGAGGGTCATGGGAAACAGAAGCTTTGCTCACCCTTCTTCCTGGCAAAGGTTTCTGCACTCGGGTAGTGAGCAAACAGTGTTCTGCAAGAACGGAGGAGGAAGGGGGGAGAAAAAACAGGAAAATTAAAAATGCGTATATTTAACT
Source organism: Caiman crocodilus (assembly GCA_030014935.1). Taxonomy (NCBI): domain Eukaryota; kingdom Metazoa; phylum Chordata; order Crocodylia; family Alligatoridae; genus Caiman; species Caiman crocodilus. Next base: position 176,407,593 of record JAGPOW010003316.1, read on the forward strand.
CATCTAAAAAAATAGTGCAACTCTGCTTTAAAGGAAATGAAACACATTCTGCAAGAAATTCCTTTAAGCCCTTTGCACTTAAGACATACAACAGTTGATTTGATTCCTTTCATCAGACAGTAAAGATCAGATTCTCATAAACTTCAATACTGCATATAGGAGTCCGTTATTCTTAAAGACACATGCACAGAAACTGATGTGATCAACAACTATTTAGAGCATCATATACTTAGACTCTTTCCCATTACGGAAATAATACAGCCCTGGTGTAAAGGAGATAGACTTATGGTAAACGGGTTCAACAGACAAATTTGTAGGGGTGCACCAGTAAAGGTTTTCTTGGCCAGTACCGATAGCCAATGATTCACCAATCGTATTGGCGGATGCCGATCCGATAACCGATATTTTAGTAATAGTGCAGGCATTCTAAAGTACTGACATAAATAACTTCTTTTGTTTGTTTTGCACACACACACTTCCCAACTGCTCCGGCCCTCTGAGGAAGGCAGTGATCACCTTATTCCCATGCACGTTGTCCACTCATCCCCGGCTCCTACACACAGCCCCACTCCCTGCACACCCTGTGCTGCCATCCTGGGCAGGCAGGGTGGACACTCGCGCAGACAGTGGTGCTAGATGCACTGGGAGCCTCAGAGCATGCTGTTGCCTCAGCACCAACAGACCCCATGCAGCTGAAATCCCGTGGCCACCAAGGTAAAACCACTTTTGCAAAGACCCCCAATGCCCAGTGGAGCAGAACATCCTTCATGCAGACCGTCGCCCCACTCACACACATCCCAGAATCTTGACAGTCGCCCAAGTGCCCAGGTCCTTGCTGCGCGTGCAGCACTGTCATGGCAGTGGCAGCAGCAGCAGGAGCTAGTAACAGCCCCTTTGTTACTGAGTGCAGCACCTGGTGACATTCCCTGGTGCCCTCTTCCCTGCTCACTGGTACCTATATTCTGCTGTGGACTTGAGCTACTGACAGGGAACAGGGACCAGACTAAGCTCGGCAGGGCGCTCCAGGCATTAGGCCACAATGAATCGGCTACAAAGACCAAAAAAACCAATGGCTAATAATGTCATTTCTCCTTTTATTGGTGCTGATCCACTAGCCAATTGATACAGGGACAGATCTACTATGAAACTAATGAAGCTTAACCTTCAGGGCCCTAATCCCGGAGGGGCCCCAGAAGTGACTTTAGTCACTTTAGTCGACTTTAGACTTTAGGGGCGAGACGGGCAAGCAGGGCACAGCCAAGCCCTCGAAGGGCCCCGCCAGGCAGGCTCGGGGAGGCGGTGCTAGCGCGAGGGGGAAGAGGAGGAGAGAGGCGGCGTCAGTGGTGGTGCAGCGCCCAGGTGAGCATGCAGCCCGGCGAGGCGGCAGCGACGGACCCATGGCGGGAGTGCGCTGAGCTGGCCGTGCAGCTAGCGCTGCGGGCGGGACAGGTCAGAGCCCCGGCACGGGAGCAAGTGGGGCGGGGGCGGCAGGGGGCTGCAAAGAGCAAAGTCCCCCGCAGCACCCCGCCCGGCAGCAGCAGCACCCCCGGGCTGTCCCGCCTGGCCAGGCTTCTTGCACCGCCCTCCCCCTTTCCCTTCGCAGCATTGCTGCCTGCCCTTTGGAGGTTTAGTGCTGTGTGGACGGTGCCATGAGAGTAACAACCCCTGCTTGCCATGCTGGGCTCAGCGGCTGAATGTTCAGCTCTCATCAGACTAGTCCACAGGGACAGTATGATTTCAAGACTGGAGCAGTACAGAGACTGTGACCAACAGTCAGCTGATTGCTGGTCCCAGTCCCAGCACCACACCCTAGCAAGTTCAAGAGTGCCGGTGACAGGACCTGGCTTGGTGCCAGGGTCAGTGTTAGCAGGGAGGGAGAGGTGCAACTGGCCTCTCCAGAGCAGGCTAAGATTGTAGCAGCTTGTCCTGTCCAGAGCAGGCTGAGATTGTAGCAAGCATTGTCACGCAACTTCTCAGAACATATTTTAACTTTTAATACAGCATGGTAATGCTGACTATGGTTGAAATAAAACATGGATTAAGTGTCCCATGCAACAAGGCCTTGAGCTTAAGACAGGTTTTGATAGAGGTGAATGGAGTTGCTTGACTTATTGGGATAGGAAGGGAACGCTACGTGTAAAGGGCAGCATGGAGTGCTGTTAAGATACTGAAAAGCACCAGTATGTAATGGCCCATGACCATTTCCTTATTTCTACAACTCAGGTAGATCTGTCTATGTACACCAGTGGCATCAAAGCTGGGGCAGTTTAGCAGTTATCCAGCAAGAAATTACTCAGCTTCTGACAGTTAGCACAAAGACACTCCATTCAAGTTGTATCTTTTGCCATAATTGGGGACCTAATGAAATCAGAGCTCCTGCCCCCAATTTCACAGGTAGAATATGGGGCTGGGCAGCCATTCCAGAGGCCGAGCAGAGCAGGCCCCACCATGCCTCTGATTGGCCTAGCTCCTCCCCTCACTGATGATTATCTGTGAGGCAACCCCTCACTGCCAATTGGTGGAGAGGTGAAAGGTCACATAATAGGCAGCCCTCACAAGCAATCAGCGGTGAGGGACAGGAGCAGCAGCCATCTTGCTAGCAGTCCTCTGAGTGGGCAGAGCTCCCCCGCCCCCTTCTCAGTCCTGGTGGGCTCATGTAGTGTGCTGAGAGGCTGGCTCCCTCTGGGCAGCCATCATTTCATTTTCAGTCATTTCTTTTGCCTGCAGATTCTGCAGGCGTTGTAGACTTCACAATATCTGTGCAATTGTGATTTCAGTAGGTCCCTAGCCATAATGTTCAGGTAAGTGGTGAATTCACTTTACTTAATCACCCTCCTCTGGTTTTTGTTTTAAGAAAAATTGTAACTGTGGTCAAGTTACTGACTTGCAGGAGATGGAGCTCTCTCAGTGAAACTCTATATGAACAAAGGTGCAAATTAGATTGTTGCATGCTGATATTAACATTTTATTCCAGTATGTCAACTTATCGGAAAGCACATGGCATGATTGACATATACCATTTTCAAACTGAATTTTCCAGGTTTTGGACTGCTGTAATGGCACTGCTGAATTAAATTCAACATGTTCTTAGATTGCTCCTTTAAATGTCTAAGGCACTGTGGACTCATCTGTATGCTCATTAATGCATGGTAGTTACTGTGCATTTAGTTTAGTACTTGCTTAGGGCACTGGCACACAGTTTTTTAGTGATGCTTACTGTGCAATAGCCTAATATTACTGTGCAGAAGTGTATTAGCATGGTTTTTGCCCAGCACATTACTGCACAGTGTTATTAGGCTACCGTGCATTAAGCATCTCGTGTAAATGCACGCAATGAGGAATCTAGTTTAGCTCCACATGAGGCTCAGGCACTCACTCCTAGCCTGCATGTTGACCAGAAAATCATGTTTGCAGCTGGAGCCTCTGAGTAATA
>JAGPOW010003316.1:176411125-176421946 GCA_030014935.1 Caiman crocodilus
CAGGATTATTTCTAATCTATGTTACCTAACTCATGTTACACTAAGGTGTAACCACTCTAGACTACACTTTAGTGTAAACTCCCCCTGCCCCTTCCCCTGTTGGCTCAGATGAGTCCATTGCCACTCCCACCACCCCTACAGATCCCTACTCTAGGCTATCCCACCCCTTGCTTACTTGTGACTGCTTGCACTGTCTGTCCTAGTGTGGGAAGCAGGGAAAGGTTAACCTGCATCATGGAGAGGCCCCAGAAGCGACTTTAGTCCACATTGACCTCGCTGCTGGTTGCAAAGAGGCCCCCATAACAGTTCAAGCTTCAGGGCCCCAAAAATGTAGGTCCGCCACTGAATTGATATATGCACCCCTAAAAATTTGGACATAAATTCCTTGTTAGATGATTAACTGTAGAACTGAGCATTCACCGATGGAAAACTAGTTCATTACTTGTTCTTGATACTGAAAATCCTACATTTGCTCAATATAAACTAGATACATCAGTGCTGTGCAGCTCTTCTTCGCAACCATAAATACCGAAGAGTTATTCAGATACTTCTGTGACAGGAGACATGCAAGTACATAGACCAGTTTCCTTGTTGTGTGTACCAAACTATGTTTAGAAAATTGTTTCAAGTGAGTCTCGCTGCACTTGAAAATGCTTGAATTCTATTACAAAAATATAGATATTTTGGTACAGAAAAAACTATCAAGAAGATAGCATTTTGATTGTCAAATGCCAGCTCTGACTTATTTCAGTTAATATTTAATAAAACTATTAATTAAAAATGAGGGGAAAAACCTAAAATGTTGCATGAGGATTTGAGACTAGAAATTATAGCAAGGGATCAAATTTGTCAGAGGTGCTTATTAATGCCACACTGGGAAATCAGGTCAAACTACTGTAGACTAAGCCTGAAGAGCAGTGTATAAAAATGTTTATTAATAAGGTGATTATCTAACTGCATCACTGTATTTTCTCCAAATGAACAATACTTCCTGCAAATCTATAATCAAGGACATCAGAGGAGCTCTGATTTAGCTTAATCAAAACCTGAGTGCACCACTGATTCACCATCAATTCTTCCACTTTCAGGCTAAACTCTGAGTCACTAAAATATTACAAATACCTGAAAAAAGTAGTAGGAATATTCTACTGTGTAAATACAAATCCTGTGTAAAGACAAATCAGTACTTAAGAACTGATTTACAAAAACCATGCTGTATGCATCTTCAGTAGAAGAGTAATTTAGATGTACTTTGCTGGAATGTGACTAATTTAGCCTGTCTAACAAAACAGCACAAGATTAAGCCAGTTCTCCTCTGTAAAATTAATCTAGTACAGTGATTCTCAACCAGGGAGTGCCTTTAGATCCTTTCAGGGGTACCACCCAATGTTAGCACTGCTTTTTGTGCAAATGTGATTTACAGGATAAACCGAGAGATTTCAAAACAGGAATCCATAGTATTAAATACCGTATGACCTGTTGTGGTCTTTCTGAGTTCTTTGAAATAGAAGACTTGCTCTATTATTTGCTACAGCCAAGGACTGAATAAGAACAGATGACATTTTCAGAGGGGTGCCTTGAGTCTAAAAAGGTCGAGAACTGCTGATCTTACCTTCAAATTATACACTGGTAGCAGAAACAAAGGTCCAACACTTTTCATCTGTTTATTTTTGGTAACATTTCAATATTTTGAATCAGTTCCCATCTCCTTTTGCCAAAAAATTCAGGTATTCATTACTGAATTAAGGGGCATACTCTCTTATCACAATGTTTCATGCACACGAGTGTCCCTTGGAATACCTACTAATGTACATTTTAATATGTTAACCGTTTTCTCCCTCATTGGTCATGAAATACTAGACACATTACAACGGGGACTTGCTTGCTGAGATGCTTTTAACACTTATGTCATTATAAATAATAATTACATAAAAAGCTAAATTGAAATAACTTTATTTAGGTTGCGAACTCAAGCACCCAAAAATTAGCAAATACCACTCCATAGGCTACCTCAACAATTTTAATTCTTCTCTTGGTATGTATGGATTATAACAGTTTTTAATTACATGCCCACATGATATTTTCCCCCACAGGAAACCCTGGTATTATTCAGTGTTTATGATGGACAGTGCTCACAAAATGGATTCAGTATTTGTTTTCTTCTTACTAGGTGACCCCTATCCATTACTTCCTGCATAGCACTCCATGTTGGATTGAAAATGAAATTGTCCCCCAGTGAAAATTCTACCTTTTGTGACAAAACTACCAAAAGCCAAAGCTTTTTTTTTTTTTTTTTTTTAAAACAATCCAGAATGGTATTGCTGCTTCATGACTAAGGCAGTAGTTAAATTGGTTTAAACCAATCAAAAATGCTTTAAGATGGCTTATTCTGGTTTTCATCAAGCAAACATTCCAGAATCTTCTATAACAGTGGTGGCCAAACTTTTCAACAGGTGTATCACTAGGTAAGCCATACCCTTTCCCCAAGTACCACTCATTTCCTTTCCCTGACCTATTTGCTGATCTTCTCTCTCTCCCTGCCCTACCTGCCGCTGTGCTCCCTGCTCCCTCCCAGATTCACCACCTGCAAAACATAGGAGCTGCCCATGCCACTTGTGGCCTGTGTGCTGCAGGCTGGCCACCCCAGGTCTACAATGTACGTGAACATCCCTGAATATTCCACAAAACTTTCAGAAGCTGCAAATTGATTTGTACTTTTTGTCCTTGATAATTCCACTCCCGGCATATGAAAGTCCCGATCGCAAATTGCTCCTCTCGCAAGTTTTCAGGATGAATAGAAACCAGAAACATAAAAGTCTTCATTGAAAAAACAACTTGGATCCAAATTCTGTTATACTTTGGGCTCATCTGGAAGTATGTGTACCATCACCTCCTTCAGTAGAAAGAATTTTCTCAATTTTTAGCTTAATGTAGAATAAACTAAGGAACAGGATAGGGGTAATGAAAGTGATCAAAATGGGGCTTGTTTATTTTTTCTGAATTTTTACTGATTTTTTTTAAATGTAACAAAAAAAATCAGAAATACATACATACATACTTATAAGTATACATATAAATATATCAACTATACATGTCAACTTGAACTATGTACATGTCTATCAAACAACAAGTAATGAAAGGAAAAAAGAAAAACAGAGAAGAGACAGAAGAAAAAAAAAGTGTGCAAAGAGTAACAATTTAGTTACCAAAATATTCTAAGAACTCTTTCTAAATTGCAAACTTTTCAAAGCAGTTAAGCCTGCAAAATATGACTCTTTCCAAAAATGCTAGCCGTGCAATCTCATCAAACCATATTTCAACCAATGAAGAGGCCTACTTTTCCAATGCAGTACTATAATAATCCTGAACATAAACTGTTTAGTGCCAAGGTAGGTGAAAGAGATCTAGATTCTGAATCAGAATATTGAAGAACAAAGTTAAGTATGCAGTGAAGGGTTCTTTTTTTCTGTTTTCTTTTCATAGATTGAAGATTATTTAAGACTATCACAAGCAGGTTTTTTTCTTCCCTAACGCAAGTAGCCAAAACGAAGAGAGAACAATATATAGATAACTCCACTAGATATCATTTCTCCAGTTGGTTCTGGAGTTGCCACAGACAGACAAACTGGCTAGGGACAGAAGTTACACATAAACCGGTGAAGTGACCAGAAAGTGGTTTAAACCTGTTTAAGCAGAACAGAAGCTCAGTGCACATAAACCAGTTTCAAATAGCCAACACTGGTTTAAGATAAACCTGGTTGAATATAGTATCAGGCTTAACTGATTTTGGTCCAACCAGTTTATTAAACTTCTGTCGCAGACCCCTTCCTAGTTCAACTTAAATCAGAGTCCCCCAGCGTCCTAGCATGCTTTTCAGCCCTCAGCTGACCTGTGCTGTCTGCACTAGAGAGCAGGGCTGCCCCTGTACTTCTGTTCCCTAGGTGAAGTAGTGAGGGCTGGCTCACTGCCTCCCTCAGGCAACGCCTGGCTGAGGTCTGGGGCCAGAGTGGGGTTAAACTTCCCTTCCCCAAGTAGAGCTTCCCTGCCCTGCTGGCTTACTTAGTGCTGGCTGCAACTGTGAGCTACAAATCCCAGAGGCACCTGGAAATCAGGAAGAGGAAGTGATGAGCAACCCTGCAGTCCTGCTGCTGTGATTGTAGATTGAAATCCCAGTAACCTCAGGGGAAGCAGGAATTAGAAACAAACACATAGTCCATGCTAGCTATATGCTAGAGAGCCATGCTATAGTGCCCCCCAGCTTCTGGCTTGAGCCACTGCAGGCATACAGGTGCATTTCCTGAATCACAAGTGAATGTCTGTTCATTTGCTTATTGGTTCAACCTTTGCAGCTTAGACTAACCTACAAAGACTGGATCACTTCAGCCTTGGGCCTTTTAACTGTCTGTACTTAACCATAGACATGAGATCTAGGGACTGACATTACACATAAACTGGTTTAAGTGATCAGAAACTGACTTAAACCTGAAACACAACAGACATTCAGTGCACATAAAACAGTTTCAAAATGGCCACAACCAGTTTGAGATAAGCCTGGTTGGATGTAGTATCAGACTTAACTGATTTGGGTCAAACTGATTTATGCAATGTCTGTCCCAGACCACTTACTGGTTTAAGAAAAACCATATACCCCCAGCATCCTGGCATGCTCGCTGGGCTGGGTGGGGCTCTCTGCTCCACAGTAGGGTTGGCCCCTCCCCTCTGCTCCCTGGCTGCAGGTCTGTCCCCGCAACCACCACTCCCTCCACTGTGGCACTTCTGGTTTTGCACTGCCAAGCCCCCATGGCCTGGGGAATAACAGGCTGCAGGTTCCCTGTCCCTTGGGGCCCATGGGAAGGGCAACAATGCAGTGGGAGGGGCGGCAATGCCCCAAACACAGTGGGGGAATAGAGGCCCGAACAAGCAAAGACGCCTGTTTAGGCCTCTCATTTAACCAGTATATTTTGTTATCTGGCAACCCCCCATTCTGCAGGGGTGCCAGATAACAAAGCTTTTGCTGTAACTGTTTTTTCTCCTCTAATGAAGAAGAAGGGGATTAAAAACTGTCTGATATTAACAATAACACTTTGAGATGTTTGGGCTGCAAATCTTGTTATTTGCATACACTTTTTTCACAACAGAATTTAGCATGATTTATACAGTTTCAGTAATAGTTACTTAAAAGATTGATTTTAAGATTTCAAAATTCATTCTCTCACATCTGAGAGTAAGGAGAAAAATAGCTTCATAATTTATTAGGCTGAAGATTTTATAATAGAATCAGTACCCATTTTTTAAATGGTGTGTGTGTGTGTGCAAATATCCACTAACAAAATAAGATTTTATTTACTGCAATGATACAAATCAGGAAAAATATCCAGATATTTTCCCTTGACTTTAGTCTCATTGGAGATTCCCGAAAGTCCTGATAAAATTTACAGATTAAAAAAAGCATTTGAGATCAACACCAGTTGACTTATTTTAAAAATAAATGCAAAAGACTTCATAAAATTCAAAACATAAATCTGAAAGTAATCAAAAGTTGTAATGTGTACTTTCTACAGTAAGTAAAAAGTAACATCATACAAGATTACTATACAGTTAGCTCAAAGTCATCAGTATAAGAAACTCTGTGCCAAAAAACAAAACAAACTTCAATGCTATTTTTTTATATTGGAGATATATATTATTTATAAAAACATATAGATGAACATTTCTATTATCTTGAATTTAGAAAATAACACATCATCATATACTACTGCATTTAGTCACATATAACACAGGGTTTTTACTCCCAATTGACATGACAGAAAAGCCCCTCACTTTATAATTGCATACAAAGAAATCTCACTAACTACATTATCTAACACTAAACTGCTGCCAAAAGCAGCATGCGCTCAGCAAAGGACACAAACTATGAAGCTGATTAAAAGCAGACAACACTGAACATGACTATAAAGCACATGGTCCACATTGGCCCAAAGCTTATGGGACCTTTTTAAGGGCCACAAATAAAAATAAAACAAAACACAAACAAACAAAAACTGGCAGTTGCTCCCCCAGGAGGAAATGGCACTGGGTCTGGAGGTACTCTAATACCCTCACCTGGTGCCAATACCCTCGCCTGTTGCCAAAAATGCTGATAGGAACCTACCTCAATGGCAGGTAAAGGCAGTCCATCTGAATAAGACATATGGTAGGGACAATTAAGCACAGTCCCCCTCACTGGCAACGCTTTTGCAAGTCATGATGAGACACTAGACGGCATACATTTTGACTGCCTTTTCACTCCTGCAGGTGAGCCACGCCTTTCTCGTTTCCAATTATTCCTATGTCTTCACAAGCCTTGAATATCTGGCAAAAATCAGGGGAACAACCCAGCAGCATGTTAGCCCTGAAAGCAAACACATGTGCAAACTAATGAGTTACCTGACTTAGATAAAGCAGCACTCCAGAGGTAGATAAGTGGATTGCTTGAGAGGCAGAGGTAGTGAGCAGAGACACAGACTCTCCAGAGATTGGAGCAGTCACCGGAGAGCCCCTTTTGCAAATGCCAGAGCACTCCCAGGATACAGCAGTGAGAACACAGGAGATGCAGACTGCTCCAGTGCATAGCAACTTAGAGCAGGGAAGTTTTAGTTAAAGCAATAGCTAATTTTTTTTTGTTCATTTACCCAGAGCAGGGAAGTTCTGGTAAAGCAATGATTTTCTGTCCTTTACGGTTGGACAGAAAATGGCTACAAGCAGTGAAGTGGAGGCCACAGAGGTGGTCACAGAGACGGGCTGCTGAGACCTGTCAGGGGCAGAAGCATGAGCCACAGCAGTGCCAGGGGACATGAGAGAGCTTGAGCCCTTACAGGGCCTTACAAGGTAGGCAGGCAGAAGCCAATAGAGCTACAGCTTGAGTCAGACATCACAGCATAGAAATTTGGCTTGAGGCTGGGAGGACCAGGACTGGGGCCTGAGAAGGGTGAGGGAAAGACAATGGAGTCTGAGAAGGGCGTGAGGAAGAGGCAAGAGCCTGAAAAGGGCGAGAGCCAGAGACAGGAGCCTGCAAATGGCAAGGACACAGGACAAGGGCCAGAAGAGGAAACGAAGACTGGGGTCCAGAAGCTGAGGTCCAGGATAATGAGCTTTGGGCTAGAGATGCTCAGATAGAGAAAAGGGGCCAAGGCCAAGAAGGCCAAGAGCCCTTACAGATGCTCTGAAGCCTAAGGGGCTGAACACTGCACTGGGGACAAGCTGCCCTGTGGACAGAACAACTGGTAAAATCTGCACAGCAGGGGCATGACTGTAATTATTTCAGGTGGAGGGCCACTTACTGAGTTTTGGCAAGCCATTGAGGGCTGCATGACAGGCAGCCAGGGGCAGATAAATATTAATTTTCTACAAATTTTAGAGACCCCGTGGGCCAGACAGAATGGCCTGGTGGGCCGCATCCAGCCCACAGGCTGCATTTTGCACACCCCTGCTGTAGGGGTAGTTGGTGGCTACAAACATGGCCCTTAAGACACCTGGTATCCAAAGACACCAATAAGGCCAAAAGAGGGCCACACCAGATTGGATATCTCTATCCAAGAGGTCTAGCAGTAAACTGGATGCTCTCTGGCCCTAGGGCAGCCTCCCAACCTTTTTGGGGGGGGTTTTAAAGCATCAAGGCATAGCAAGTAGGTAGGAAAGAAGGACCCAAGGGAGGGAAGAAGGCAGGAGTCATACAATCACAAGGGGGCAGTATAGCGCCACTTGACACAGGCCCTGCCACAAGTATCCATGCTAAAACTTGCAGCAATTTCAAAAAAAGGTAACGTGCCAATTCTGGATGAACTAAGTATATGGGTATTATATGCAAATTGGTACAGCCATGTTTAATTTCAAAGTTATTGTTTTCAAATTTGTTCTTCACTTCTATGTGACAGTTAGAAGGAGGCATGGGCTGCCAAAGAAAAAAGTTGAGGGAAAGCAGAAAGCAAAGAGACTACCTGACCCCCGCCCTCAAATTTATTTTCCCTGCTGTAGCAGTGGAAAGGGGACAAATTCAAGGCAAACTGCCAATAATTAGATTCTATACTTGGAAAATGATAATAAATTTATATATTTCCCCCCATACAGAATCTGATTATTGGGGGGTTATCTCATAATCAGGGTCATCTTCTATTTGAGTAAATACAGTAATTAAGGACTACTGTATTTCATATGCACAAGAGGCAAAGATAAAACTGCATATGTAGATTTAACTTTTGTATTTCTTAACTCTCGTGGTTAAATACTGTAATATGAAAATGTATAGTAATGTACTGAATAGAATTTTTTTAGCATATTTTAATTAAACAAGAAAAGGTATTTCCACCTGAAGAAAATTCTGAATCCCAAATTTCCAGAGAATCCAAAAAAGCATAGGTATATACCATAATCTGGAAATATTTTACAAGACAGTACCCAGGCACCTCGTGATTTTTAATAGGCATTTATACAGCTGTGGAACTCTCGACAAATATATTGAGAGTAGGGTCAAATTAAAGAGTCTTAGAAGCTCTTCTCCCTTCTCCCATGCACTTTGTTCTGAATGTTTAATTGCATAAAGAACTGTGTCCTAGAAGCTATTCTTTGAGAGAGACATTTTATTAGTATATATAAAAAAAACTAAACTGAAGGCTTTAAGTAAGGGTTTGCTGAATAAAATTCTGGTGTTAACCTAAAGTAATATGTTTTTATCTTTGATAGCTTGTAGTCTGCCTATACTGCTCTGCTATGTGTTAGTTTTTCCTTGCATAGTAACTTTACATATAAAATAATCACCATATCTTGGTATTGGTTAAACAGTTTGTGTTTGAGCTTTTCCCTTTACATATAAAATAATGCAGCTTATCCATTTAAATATATAAATATACTCTTTTTTATCAAATCAAACACATGCAGGGGAATTCAGATACGCTAATGGACAGTCAAAAATAGTGAAGAAACAATCCAATTTTTTCTTTTTTTTTAACTTGTAGAACTTTAAAAAATGGAATGCATACACTAACGCACTATATTTAAACTTGCACCATTAGATTCAAATCACATAATTAAATGTTTAGCAAATAGAACTGTAGTAAAGCAGAGCTAGAATGACCTCGGAAAATCATCTAGTTTAGACCCTTGCTCAAGGCAAGGTCATCCCTGTCTAAACTGTTACAGATCAATGTTTATCTGAGCTGCTCTTAAAGACTTCTGAGGATAGAGATTCCAAATCCTTTCTAGATAGCCTGTTCCAATGCTTAGCCACCTTCATATTGAGAAACGTCTTCCCAACAATCAGCTAAAATCATATATGACATGGCTTGGTTGGCTTCAATGAAGTGATCAGTTTCACATGTACATCTTACAGTCAATATCCTCATGTTAGTCATGAATAATTATTTACAGGATACTGTCTGTGTTTTAGTTAATCTACTTTATGCATCTCAAATAGTACCATCTCCATGCACCTCCTGAAGCAATTACAACAATCCTTTCCATCAGGGCTCAAAAGTGCTAGCAATTTCCAGTCACATAATAAGCTTCACCCATGTCAGTGACTGCCGACAGCTGATTTTGCACATGCTCAACTTGTGATCATACATGCACTGAAAGGAATGTCACATGGCTTCTGAGTGATTTGACATGTGTTTCCTTCTTAAAGGAGCTTCAATGTATCCATGAGTTCTGCTAAGCCATTTCTAACTGAGGAAGGGGGAAGAAAATAATAACTGACAGTTTCTTTCAAACATAATCCACCTGTGGCTCCAAACTGAGGTACTGCTCACAATAAGTTAGATAAATCTAGAACGTACCCTTTTGTCTTTCATTAAACATTTAAACGCGCTTTTAATGTATCAACAGTTATGTTTGCTAACAGTTAGCTGAGCTACATGGAGCAGTTTGCATCTCAGAGCTACTGTTTCAGGTTCACCATATCTTTGTATTGGTTATACAGTTTGTGTTTGAGCTTTTCCCTTTGCAACTGTGTGGAGACCCACTGTTTATTTTTAAATGAATTTAGAGATGTCAGTAAAACAAAACAGTTTCAGAGAAGCACCAAAGCTAGTAGGGATATCCAAATGCAAGCCAGCAGTTGCCAAGATCTCCAATCAGCCTTATTTTGTTCCCTTTGCCCATTACAGCCACAGTGGTTATATTCTGCCTCTACATCACACATCTGGTCAGCCTCCTCTTCTGAACACTCCCTATACCGGACTCACATGCTCTTTAATTGCTGAATCTGATCAAAATCTAGGCATCACCTCTCACTTTAGGTCTCTAAACACCACCTTGGGAAAGAAATTCCCTTTCTTCCTGAAAGCAGCAACTTCTAGCCCAATCTCCCTAAGCCTTTAAACTACTGCCAGTTTAAGTCAACAGCTTTTCTTTAAGTGTGAAAGAAAAAACTCAAGTGGAGAAGTGGGGGAGGGAAGGACAGAGCAGGGTAATGATTTATCTCACATTAGGATACAGGAGAAGACTTAAAAATGAATTCTAACTGGCCAGTGTAAATTCTGAAGGGTTTTTACTCCATGCATGCTCCTTTTTGTTCCTAATATATGCAGTATTAATTATGGCTCTCTCTCAAAGAAGCTTTTCTAGTTGATATAAGGAGCTTGTAGCACCACTTAAATGAAAAAGGTAGTACTGATTTTCAGGGCCTTTGGGCTAGGGACAGAAATTATATATAAACTGGTTTTAACCTGTAAGAGAACAGGTGTTCAGGGTACATAAAGGAATTTGAAAATGGCTGAAACTGGTTTGAGATAAACCTGGTTGAATGTAGTATCAGACTTAAATGATTTGGCCAGTTTAAGCAATGTC
>JAGPOW010003316.1:176422415-176435386 GCA_030014935.1 Caiman crocodilus
CTGGGCTCTCAGCTCCACAGCAGGCTGGCCCCTCCCCTATGCTCCCTTGCTGGAGCTCCAGCAGAGACTGCAGGCATCTGCCTGGCTATTTCTCCACCTCCCACCGCACTCCACCCTTCTGCAAACACCTCAGCATTAGCTAACAGACCACAAACTGGCTACAGTCTGTGCTATAGGAGAAACAAGGGCAAACAGGGTTTTGGAGCTATTCAATACATAGCTGGTAATGTCCTTCCTTGGAAAAGCTGTTTAAGAAGAGACTGAACTAATGGAGAGAGGCTTTGTTTTCTTAATGGGCTGATAAACACCAAGTTAGAGGTAATAAGCATTCTCTGCTGGGCTGCTCAGGCAAGGGGGACATCAGAGCATCCTGCCCAGGCCTGGCCACTGTACCCTCTCCCCCCCTCCATAGCACAGCTCTGTGGAAGGGATGGGAGGGCTGCTCTAGCCACTGTAGGCATGTACCTGAATCTTTTCAGTCCAGAGTGTTACAAACCTGTTTAGCCAAGCCAGGTTAGACTTAGCCGTAAAATTTGAATCAATTCAGGCTCAGGCTTTTTGAATGTCTGTCCCTAGCCGTGAAAGGCAGAGGAGAGCGGGGAATAAGGATACAGTTATACCACACTTCCAAGTTTCGTGGGCCATTTCTGGGAATGTTCTTAAGAGACATTAACGTACAAGTAAAACAATAATTGAAAGTAATGTGTGTTAATCAAATTTCTAGATATCAGACAACTATTTTATTTCAAAACTTATGAATTCAGCTTAGAATTCCTCTATTTCCAGTTTCCAAAATGGGATGCAGGGAGCCTTCCCTATCGGGATGTATCAGACCACAAAGAGCCTAATACATGCAACTATCCTAGACTTCAATGAGACAGCTAATATAATGTGTTTGGGAAGTTAATTCTGCATGTGTCAACAGCAAGAAGGAAAACTTAATAAACACCTTCAGATTTGCATTGGCTAGTAAGAATTAAGTTCTTAGAAAAAGTCTTCTATGATATTTGTTTAACAGTGATGAAGTAAAGTGAAATGAATACACACCTATATGTACATATACTTTAATATTTTACTGGATCAAACCCCAACTATTTGACACCTGTCTGAATTGAATATTAAAAGTTTTACCAAATATCTGGCTTAGGTTGTTTTTTTTCCAGATACAGTCACTTGTTTTCCATCCGCATTTCTAACTTCTCAACCTCTTTTTAATATCTTTTCTTCTCATACTTGTTTACTATTTCCCCAGATCAAGTTTTCATGTTGAGTATCTCATAATAAGTACACTTAGCCAAATAAGACCGAACTTAACACTGATCCTGGCACCATAGAGCTGTACTGAGTTACGGGAGATGGGTATGACCTTCATCTTTTACCCACATGACACTGCACATGCACAGAGAGTTAGGAGTTCGCCGTCTATAGTTAGGAGTAAGTATGTAAGTAACTTCATGGTAAAAAAAAACTCTCCAATCAAATTTGAATATTTTTTTCCAGATGACACATTCTGTAAATGTAACCTAAAGTATTTCATTTACTTTAGTTCCATAATCCACTACATTCTGTATTGCTACCCTCCAAAAAGTCCTTTAAAAGAAGGAACTTTTTGTTAAAAAGGGCTTAAGGTGATCTTTATGACTACTTTGAGATTAAGAGTATACTGTTAATTATTTTTAAGTGAATTTTCTCTCCCCAAGAATGAACATCAATTTTTATTTAAAACTGAAAATGTATATGAAGCATAGTACAAAGTATTTGATGGCTCTCAACATACACATGGCATATGAAAGAATTAAAGCCATTTGCCATTTTAAAGAACTAAAGCATCTATTCTTATTAACCCTCAGTTAAAAAAACCCACAATCAAATGCAACTGATGAAAGCTATTCAGAGATGTAGGGTTTCTGGAAAATTTTGAATTGGACATTTTTTGGAAACATTTCCAATGCCCTAAATAAACATGCTAAATCAGATCATGCTCTACTTGACTTATATTTAGTAAGCAAAACTAAAAAAGTACCCCACATTAATTTTATGTCCTAATAGCTACACGTATTCAAACTGAAATATTTGATTAGGAAAAAAATTAAATGCAGCACACTTCATGTGGTTTAAATGTTACATTCAAAGCTTTATGTGGAAAGAAATATTTTCATTGGAATACTTGGAAAAATGTAAAAACAGTCCACAATAGCACGTACTTCCCAAACACTGCTTGTTTAAATTTAAGGGGAACAAAATGAAGGCACTGAAAACTGCTGACATAATCATTTTAGCACACCCAAAGATTTGCACATGATATGCCATGGTTGTCCACTCATCTACTTCAACAGAATTTAACTCTCCTCCACAGAGGTCACTGCAGCACCTCCAGTTTCACTGTCACTATCTGCACAATCACTTGCACTACTTATTAGTTCCATTTCAGAATCAGGTTGAGGCAAATCTGATCCAGAACTACTTGAACCACATTCCCTTTCGTTAAATGATGGTTTTTACCAATGAGGCTATGGGCAAGGGCCACTTATTATCACACTGCATCTTCCTCACTAATTATATTTCTGACTTATTCTCCAGAAGCAAGTGATTTTGAGAAATAGAAACAAGCTTCATGGTGCATTTATTTGGGTTTGATTTGACCAGCACAGCCAATTTAGTGAATTCACAATTCGATTTTGCATTTGGATTATTATGTGAGTGTATTTATCCTCCTATTTAGAAATGAATAACACACACATACACACACACACACACACACACACACACACAGTTTTCAGTGCCTATAAATATATATATATATATATATTCTCTCATACACTTCCTAGGGATAATCACCTGAAAAATATTAATTTCAGCTTTGAAACTGCCAAGCTTGCCTAATATTGTATTGGCATCCATTCATTGTTTATGAAGTGGTGAATTTTTAAAAATGGAAAATTTCCTACGGAAAAATAAAGCACTGGAAAAATTTCCATTTTGAAAAATTTTCTGTGGAAAATGTTATGTCCCACATTTCTGAGGCTATTTGTGCTTAAGTGTCTCAAAACAAGAAAAGATTTACTGCTGAAGCATTTTAAAGTATGTATCATGCCACAAAAAAAGAAATGAAGCTCCCTATCTTTGTGGATGCCCATTTGGTTTAACGAGAGAAATATAGTGGTCGCATGTAAAAGAGACACCTTAATGCGCAGTGGACTGTTTTAATGCACATTAGTACAACACAGCAACAACCATGCTAATCTGCAATAGAATTAGTATACTGCACATCAAGTGTCACAAAAAATGTTCATCTTTGCTACTGTGCATTAGTGCAGCTACTGCACCTTTATCTAGAACCTCATATTAGAGGTACTAAACTTAATGCACAGTAGCACAATCTGTTGATGTACCCATGTACCCAGGACAAGCTTACCAAAGGCTATCATCTAAAAATTGCTAGACTGGAGTTTTAGGGAAAATTTTGCCCTTTGTAGTTCTGAGACTGATGAGGGCTATTTGTGCTAGCTTAAGCTTGTAAGTAGCTTCATAGTAAAACAAAATACTGTAACAAAATTAACTTTACCTTTTGATGCCACAATGGTCTTAGGAGTACTGAAACCAATATTGAAGTTAATTTGTTTCACATGGAGTTAATCAAGTTTTACTGCAACAGAACCAACAATTACTAAGCTTTACTATTTTTATTAAATTGTCATACGCTCAGACTCCCCTTGCACTTGGAAACTAATTTTTGGGAAGATACAAAATTACATACAGTACGCAGAGATCTTCCAGTTGGATCAATAAAACACGGCAAAACCCTTTCATTAAAATGAAGGGATAGTGTATAGTGTTCTAAAGAACACTTCTGTCTGCCATAATTTTTTGTTTACAGAAGATTAGTAAAGCAACTTAGTAGCACAAGAGTTTCTGATACGCAAGCAAGGTAGCTCAAATTAGTTTAAACTTCCTGTAATATATAAACAGACAATTTTATTACTGTTTTAACAAACCTGCTCCATTCCATTTTCACATGAACAATTAATCTGGCTGCACTACAGAAGATACTGGACTGTTCCTTTGGTATAAACAAAGAAAACAAGATGAAAAGAAATTAATATTTCACATTAGGAGTCTGAATTCTCTCACATAAAATGCATTACAAATCTAAAAACTTTAATCTTCAGATAAAAGGGGGTAGCAAAATCCTAATAATATTTTAGACATATTTTGAACTTTCATATCATTTTATTTTAAAATAACAGACATAGAAACACTGAATTTATATTTAGCTAGCTATTGGACTTGGGTATTTTTAATGCTTGGAGACCTAGGTCAGGCTTCAGACTCAACCATATTAGTCAGCAAATACATACTGTAAGAATCCCAGCCCTACTAACTTAGGACATACATGGAAAACGCAAAAGGAAAGAAAATAAAAATATCCCCATTGCACTGATGAACTGCTGAGAAAGAGAGGCTAAAAACTAAATCCATTTAAACCATGTGTGGATCTGTCCTAAAGGCAGACAAGGTTCTTTGGGGAAATCTGATATCTTCTATTAGACCACCTCAAATAGTTGGAAAAATTCTTCTTAGCAAGCCTTCAGGTATAAATACCCTTTATCAGGCTGAAGAAGCATGTGCATTTGGTGTACACTCTTACTGGATGGAATGAATAATAAAGAAGTCAGAGGCTGGTATGTATGCAAGAAAGGCAGTCAGTGAAGATGTAAATTGAGGAGTCAGAGGGTGAAAGCCAGGCTGGGGGGTTGAAAGGGGAATGAATGTAGCTGGTAAATAGTGGACAGGTACCTGGGAATCAGATGTGGGTTATAACTAGGTAGGTTATAATGTGTCATAAATCCAATGTCTATATTTAATCCATAATTTTTTGTATCCAGGAGGTAGACAAAGTTCACAGGCTCATCTGTGAAAAGTGTTTTGTAAATTCCCTTTGAGCATTACAACAGAGATTGGAGAGAGAGAGAGTGGTTTTCTTGTGAGAAATGTGCACCCACCAGTATTCCTGTCTTTGATAGCTTTCCGATGTGCATTCATTCTGGTATGCAGTTATTTTTTGGTATTTTTTGGAACCTTACTTCATCAACCTCCTGGTACATAATATCATGTACTAAATATAGACATTGGATTTATGACACACAACCTGCCTAATAATCAACTCCCCAGATACCTCTCCACTATTTACCAGCTACATTCATTCCCCTTTCCACCCCTCCCCCAACCTCTCTCTCATATACTGACTCCTCAATTTACACCTTCACTGACTGCCTGTCTTGCATGCATACGAGCCTCTGGCCTCTTTACTAATCATTCCATCCAGGAAGAGCACACACAAACTGCAGATGCTCCCTCAGCTTGATGAAGGGTATTTATACCCAAAAGCTTGCTAAGAAGAATTTTTCCAACTATTTGAATTGGTCTAATAAGAGATATCAGATTTAACCAGAGAACCATGTTTGCCTATGTCCTTAGACCAACACAGCCACAACCTATACCCCTGTATCTATCCCAAATGCCTTTCTTAAATTCCACAGAGGCTGTTTAAAAAGGGGCCAGGGTTTCAACTAAAAGCTTTGAAGTCCCTACACACTGCTATAACCTCAAGAGTCTCCTCTTCTTGGTCTTTGGGAGCTTAGAAATATGCATATCATTGGCAAGACAGCCTAAGCAAGATGAAGTTTTAAACAAAGAAACCACATTAAATCTTTGATGCACAATCAAATAATTGTAGTTCTCTCAACCACACAGCCCACATGTGCTGACCTATTAAAAAGAAAAATCAGTGGCTGACTTGTTGCACGTTCAAAGACTATAGGGACAAGAAGCCCCACTTGGCAGAAAGCTGCAGAAGTGCTGCAAGGTTCTCAAGTACATCACCCCCTTGCCTACCTGCTCCATACCATCTCCTCCAGCACAGACAGCAGTTTACACTCCCAAAATCCTGTCACCCATATTTCCCATGCACAACACCCTTTCCATGACTAAGGTCCTCCATGACCAAGAAAGAAGGAGGCCAAGATTTGAATCATATGGAGCACTGGAAAGCACAAATCAAAACTAGTCAGAGGAGCAGCATGCTATTGAATAATAACCCCTAAAAGTGGTAGCAGTATACATTAACGTATTTCATTCCATAAGCGATCTTTTAATTCATGAAGCAACAACATTTTTATGAAATTCCTTGTCATACTGTATGCTTTCATGATAAAGCGTAAGCCAGGCAGTTAATGCATTATTTGTAACATTAGACAGTGATACTCCAGAACAAGAGATAAAAGCAAACAATGTTGAAGTTGCAGCCTATGTGCAAACCTGAACAACAATGGCAACAGGAATTGTGACAGCTTGCTGTAATGCATTGTTTAGCATTAACAGTTTTCAGAAGTTTGGGAACTGTTAGAAAGTTGGTGAGAGATAATAAGACATGAGCTTCAGTGTTACTTTTGTAAATAAATTAGGATTATAGCTTGCAAGGAAAGAAAAAAGGAAGAAAGAAAATTCAGTACACATGTTGCAAAAACATGAAGAAGTAAGTGTTGAATCAACAGAACAACTAAAGTCATTACTAGATAAGGATCATAACAGTTCAAATAAAGCCAAGGATAATCACATTCTGAATCTGTCGCATTTCAGTTTCTCTGGGAAAAACAATTTAGTGAAAAGTGTTTGTAGCAGTGTTTCTCAACCTGTGGGTTGCAGCCCAAAAGTAGGTTGCAAGAATATATGAAAGAGTTACAAACAAATTTTTAAAATGGATGCTCCTTGGATTTAAAAATATATTTCTCCTAAAAGAGAAAAATGTGGGAAAACATGTCTTTTTTCTTGCAGGCTGGTCCCTCATGCCCCACGCACACCACCTGTGTCATCCCCCCCACCCCGTGCCAAACACTGTGGGGGCTGGGGCCTGGGGACAGCAGGCAGTAGGTCAAGAGTCAGGGGCACTCTTCCTACTACATCCATACTATTTTGGGTGCAAGGAACCTAAAAAGAAGCCTCTCCCACAGACCATATTCTCCCTTGATTCCATTCTACAAAAGCTATAAAAAGTATCAATCTCCAGGCTTATGTTTGAGAAGTAGGAAGGAAGACTCCATCTCCTCAAACTTTAATGGAAAATTCTTCCAAATAGAGGAGCCTCAGCTATCACTGCTGTCAGACAAAAAGCATAAAACGTATCTCCTTCACAATGAAAGAAAGATAGTTTAAATAACTAGAGAGGCAGCATGCATGCAAAAAAATACAGAGTTTAGCTGTCTGCCAAGATTGTCCCTGTAAACTAACTCAGTAACTAGATGCTGCACTCTTTTTCTGGCTTCAACTTTTTCTGGCTTCAACTATTATGCAGTATGGGTGTCCAATACTGAAGAGTTGCCACTCTCACCTACCTCAAGTAGTAAAAGATCAGAAACCCTCAAATGAAAGGTTACATTAGAAAAGTAAATATCATTAGAAATATGCCTCTTAAGGATTATATGATAACATACTACATTATTTGTATGGAGAAACACTTAGCTGCACAACCATGTTCACAAAAAACTTAACTATAGAAAAATCTAAAAGCTCAATGCAAATAGCCAGATCAGTATAACCCACATGTCAGGTTGGGAATCAGAGTACTGCTAACTCACTTGATCTCTGTCTCTTTCTCTTCTAATCTACACAGTAGCACTGTTTAAAAAATTATATCCATGTAGAAAAATAAATTTCCTCCACTAAAGTGAGAAATACCAGTTGTGGTACTAAGAACCACTGCTTGCATACTATCATGGAGCAGGCAGAAAATGGTGACAAATTTTGATGGGCATCCATACTTCAGAAGGATCCTCCACAATACTTCTCAGCTGGCAGAGCCTAAAGCTTTCCTGCAGTCAAAGAAGGCCATGTAGAGAGGCTTAAGTTGTTCCCAGAATTTCTTCTGCAGCTGGCAAGCTGTGAAGATCATGTCAGTTGAGCCTCTTGCTTCCCTCAATCCACATGAGAGTCCAGAAGGAGCTCTTCAGCAACTGGAAGAAGACAATTCAGGAGGGTACTTATAATGATCTTTCCTGTAGTGGACAGTGGGCGATCCCTCTGTATCTCTCACCATCTGACTTGTCTTCTTTCTTGAAGACAGTGACAATCATGGCATCGCCAAGGTCATCTGGGATTTGGTGAAAAAGATCCTTAAAACAAGGATGTGAAGCTATAATGTGAGCTTCTCTCCCTCCTGCTTGAAGATAAGCAAGGCTGTGTCACGGCTCAATATTCCTTGCTGTGATACTTCATCTGAACACCAACAAGCTTCCAGCCAAAATGGAGCTAAACTACCGAATGGATAGTAAGCTGTTTAAATTTAGCTGTCTCCAAGCCAAAACCAAAACCACCCTGACCTCAACCATTGAGCTACAGTAAAATGATGCTGCTGAAGTATGTGCTCACTCAAAAGCAGACCTTCAGGCAACTGTCAAGGTCTTTACCGGGGCATTCAAGAAAGTGGAACGGATGTTTAGCATTCAGAAGACCAAGGTCCTCCACCGACAAGCTCCTAATAAACAGTCCCCAGCTCCCATAATCCAAATCTACAGCAAGACTCTGTAGAACGCTATTTCCTGTGTAAATGCATCCTTTGGACACCTGCCAAAATGGGTGTTCAAAGATTGTGACATCAGATCCAAAACCAAGGTCATGATTTATCGAGTCGTCATGATCTCCACTTTGCCGTACGGAGCTGAAATATGAACAACATACAGGATACATACAACAATGTTGGAGAAGTACCATCAATGCTGCCTGCAGAAGATCCTCTGTATCCAGTGGGAAGACAAGTGCACCAACATTAGCATCCTCCTGCAAGCAAACAGTATGAATACTGAGGCTATGATCATCCAACACTGACTTCATTGGGCTGGCCATGCCATCTGGATGTCTGATTCCAGATTCCTGAAGCAAGTTTTATTCTCCCAGCTCAGACAAGGCATACACTCAAGAAGAGGGCAGAGAAAGCGCTGTAGAGACATCCTCAAGGCCAACTTAATAAAAATGCAACATCAATGCCAACTCATGGGAGACATCTCCCAGGACCACCCTAAATGGAAGAAGAGTCTCCTGAAGGGATCTTAATACTTTGAAACCTCACAACAATAACAACAGGAGACAGAAAAGCAGGAACAGCTTGTTGTGAACCAAATCAAGAAACCAGCGTCAGCCACCCCACACAGAAACACGTCTGAGCTGTAGGAGAATTTGTCAGTCCTGGATAGATGGCAGTCAGCCATCTTTGGACACACCGGTAAAGGCAATCATGGAAGACAATCATCCTCAACTGAGAGGGATTGCCAAAGAAGAGAAAACAAAGTTCCAATATTTTAGATATACATTTTCTAATTTCTTTATTAAATTTAAAATGTTGCATCATCCCAGATAGAGTGTAGATTGCAGTACCTTCAAACAGCTACAAGAGACAAACTTTATCACACCCACAGAACTTTAATTAACAAGTCAAAAAATCCCTTAGCAGAAACAGTAAAAAAAGGGTTATGTAAACAGGAAGTGGCACTAAGTCCCTGCACCTTTAATCATGATATTGAAATATTCTGAGCTTCTTATTTGAGCTCAAGATAAGGACACAGGTGTAGTGATCAACACTGATGCTTGCAAAAAACAGAATTGAGTTTAGATTTGCATATTTATTTGGGCATCTAATCTAGACAACTAAATTTTATTAAACTATTTACCTGAACGCCATTACATTAAGAATGTGTTTCTCCCTCCACAGGAGGATTCTAGGAGTTCAAGTATAGAAACAAAACTTGTGTTCTTTCAGATATATCTACATCAGTTATAAAAATGGCTGACCATCTTCCCTTACAACAAAGATAAATACAGGACTTTGTGAGCTAAAAAAGTTTCACGTGATTTGGGTCAGTAGAGTTGTCAAGTTAGAATAAGTCACCTGCATTTCTGTCCTTAAAAATAAAAGAGACTGTATTAATTTAAAAGAATCTTTCCCAATCTTTAGAGTTTGTGTTCTTTACAAACCTACATGCAGCACATCAACTCATACTAAGCACACACACATAACATCACTGAAATAAAAAAATAAAATTCTATCATTGACCAGTGCCAACGTTGCTTGGCTTGCATATCTTTTACTGAATAAAAGAATGTTCAGAACACCAGGCTGACTGGCTTCACACTGCAGCAATGAAAAAATGTAGTTCTAAAATTTTATTTAGTGCAAGTCAAAAATTGATTTTCAAAGAAGAAATCAGAAACCTGGATGGTCTGCTATAAATCATGTAGTCATCATGAATGAACAAAGAGGTTAAAAAGGAACCAAACCAAGGCTTTACATTCAACAAAGTACTTAACATAATGTTAAACATGGATTGCCCCCATTTCAATGAGATATTAATATGCTTAAAATTAAGCACAGGCTGAAATGCTTTGCTGAATACAGCCCTCAGTCATCTCGGCAAATTAATGAAAAGGGCTTCAGTTTGCATGTCATAGGGTTAACAGTTTCCTGAACACTGAAACATGGTACCTTGCTATGTTCATTGGGACCAAGGTGCCAATAACTGAACAGTGCTGGCAGGCTCTGATGCCAGCCAGTTCCTCTGGGAGTGTCAAGTCACTACATCAAAAGCCAGATTCACAGTACTATTACTCCAGTTTTTTAAATAGCACCTAAGTAAAAATGGTTATTTAGGATCATTGTCTCAAAGAATGGGGATGAAATGCAGAAGAGTGCTTGGTACTTCAGGGACAGTTTAAGAAATGGAAATGTAATTAAAAAATAGCCTAAGTCACATTAGCTCCATCCCAAGATGGAGGGTTCCATGTTTGCACACCGCCAAGTAATATGGTTTTAAAAGAGTTGTCCTGATATTCTTTGATTCATAGACTTTAAGGCCAGAATGATTTCACCTCCTGTATAATAGGTCACAGGACTTTCTGAATGAACTTCTACTTGAAATCTAATAGCTGTAACTGAGCTGGGACACATCTGTTCATAAAAGCACCACCGAATCCTTGGTAAACTTTTCAAAGTTAATCATCGTCACTGTTAAAACTGTCGTAATTCTAATCTAAATTTTCTTTGATAAACCAAACTGATTAACCCCTGAAACATTACAGTAACCCATGGGCAACAATGCAAATTCATGATCACCACAGAATGATGCTCATTCTCCACACCAGGACTAGAGTTCTCCCATCCCATAAGCTCAGGCTTTTCTGCTCCTCCATTCTGACAAACATTCAGAGGCACATTAAGACTGCAAACCACACAAGTTTCATTAATGATGCTTATATGACCTCTTGAGCCTAAAAGTATGTGTGTGTCTGTGTGTGTGCATGCACGCGCGTACACATGTACATATACAAACAAACAGTAACTTCACAATATAGAAACTATTAGAAACGTACTGGCAGGAGGGAGAGTGGAGGGAAGAGAGTGGGGGAGACTACATAGAGAAATTCAGTTTCTACTGAGAGAGTTGGTGATATCCTAGCAGAAACCATGAATGTAGAGACATTCAGGATTTTTCTCCTAAAGCAAGTGTCTGCTCCAGGAGAAAAGTAACCCAGGAACAACCAGTATTAAATCACTCCTGGGAAAGTTTCTCCTGTGAAGCAAATATCTTCCAAGACAAACACAGTCCTCCAGCATCCCAGGCTGCTTTGGTCCCAGCCATCCAACAGGTCTAGGGAAACAGGGCGTTACTTGGGCTACACTCAACTGCTCTAGTCAAGCAGGGAGCCCTGAATAATCACCTCATTGTGCTGCAGGGAGACAGCCTGTGATGCAGTATGGGACACAGCAGCTTGATATTCCAATGTCATCCAGGGGTCTCTGGGTAAGTTTTTCCATCAGGAAAACAAACCCAGGAGGAATGTCCCATATTATTTGAATATGTGTATGCAGCCAGAAAGAGAGGAAAGCGAGAGAGAGATGCTATACTGCAGGTGGGTAGGAAAGTAGGTGGGTAGGAAGTTGGCTGTGGGGTAGGACCCAGAAAATTATCATGAATGGATCTGTATTATCCTGGAGAGAAATGGTTGGTGGTCTCATTCAGGGGTCCATGCTTGGTTCAGTGCTTTTCAACATCTTTATCCATGATTTGCATGTAGGAGTAAAGAGCTCACAAGCCAAGTCTGTGGACAACACCATGTTATGGGGGAGTGTGGTCACGGTTGAAGGCTGATACATGTGGACTGGTCATGGCTGCTACCGGCAGACTTAAACAGGCTGGCAAGATGGGCAGATTGAAACCATATGAAGTTCAACACTGAGAAGTGTAAAATGCTCCATCTAGGGCTGAACAATCCCCAACGCACTTACAGGCTCAGTGACACCAAACTGATTAGCACCATAACTGAAAGGGAACTGGAGGTAATAATAGACTGGGCTGGGCAATTATTTCGGGCGGAGGGATGCTTACCCAGTTTTGGCAGGCTGTCACGGGCCACATGGGTAGGCCCACCCCTTGAGAGGTGCCATGCCCTCTGGTCACCATCTTGGGACCAATGTCCCAATGTCTGGAGACCAATGTCCCAGGGCCACCACAGGTGGAAGACTGGTGCTGAGCACAGGGAAAAGTGGCCCCTCTCCCACCCCATGGCTGGCACTCCCTGCTGCAGGTGCTCACAGCACATGCAGGGCTGCATGGAGTAGGCACAGGCAGCCCCATGTGGGCTGTAAGCAGCTACAGTGCAGGGCGCTGGGCATAGGGCAGGCGAGGGGCCCTTTTCCCCGCATTCAGAACAAGCTTGTTACCTGGCCCCGCTGCCAGTCTAGGCCCTGCGTTGGCTCCAGGCTCGCCAATCAGCAGCTGTGGCCCCCCTGCTTGCCGCGCTGGGCAATGTCTGCCACCGCTGCCTGTAGGCTGCCTACCACACGAGCTCCAGGCAGGCAGCAGCAGCAAACATTGCCCAGAGCAGCAAGTGGGGGGACCACAGCTGCTTTTGCCACATGCAGCCCC
>JAGPOW010003316.1:176440033-176452600 GCA_030014935.1 Caiman crocodilus
GATATGATACAAGGTTAGTTTGATAAGAGGTTTTAGAAATTTTAAACAGATTTATAGGATATCTGCTCTATAACTACTTCAGTAAAACAACTGATACAGTGCCAAATGAATAATCAATTAAGCTACAGGGGATGCAAATTAGCTGAGACAACTAAGGCTAAAGGAGAGTTAACAGCGGGCTAGTACTGAAAGGACAAATATTGGACTCAAGGGAAGTTCCTCAAGGAGACAGATTTAGGAATGATCTTCAGTATTTTCATAAATGACCTTCCCACAAGGAGGATTCTGATAACATTTGCTGATGACAGATGTTGGGAGAGAACGGAAGAGAACTGGAATTTACTTGAATACAACATAACCCCCCCAATAATTAGGTTCCATATATGGAAAAGATTAGAAATTTGTTATAGTTTTTATAGATATAGAATCTAATTTTTGAAGGTTTGCCTTGAATTAGTTCCCCTCACAGTGCTAGTAGGGGTGCACTGATACAGATTTTTTGGGCCAATACCAATGGCCAATATTTAACAAACCATAATGACCGATTTCTATCTGACTGCTGATATGCAGCTGGGCACTATAAAGCAGCCGGATCCAGCTGGTAAGTCTGTTGTGGGAGAAGGGGTGAGAGGGTAGGGAAGACATGTGGAGGGAGGGCAGATTGAAGCCCCACAGTGAGGGAGGGAGTGGAGCTGAGGCAGGTGCAGGGACAGGTGCTGCACAGCCAGGACAGGGTGCAGGACAGAGCCGTGAGCAGCTCGTCTGGAGGGTGCACGGACAGGGGGGACAGCTCCCACCATTGTGCACACCCCTGGAGAGGCATGGAGGGCATCTGCCCCCCGGATCTAGTCATGGAGCGAGGGTGAGCTGCCAGTGCAGACTGGGACCAGGGTGGCATAGAGCTCTTTCTGGCTGGGTGGTTGTGCCAGGGTGCACTCAGGGCAGGTGGCAGTGCTGCTGGCACAGGGACTACAAGAAGGGCTGTAGCCACTCCAAAATTCGCCACTGTCCCCACCCAACCTCTCTCCCAGCAATGACACCGCCCACCCCAAGTGCAGCCTGGCCCAACCCCTCCCCTGGGAAGAGCCCGGCACTGCAGGCCGGGGCTTAGGCAGTGGCAGCCCACTCCACCCGGTCTGCAGATCCGAGGGGCACACTCGACCATGCCACCCCCAGGGGTGTGCACAGCAGCGAGAGCCACCCCCTCTCCCCATGCACGGCTAAGTCCAAGGTCCCGCTCCAGCTTGCCAGTGCCTACCCTTGTCCCAGCCCCACTCCCTTCCTCGCTGTGGGAGCCTCAATCTGCCTCCCCCATGCCCCTTCCCTCTCCTGATACCTGATCTGGCTCCATTTCCAGGGTGGGGGGCAGGGGGAGAGGGCACGTGGCACTCTAATCATTTGTGACAGGAGGAGAGGGGGAACAACAGAAGGATTTTAAGTGAACTGGTTTGGGGCCCTGTTTGGTGATGTTTGCCAGACATTTAAGGCTGTTGAAATTGGAAATGGGAAAGAAAGGTGAAACTTAGCTGTGAGTGTAAAGAAGTCTACATGCATTCAGTGTAATGGCTCACCATGACCTGAAAAAGAGTTGGCACTGAGGGGGACAATGCAAAATGAGTACTACTATATAGCCTACATGGTAGGTTCTTACTGGATCCTACCTTTTTGGCCAAGATCAAGCATGGTTGGAACTGAGGGAAGGGTGTCACGGCTGGCTCTGGTCCTCCTAGTGTTGGCCTGGTATTGTGGTACCTCCAGGCCCAGTGCTACCTCCTTCCAGGGGGAGAAACTGCTGTTTGTGTTTGTTTGTTTGTTTTTAAATAACCCCCCCCCACATACACACAAGAACAGGTTCCTATCAGTATGTTTTCTCAATGTGGGCCATGTGTTTTATGGTCACGTTCAGTGTTTGGTTGCATTTAATCAACTTCATAGTTGGTTTCCATTATTGAGCATGTGCTGCGTTTGTCAGCAGTTTAATGAGAGACAGTGAATCTAATGAATTTCCTTGTATGCAAAGGTAAGATGAGGAGCTTTTAGCAGGGAAAAACCATGCTGATGGGGGGGAATTCTTATATTCAAGAAAATATAGTAATTAATAAAAAGCCAATGATCTTCTGTGTCAAAGACTAAATTGTGGCTGCTTCCTAAAAACAGGTCTACCGGTAAAAAAATATACTGGAAAACTAACATTTTCCCATGAAAGTCTATTAACATTTTGCAGACAATATGTGAATTTCAGGAACAGAAAATGAAATGAAGTTTAGACAAAAACATTAGTATTAGAATGTCTTAGAAGTCTCACTCTCTTCCATACCTATTAGCTTTTAGTTTTAGGTCCATAGCTATGGTTTATAGACACGTGGCATTCTGCCGCTCCCACCTCCTACCTCTGAGAAATACATAGCACTATGCATAAGTGGAATAATCCCAAAATACTGTTTCAGTTCATTCCTCTGGAAAATGACAGCTACGAAAAACCAGTACAGAAGCAGCTTCATTTCTTTTACACAATTTTTTTTCTTATGACTATACGTTTAATTCCCAAATGTGTATTTTCTTCCTACAGTCTTAGTGGCTTGTCTTTTTAAATAGTTTTGAAAAGGAAAGGAAAAATGCTGTTTTACAAATCAATTCAATGGAAAAAATAGAATTCCCCCCCAACCTTATTTTTGATAATGGTAAACCTATTCTGCAGAGGGCAGGCAAACTCAAAAATCAACCAAGGCTTGTTATAGGAAACTGCAAATTGTTACAGTATTTCTCCTTGTATCCACAGAACCTCAGGAGATTCTGTGCAAATTCAGTGACTGCAAAGTCATATTTTCCATTGTTATAAAGACAATAATCATGGAATAACTAACTTTTTATTACTAGAATCATTTATCTAACTTAAAGCAAGTGAAGCATGTAGTAGACAAAAACAATCAACAGAACCATTAAAAATCAAATTAAATTTGACCTTTCTAAAAGTCACTTTAAATATTAATAAATGCTTGAAGCTCTTGGTTATAGAAATTGGATTACATTTGTTTTTTTCAGCAGCGTCAGTTTTGCTTTTCAGAATGTAAGATCCTACATAGCATTCAATACCCTGGTATTTGAGCCCCAAAGTTATTTGTTTTTAATTAATAAGAATATCCCTGAAATCATCCAACTATAGGAAATCTTTAAAGAACTCTTATATCAGAATTTAAATCACCAAGATACTCATTACCACATTAGCACAGTCCACAGACTTTTATAAAGTCAGGTCCCCTGATCTTCAGCAGAAAGATTAATTCTCAAGAGACTCTGGGCCACAGCATGTGATGGTTCACCTTGAACCAGAAGATGCTCAGGTCACAGCAAATAACTGCATATCAATATATATATTCACAATATTTTTACTTAAAGATTTCATAGATTTCAAAGATATTAGGGCTTGAAGGGACCTCAGAAGATCATCAAGTCCAGCCCCCTGCCCCAGGGGCCAGAAGTCAGCAGGGGTCATACAATCCCAGCAAGATAAACATCCAAATTTCTCTTGAAGGCATCCAAAGTAGGTGCTTGAACCTAGATACCAGAGTACAGATTTCAACATCTGAAGACATAAGGAGTAACCCTCAAGTTCCTATAAACTAATTTTTTGGGACCAGTGGCAATGATTTTCTGTCTTTAGTCTAACAATATATATTTATGCGAAAGGCTGAGGACTGACAGGTCACTTTGTGATACTGAAAGCTAGGCTCATATTTCACTGTGTTATCTACTTATTATCAGCAAGAGAATCTACCCAGAAACAGAACAGCATAAAGACCTAACACTGAAGCATCTAGCTCACTTCTTTGGAGTAGCAATATAAATACCACAACCTCAGTACTTCTGGAGTAGAGAGCAGAGAAGTATAATATCCTTCAGAAGGCAAGCAAATTAATCTGTGGCCACTCTCTTTGGATGTTCACCACCTCCCTTCTCCTCCAATTGGTGGCAACAAACTACATTTTTTTTTAATAACTCACTAGGGCAACCCTTTAAAACTTCAATAAGAATAACTCCAAATTTTACCAACAGTAATCATACACAAATCTTTCAAACAACTAAAAATAAGTCAAAGTTGCTATCTGATTGCCATAATATGCGTGCTATGGAATTCTAGGAATCAGTGATTTGTTTGCAACTAAAACTATTAAAAATAAGGCTGAGCGCTACCAAAAGCCAGGAGCTTAAAATTTACTGAAATCTTTTACTGCTGCTTCAATAACCTGGAAAAGACATTTTTAAAAAGCTATCTTGGCATGATCCACCTATGTATGATCACATACTGGAAAATACAAATCACTGTAAAAACATGTACATTTTTTAACAATAATAAAAATTCCCAAGACAGATAGCAATCACATCATCATCAGTTTGAAGGCATAGAGGTGAGAGTAGAGGACATATAAAATTTGAGTCAAACAAAAGCAGAATCCTTCTGAAAAAGTGCCAGTCCTTCCCAGGTTACATCTCTAGCTACAATGATGTTGACTATTTTAATGTAGACTATTTATTGTCTTATATTGCTTATTAGTTCTGCTGTTGATAAAAAGGCAGTTTTCAAAAAAAAGGAAGAAAATTATAGCCCCTCTCACAGCATTTATGAGTTTATTGCCTACATAACAGTTGCTGTAGCACAGACGTGCACGACATCTTAGAGATAAGGTGGCATTTAGGAACCATTTAAAAAGGCACAACACGATTTCATTCAAGTAGAAATCCATTTAAGTTGTTCCATTTAAACTAAACCTGAATCTAGCCCCAAGTGTCTGGCTGCAAGAACTTGAAACTAAAAGAAGTCACAAAATATTTGGTGGCCACTAGAAAGAGGCAGTGAAGGACTGGAAGGAAGGAATTGTTTCTTAGCCAAGTCAGTTGCATGTGTTGTTTAATACAATATGTGTTTGCTTCACCAGACCTGTTATGGGCCTTTACATTATAAAACAACTTCAATTTATAACATTTTCCATTCAAACTACATCTCACTATGTGTTACTTTATTAAGAATAGAGACCAGGTAGGCAATCCAACCTGAAAGTTACTGCTGGACTTTGGGGCCAGGCAGGAGCTATTGCCACTGCCAGTACCAACACATTTCAGTAGGCTCTATAGTTTTAACATTGCTAGAAGAGATGCTCGGAAAGAGCCACAAGACCATAAAAACACTGTAAAATGTTTTAAAATCAATTTGATTCTAAACTAACTGCAAAAAACCTGCACAAACAATCACAGAAACTCATTCAATCCAAACTGACTGAGTTCCACTTGGTTTAACCTGTAAACAATTTTTTGAGAATAGTTTTACAGGATTTGTCATCTAAAAAAAACAAAAACAAAGAAAGAAAGTGAACATGCCGGTTCTCTCCAATTTAACAGGCTGTTAAAGTTTGAAAGACCAAATTACAAAAGTCCATTGAATTAATTATTTACTCAGAAGTTTTAGTTGGAAAATCTAATCATCAAAACAGCCTTGCATAACTTTAATGGTGCATTCATTTTAAACCTGATTCAGAGTAGTTATAGCAGGGTAAACAAGTCAAAAACACTTTGCAGGAGAATATTTTTTCCACATGGAAACTTTAGCTACTGTAAACTGCTATTACATTTCATAGGTTTACGTACTGATTTTGCAGCTCTTCTCTGAGCCTAAATCCACCCATGTCATTTGGAACATCACCTTTTCTGTACTCAGTAATAAAGATATAGAAATTTCCCCAATCACCCTGACAGAGATTACCACAACTCCATTTTTGTAAGTAAAGTATCTACAAAGCAGTTTCAACTAAACAGGAAAAAAAGTAGTACTTCCTACAGGAGAAAGATCTTAGCTTTGAACAGCCTATAGACACTAAGACAGCTGTTCTGTCAAACAAGAAGCAAAGGTTGAATTGAGGCAAATTAAGCTAAGGAGGACTTTCAGGACAGGTATTAACTACCCCACATAGAACTGTTTCCTTTTTTCCACAGAAAGGCAAAGAACTGAATATAGGTAAGGATAAAAATCTCAGCCCATCAAGCATTTAGGTATGTAGGTTTAACAGCGTTACTCACACATGTAACATTTGATACATGTAAGTTTTTACAGGATCAGGGCTAAATTGTCACATCTAAACAGTGCTCGAACTACATTCATCTCCACCTGCAACCTCTGTGTAAAGAAACTTGGAAAGTTTCTGTTTAGTTTGATTTTGAATTTCTTTAAACAAAAAGCAACATAATGAATTCCAAGTTTGATTATAAAAATTACTCTAGTTCAAAGAAGTGTTAAATCCATAGGCTAGCCAATGGTAAGAATATTTGTATGTGCTCAATGTATGGCTATTGGGGTGAGGGTTGAGCTTCTCTGAACTTCTCATTTTCTCTCTTCCAGAATAGTTTCATCATTCCTCAGAAACTGTTTTGTCAGCTAAGACGTATCCAGTATCTTCACTTATATCATTGTGTCAATGCTACAGAATAAGGAGAGCCGTTATAAGTCTGCAACACGCATACAGTTTCTGCTATCAATTTTAAAGCATTTGGGGGATTAATTTGCGATTTTTTTAAACTCTACTCTTTTAAAGATAAGGCCCGAATCCAAAGTCAACTAGTTGTCTCAGACGGCTAGAGCCGACTTGAGAAGCACTGATTAATCGTCCGTCAGGTGGGCTGGCGGATGGAGAGGCGGAACAACATATTGGTTGAAGGATAACTTTTACTTACACCACTGGGGTGGCAACGCAGGCGATAAGGCTGCTTACACAGTTACAGGTAACGGCAACAAAACGAGTCGACAAGTTCGTGGACGAAACTAGTGCGCAGGAAGGGGTACGTCGGGGCCTGTCGGTGACGGGGAGACATTGGTGGGTGATCAGTCTGCCAAGTTTACTCTGCCGCGTGTTCAGAGCTCTCCAAGGTTACTCCACAGCGTGCTCAAAGGTCTCCTAAGAGCTCTCATCAGAGCTCTCCGACTTGGGAGGAAGCTGCATGGACTTTTATATGTTTAGAGTAGCCAATGGCAGACTGCCAGGTGAGAATAGCTAGTAAGGCGGAACGTGACCAAATTTGGAGATGGCGGCAGTTGCTTAGGGTGGTTCTATTGTGGCAGGGTCACTTAACTCACTTGGTTATGACGTGCCCCCTTGGCCATGACACAATAGATAAGGAATTTAAGTTAAAGGCAATTTTTGTCCAGGAACTCATCGTTATTACAAGGTTTAGGTGGCAAGCGGGTATATACAAAAGCAGACAGCGTAGTTACGTGGTTTTTCTTGATGAGCTGCAACACATAGCATCTCATACATACTACAATGACTAATGCAACTAATGGCAAATAAGGTAATTAAAGGCGTCAATAATCGAATTAAGCAAGACGAGGTATCCCATCTCATCTAACCGAAAAATCGGCTAGCCATGGTATGCTGCAGCTTGGTACCTGTTGGTCCTCCCGGTCAAGCAGCGGTAGATTGTCGCTTCGTCACCGCCAGGCCTGTAAGGGGACAAAACACAAACACAAAAAGGAAAAAGAAAACTAGGAGAGTAGTAGAGCGGCGAGTTAGCCAGTTGCGATGAGTTAAGGTTGGTAATCGGTCATCGTTTCCTTCTAGTCGAACTTGAAGCCCAGTGCATTTGCCAGGTGTTGCTGGCCCTCATCCCCAAGGATGTACAATTGCCGCTTCATAAGCCTGGAGTGATTCAGGAGGAACCCGAACATGGCTCTCTCCTCAGGTGTCCTTTGCGGCATTGGCCATAATTCCTGCTGAGGGTTGGGTTCATAGCGCCTCGGCCTTGGGGTCTTGATTGAATACACAGTGGGTGGTCCATCACGTCAATCGAGGCCTCTGTTGTGGACTTTGAGGGCTTGCAGTCGTGGAAGTTGGCTTAAGAGATTACCCACAGGCTGGCCAGCCACTGGGTTGAGGAGAAGCCGGAGTGTTATAGCGTCTCCCCGCCATAAACTTCCACACAAGCTTCCACGCTGTCGAGAGTTGCCGGAACGGTCCCAGGGTTCCGTAGGTGGCGGCGAGCCCGCCCTCCATTGCGTTGCGCTTGCGTCAGTCCTAACTGATGTACCCTTGGGTTCCATGAGGCATATGATACCCCAATTATGGCTAGCAAGAGTTGTTCCGCACTGGCCTTTGGTGGACGGCCGTCTTCGCGGGTTAGGAAGCTAGCCTCTTCCAAGTCCAGCAAGTCCGACCCAAACTCCATGACCAGGCGTCCTAGCCATATGGCTAGCGGTTCTCTAGGTTTTATTTTTGATTCCCGGCACAATTCCTGCAGTTCTCCCCGCATGCGGGTGCGGTATGTGGTGGTGGTGCAGGTTGCACCCTGCGCATTGGTGACCTGCTTCACCAAGGCTACGGAACGAGCGACTGCTGAGACAGCAGGCATATGTGGCAGGAGGAGTGGATACAATCGTTCCTCTTCGTAAGGGGGCGGGAATGTCGGAGGTGGTGTCACCTCGGGGGGCGGGACCACGGGTTGCATAACTACCCCTTCTTCCCTGGGACTTTTCGCGCACGCTGAGCTTTTCGCGCACTCTGAGCTTCTCTTCTTCTGCAGCGCCATCTTAGAATGGCAGCAGCTCGGGGTTTTCCAGCGGCTCGGGGCTTTCTTTTACTGCCACCTCTTTGGCCGCCTGAGCGGCTGTGAGCAGTTGGGCCTCTAGATTTGTGTTCTCCCGCAATAAAGCTGTTACAGTGCGGAATAGCATATTTATCATTTTTCCCTTATTCCATTTCGGAATAATGGAAATGCCCACCTCGTTGTGGTGCAGCCTTCCATCTCCATCCCTTCCCGGAGTGCTGAGAGAAACTCATGGCCCCTCGACCCGGGCATTAGGGTCGGGGGATTGAACTGGTCGGTTGGTGTTGGTTCTCCATCCTCCCACACATATCTTATTTACAGGGCGCACTCTTGGGCAAAAGTTGGGTCTGCTCCGCCCACCAGTTTGACTTTGGCAAGGGACGTGGTGCCTACCTTGTTTCGGGGTCTAAATCGGAGCCGCTTATTGCTCATGACGCACCCAAACGTCCCGGGGTGAAGGTGCGCCTCCCATTCCTTTGAAACTCCCTTTTCCCCTTCAGTGAAAAGGTAGCCGCTGACGAGCTTCTTCCCCGGGTCGCCCGCCTGATGGTATGCAATATGGGCCCACAATTCATTCGAGTCGGCCACAGGGCGTCCCCCGGTGCGCCAGGGGCAACACACAATTAGAATCTTCTCTACCGCTGTGCCCTTGTACATGACGCCATGTCTCAGACGGCTAGAGCCGACTTGAGGAGCGCTGATTAATCGGCCGCCAGGTGGGCTGGCGGATGGAGAGGCGGAACAACATATTGGTTGAAGGATAACTTTTACTTACGCCACTGGGGTAGCAACGCAGGCAATAAGGCCGCTTACGTAGTTACAGGTAACGACAACAAAACAAGTCAACGAGTTCATGGATGAAACGAGCGCACGGGAAGGGGTTCATCGGGGCCTGTCGGTGATGGGGAGACGTTGGTGGGTGATCAGTCCACCAAGTTTACTCTGCCGCGTGTTCAGAGCTCTCCGAGGTTACTCCACAGCGTGCTCAGAGGTCTCCTCAGAGCTCTCGTCAGAGTTCTCTGACCTGGGAGGAAGCTGCACGGACTTTTATATTATGGTTTAGAGTAGCCAATGGCAGACTGCCAGGTGAGAATAGCTAATAAGGCAGATACGTGACCAAATTTGGAGATGGCGGCAGTTGCTTAGGGTGGTTCTATTGTGGCAGGGTCACTTAACTCACTTGGTTATGACACTAGTAAAAGGAATAGTCATATTTTTGCTTCAGGTAATCTAAAAAAATGTAGCATGAAGCTTCAGGCTATACAGCAAGCACATTTGTCCGTGTAAAGCATGACCTCATATTCTGAGGATGTGCACTTCAGGGACACGGTGTAGGAAGCATACCAGTAATTCAACTAGCATTTGCACAAAATTAACTGATAAGATCCAAACATATCCCCACAGCAGCCATGCTGCAGATTCATTTAGGTTTAGCACCAAAGTTATTTCATTTATGTAAATGCCTTACGTAAACTCTACAGGGTTGTTGGTTATAGCCTGTTGGTCTAAGGAGACAGGCAGGCAAGGTCCTTTGGGTAGATGTGATATCTTTTACAGACCAGCTAAATAGGTGAAAAAAGTTCTTTGCAAGCTTTCAAGCACAAACACCCTTCCTCTGGCAGAGAGACTGCTTTTGATCTGAGATCTTCAGGGTAGAAAAGAAGCTGGGGTAAAGGGTGTCTTGGAATATGCAAAGTGTACAGATAGGAGGGGAAGGGAAAAGTGTGAAGGAAAGCAGGCCTTCCTCTAAAAGGCTGTCCATCAAAGACAAAAATACCCAACTACCTATGGGTGCACACTTCTCACAAGACAATCACTCTCCCTGCTTTCTCAGTTCCCAGTTCTAATCCCCAAAAGGAATTTACAAAACCTTTTGTAGACAAGCCCACGAATTTCACGTCATAAATCTACTGGATACAAACAATCATGGACTGAATATAGACATTGGATTTATGACACATCAGGCCTGCCTGCCTGACATCTGACACATCAGGTAGCCCCACTTTTAGCATTCACCCTTTTCTACCCTTTGTCTTCCAAACTTTCGCTCTTTTGCATCTTCCCAGCTCATTTGCATCATCCCTTTACCCCAGCTTCTTTTCTACCTTGGAGATCTCAGAACAGCAGCAGTCTCCCAATGCCTGAAGAAGGGTGTCTGTGCCCTAAAACTTGCATATAACTTTTTTTTCCCAACGATTTAGTTGGTCTAATAAAAAGATACCACATCTACCCAAAGAACTCTGCCTGCCTATGAAAACTTGCCTATGAGAAGTCATAGTTGTCAACCATTCTGTTGCCCACAAGCAACATAACGATGAAGCATCCTGTTCCAACTACAAGTGAGGTTTACCAATACAGATGTACAGAAAGCTAGTAACACCTGCTCACTGCATGAATCAGTGATGCTGCTACTGTTTATTTTTTTCAGCCATGAATAATCATTTCAAAAATATATCTTGTAATTTGACATACAAAGTCAACCCAATATGAAGCAACAAATTTAACAAGAAAGTAACAGCCCAGTAAATTGTACAGTATAGTTTGCCTATGGTCAGGGAGTACTTCTTGCCAACACATAGGGGATCACCTGATCTGACTAACCAACAACAAGATGACCAGGAGAGCTAGGGAAAAAAAGGAAGAGTTAGTTGGGGATCATAATATTGTTAATAAAGTTTATTAGAACCAAAGTGTAAATGTAAAGCGCCCCTTTTCCAAATATGTATTCAGAGCAGACTTCAACACACAAAAAAGAGAAGTCATACAAATTACTTTTACTGTTTTCCATGCTATATTATGTTCAAGTTAAAAAAAAAACGCCCTACAAATTCAGGTTATTCAGAGCTAAATTAAAAGGTAATCAGCAAAATCCAGAAAGCAGAGCAACTCTCTCACACATATCTGTTTGCATTCAAATTTCTTGCTTTGGCCATATAACACAGAAGTGTACTTTTATTCTTTAAACCTCATCAGCCTACCAGTCAGCTAATGAACATGCAATTATTGAGAAAAGGAAATAGGCATTTGCTCCAACTGAATATGTTAACTGTTTCGTCCATAAGATCTGTAAAGTCCAATTTTTGTCCAGGTAGGAGTCACTGGAGTCCAGGGTGGGCACTGGTGAGCCCGTGCCTGGAGTGAGTGTCCTGTTTTGGGCTCCCCACTACAGGAAGGATGTGGACAAGCAGGATGGGGTGCAGCAGAGGGCAATGAAGGCGAGGGGGCCGCGGGACATGACTTCTGAGGACAGGCTGACGGTCCTTCAGTCTGCAGAAGAGGAGACTGAGGGGGGATTTAATAGCAGCCTTCAACTCCCTGAAGTGGGGTTCAAAAGAGGATGGAGCCGGACTGTTCCCCGCAGTGGCAGATGACAGAACAAGCTACTATGCCCTGAAACTGCAGCAAGGGAAGTTGCGACCAGGCATCAGGAAAACCCCTCTCTCACTGGGAGGGGAGCAAAGCACGGGCAGAGACTCTCCATCCTCGGAGGGCTTTCAGATCCGGCTGGAGGATGATCTCCTTGGGGCTGGCCCTGCCCGATGGCCTGCCGAGCTCCCTCCCAACCCACGGGTCTGTGCCTCGGCCCGCGACCCCCGCGGGGAGCAGGGCACCCCCAGCCCCGCGTGGCCGGGAGGCAGCCCCCGCAGAGGAAGAGGAAGAAGAGGGGAGGCAAAAACTTGAGTCAAACTTTGCAATTGCGGCTGCCGGCGGGGGAGCCCTTCCCGGCGGCCATTCAAACAATAGAGGCTTCCCCCTCCCGCCCCGTCCCGTCCCGTCCCGTCCCGTCGCCGCTGCCCGCACTCACTCCGCAGGGCCCCGATAAGCAGGCTGCCGTCCTTGATCAGCTCCTTGATGAACTTGTTGGTCCGCTCCAGCTCGATCTCGTGGCATTTCAGGCGGTCCCTGAAGTCCGGGCTGTCCAAGTAGGAGTCGCTGAACTCCAGGGTGGGCAGCCCCATGGCCGGCTCGGCGCGGCGCGGC
>JAGPOW010003316.1:176452700-176463830 GCA_030014935.1 Caiman crocodilus
CGGCGGCGGCGGCGGCGGCGAGGACGCTTCCGGCAGCTCCCCGCCCTCCCCGCCTTCACTCCAGGCTGAGCCGCCCCAGCGCCGGCCGCGCAGCCCCTCCTCCCGGCCGGCCCGGCCCGCCCAGCGCGGCCGGAGCCTGGGCGGACCCGTGCACGAGTCGGGCTGGGCAGCGCGACCCCAGGGCTTGGAGAAGCGGGGAAAGCAGGGGGCAGCGCCGGGCAAGGGCAGGAGAAGGGGCCAGTGCTGCAGCATGGGGAGGGCGAGGGGCATCAACAGGCGCTGCGGAGCAGCTCGTTTGGGCACGGCTGCCCCCAGCACTGCGTGCAACCCCCGGAGCTGTGCACAGGGCAAGCCTTTGCCCCAGGCACCAAACTTCACTGCTAGGGCACTGCGTGGGGCCGACCTTTGAGCCATTCCTGCCACAAGTGGAGGGGTCAACGTTGGAGCGGGCTGCGGCAGTCGGAGGAACCGGTATTGCTAAGCATCCAGTGGGCATTGGCAGTGTGTGGCTGAGATTGGTAGTGCACCCCCTGCGAAAAGCGCCACCGATGGTGCAGGCGATAGCCACTCGCCACTGACACCACTGGCACCATCTGCAAGCGGTCCCCAATTTCCACAGGCCACTGTCAACACTATTGGTGGCGCCTGCAGGTGGTTGTCGACCGCTGGTGGGTGATCACCACCCCCCCTGCCACTGACACCGCCGCAGCCGCCTGCAGGTGCTCCCAGCTCAGCCTGTCCCTGCTGCCGACACCATGACAGCTGCCTGCAGGAGCTCCCTGCTTGCCACCACAACCCTGCTGCCAACTCCACTGCCACCCACAGGCAGTCGCCGTGCCCCCCCCCAGCCTCTGGGGCATGTGTTGTTCATGCCAATGGGTTTGTCTCAACAAGCACGAGGAGGCCCATGCATGGCAGAACTGCGCTGGTGCACTGGTGCTATGCATGTGCTGTGGGGACGTGAACCTAATGCATGCAGGTTTTTGGGGGTAAAAGGGTGAAAACTGTTGCATCAACTCATGCCTATGACATTTGGCCCTGCGGAAAATCAGTGCAAAGTATTTATAGAAACATGGGTGGATCTAGACTTGTGAAAAAGGGGTGCACAGGGTGAGGTGCATCGTCACAGATTACACAACAGTTTTCCTCCCATTAAAAATAAAAGTTTTACTAAGATGCTAGGGGCCCAGGGCTGTATTATTCAGTAAAAGATTGAAGCGAAAACAGCTGTAACTTCATTGGAATAAGTTAAAAAAGAAAACCTGCAGGGCTGTAAAATGGGACCTTCCTTCCCAGGAACAGCTAACAGACAGCAAAACAAAAAATAGCTTAATTGGTGGAACATCAAAACCATTAAAAAGAAGAGAGATGGTCATTAAAACCTGTGGACTGAAGAGTTGAGAAGGGATAGGGGGTAGGTTATATTGAGCCATGAGTTCAATGGTCTCCCTCACTGTTCCCTGACTGCAAATGCTCCTGCCAGGCAGTTGATTTTAAACTTTGAGTGGACCATGAATCAAAGCAGGGTACAATGCACTGGGGCATCCCAACCCCCATCCTAATCTGCCACTGCAAAGACAGTGGTACTTTAACATAGACAAGGCACTGCTGTCCCTAGCTGCCTCCTTCCAAAATTACCCTTGGAAAAAAATCACTTTCTTCAGCTACCTCTGCATATTCCCTCACTACACACACATCTTTACGGTCCATCCCACTTTGGAAGTGCTAAGGCTTCCAGGGTTGGAACAAGCTTGGAACATGCTGCATGGCTCTCATTTTTCTTTTGATCCTTCCTCCTTTCCATGTTTTAAGATCTCTTTACACCTGTGCCGGCAGAGAAAAGGTTACCAAGAGTGTGAAAGATCACTTAGAATCGTACCCAGAGGATGCTGATCAGGTAACTGTTAGGTTTCTTTTGGGATGGAGTAGGTTGAGGGGGAAGGAAGTTGTGTGAAAAAAAGCATGATCTTCAGCTTTTACCTAACCAAATGGCTTACCGTTTTACCAACAAAAAAAAAAAAAAGTCAGAAACTGTTTTTAGGGGATCTCTCTCTTTGGGCTGGAGAGGGAAGATTGCTCTTAAAACATCCCAGGAAGAAGCTTTGATCTTAGGCCCCTAAAATGAGAAAAGGAGTATTAAGAGTGTCATGCATGTTTAGAAGCAATGTGAAATAGGAGAGTATTTGTGTCCTGGAACTCTGGCTACTGTTTGAAGACATGAAATTAAACATTACCTAGTCTGGAGGGCTGTGTCATGGAAGAGACAGATGTTACCAGATAAGGGTAGTAGTCTAATGTCACACTCAGCTGTGTGGGGATATACTGGACGGTGAAACACTTTTTCATAGCATATGGTACCTTGCTTTATGCATTTTTTTTCTATATCTTA
The DNA here is from genome assembly GCA_030014935.1 of Caiman crocodilus. Lineage (NCBI taxonomy): Eukaryota > Metazoa > Chordata > Crocodylia > Alligatoridae > Caiman > Caiman crocodilus. The sequence continues at coordinate 176,455,090 of JAGPOW010003316.1, forward strand.
TCTCCAAACTTGTTCCAAAGTGGTGTGTGTCACTGAGTTCACACCAGTGATACTGTGGCTGCCTCAGTGTTTTTCCCCACTGTTTTTAAAATGAGCTAAAACATTTTGCTGTTTCCCAGTCAACAGTATTATCCTTGATTCAATATTTTCATTGGGCTAGGAGAATTTTGATTGCTTATTGACTCTGAGCTTGTAGGGGTACCTTTTTAATACTCTTTTTTTTTTCTTTAAGTATTTAACATAGGGCTGTATTGATACTGTAGGTATCTCTTCCAGGGCAGGAGGGGTAATTATTTTAAAATACAGCCTAATTGCCTCATTCTTCCTTGTATCTTTATTTCCTTCTCATGGGAAAATTGTACATTTTTGTGGCATCATTCCATCATCTAAAAACTGTTTTCTTCCCTTGAGAGAGTTGGGAGTGTGGGATTATAGGGACAAGAACACTAAAGCATTACTGTTAGCCCACTCAAAGTAATCAAGTATTCAAGATAAGTTCTGTACCCAAATAGTACAGGAAATATTAATAGGAGCATAGGAAAAAAAATCACTCAAAAAAAAAAAAAAAGTAACTTGTACTTTTTAAGCTACTGTTTTAAACCAGTGGTTCTGAAACTTTTTAGAACAAACTCGCTTCTCCATAACTTTTCTGAATTTAGCAGAACCCTATTTCAAAAGCTGAACTACAGTTCAAAAACTGAACTACCTTTTTGACTACAGAAAAATAATAGAGCAATTTGCAGCAAACTATATACCACAACAGGTCATAATGTCCTTGATGCTATGAACTGCAATAGAAAATCTCTGGGTGTATCTTATGAATCATAGTGCACATCTAACAGTGCTAATATTGCATAGCATCCTGCATCAGCAGCACTTTTAAAAGATCTCACACTACACTGTTTAATCACTACTCTAAAGGCTGTCTGCTCTTTAATATATTTTCGCTTTAAATATGAATCTGAAGTTGCTGGACTACATAACTAAAAGTAATGTTACTCTGCCTTCTAATAATAGCTGCATATTTATAGCAGAAATCCTGCTACAAGCAAGTATGTCTTAGAACTGGAGAGTAAGAAGTCATGACAAGCTGGAGGTGGGGGAAAGGCCTGGCCGACGCTGTACCAGCTCAGTGGATGAGACTGAATGAGACTAAATGTCCTAATAATAACTGTTGGCATTTTGAAGGTCTTTGTCCCAGAGTGAACTTCAGGGGGCTCTGCAGGGATGGACATACTCATTATTAGTTTTACCAATTCATTCATATTCTAAAAACATTGCTGGAATCTCTGTTTAATTTCTTTGTTTAAGATTGCAAAATACAACATTCCTTAAAAGTGACTGAGTTATTGGATAAAGTTGGGGCTTTAATACTGGAAATTAAACAAAGCATCTTCTGTAGTGAAAAGCAAAAAAAAATCTAATATGGCTTTAAAAAAAGGACTTTTCTTGTACCCAAAGCAATCTTATTTTATATCCAAGACCTATTTTCTTATTTAGTTGGTCAAATAACTGCCCTTACCTTGCCTGGAAGACAACTTTCAATTAAAGACAGGGGCTGGCAATTTTCCTAAGTTGTGGGTTGACAAGTGGCTTTACTATATCAGTAGTTTTGCGGGGGGAGTGCTGGAGAGGAGAGTTGCCCATGCCTGCACTAAGGCTAGACTCTGCTGCCACTTCTCTCAGTTCCACCACACAAGTGGAAGCTGTGACACTGCCACTTCTCCTAGTCCCCCACTCTCTGGCTTGATCTTGGGTGTAGCAGCCAGCTGGGCTGGGCAGCTAGTAACTGTACCCATGTCATCCCCACTTCTCTCCACTCCCCAATTGCAGCCAGAGCCACTCTTGGGGGTGGAAAAGGTAGGCAACCGCCCAGGGCACTGTGGTCAGAGGAGTGCTACATCCACACACGCTGCCACCTTTCTCCAGAGAGCACTTGTGGCTCCCTCTGGCTGCTCCCAAGCTGTCCTGGTGCCCCTCCTGAGGAGGGCAGTGAAGCAGAAGGAAGCTGTCCCATTCCCTCTCCCCATCCTGTCTCCATGGTCTGTGAGTCTCCCTTGCCTCCAGCAGGATCCAGGCAGCTGCCATCAATAACGAATTGCCTCCCGGCAGCAGCAATAAAGGTGGGCAGGCAGAGGAGCGGAGGCAGTGGGGGTGGAGGTAGGGTACACAGCCTGACCCACCCTGACTTACTGTGGCTGGCAGCTGCCTGCAGGGCAGCGGTGCTTCCCAAAAGTTCCCAGTGCTCTCCCCACCATGCCTAGGCAGTAGGCAGTGGCCACCTTAGTAGGAAGGGCTGCTACCAAGGAAGATGCAGATGGATGAGGACGGGCTGGCAGCAGAGGGAAGCAGTAGCAGTGAGGCCAGCAGGGAGGTGGGGTGCAGCAGAGGATGAAGCGGGATGTCTGGGGAGCCTGCACCACTCTCTCCAGCTGTCTCCCACTCACCTCTGCACTCAACACCATGGGTGTGGGTCTCAAGTGTTTCTTGCTGGGCTTTGAGATTAAGGGGGAGACATTCCACATGGACACTGCCACTCACACCCTATACTCAGGGCTGCTGCTGCTCTCCCTGGTGTGAGGTGGGAAAGGGGGCACAGCAAAATGCAAGTTCACCCAAGGTGCCATTTTCCCTAAGGCTGGCTCTGCTTGCAGCACAGGTACAGCTTCTAGCTGGTGGGTAACTGAGTCAGGGCTGGGCAACTGGAAGCTATGTCCACGCTTCCCCTGCCGCCCAACTCGGGTGTGGGGGATGAGGTGGACAGGGAAAAGTGGCACTGTCACACGTACTGCTTCCAGCTGCCTGGCCCCTCACTGCACAGCTCCAGCATGTGTACAGGCAGAGGCAAAACCTTCTTGCTCTATGGGCCAGATCCAGTGTCTCTGCAGGGCAGATCTTGTACATGGGTAGCAGTGGCCTTAGGGGAGGGTAAACCAGGCAACCTCGTGGGGCCCCACACTTTAGGGGGCCCAAATTTCTTTTTTGTAGGGGGGAAGTTTTTGCAAGGATGTGGCTTTATTTGCCTTTTAACCCTCAACTCTTTATCTAATTCCCCCAAAGAATATTAAAAAGATCCATGATAAAACTGTGGTAGGTTAATATTTACCTGAGTAAATATTATTTGGGCCTCTAAGGGGCCCCAAATGACTTTCTTTTCCAGGGCCCCAACAACCTTAAAGCCACCACTGAAATGGGGCATATGTTGGCAACCCCTCATCTTGGAGATCCAATATCTTCCTTCAGAGGTTCATTATTTAAGGCTGCTACAGAATATTCTGCGAGATGCCACGGAAGCCTTGGTGATTTAGGATTTCTTTTTTCCTGAACCTCACTTACACATGTGCAAATTAGGATGGAAGCATTTCACCTGCTTTGCAGACTAGTAATTGACTTCACAAGGTAAAGGTCAATCTTTGTCTCATTCCTAGAGTATGATGTCAGGATTATGAACCAAACATATTACAATAGTCTAATAAAGGGTCCCTTAGCATGATTACATTTTCTTTATCACCCAGCCATGACCTGTAATTTCATAATATCTAATGAAGTTATCTCTACTATCTCTACTATTTCCAAATCTAAACTACAAAATTATTGCAGCTTTAAAAATTGAACTGGTAACACTAATATTAATTGGATAAATCAATGATATGTGATTTCACTCCTCTGTTCATTACATACTCTAGCTTAGTCCAACTTCACCATTTCATGCCACAGAAACTTGCATGGGCACTTGTTCCTGAATTCTTCAGCTGGTTATCTGTTTCGTTGTTTGTTTGCTTTATTGATTGATTGATTGATTGATTGATTAATATGCAGCTTCCTAACAAAGGCTCAGGACAGCTTGCCTGAAAAAAAGAATAGGTTAAAAACAGGAGAGCAACACAAGAACTGAAACAACTTGAAAGGAAACTAGAATATCAGGATAAAAGAGACTCCTCTCACTCCCCAAAAACCACATCTCATCCTAGTTTTGTTTGGTGAATGCCTGACCAAAATGGAAGGTCTTGCAGAGCTTCTGAAAGATACCCAGGCTTGCGAACTGGAGAGCCTCAAGAGGGAAGGAGGTCCAGAACTTCAGTTATTGACTCACTTGCCATCAGTATCTAGTATCACGACCAATTCGTTTTCACTTTACCATTTCACAGACTGGCTTAGTAGACAAGATAATTAGACAAGATGGTCTGCTTCATGCAAGATAATATAAATAGGCTATTCAGGTAGTTCTGAAACAATAAAGATGGTTACAGTTAGTCTCTGAAGAAGCAATAAGACTAAAAAGTGTCTCCAATTTTCATGTTAAAGAATTGCTACTCTTGTAGGGAATGAAGTGGGCCACTGTCATGGTGCTCGTGTTTTCCTTGTAGAAACAGAAAACAGTTAAAATTACCATGCAAATGATAAGTCTGATAAGCCTCAATAAACATTACTGAAACATGTTGCCAAGTAAAATACATGACCTGACTTAGCCAGTCAAAGCAATTCTGGTAGAAATGTCAGATGACCAACCAGACGTGGAGGTAGGGAGGGAGGATACGTATTTTTACTCTACTACAGGCAAGCAAACTACAAGTAATGTAAAACTTAAGTGATAGATTTTGTTAAGAGTATATTCAAATCTTCAGAGAACTTCTCATCCCTGCATCTCAAATCTGTTTACAGGTGGTAAAGCGTGAGACAATCTGATTTATATGTGTAGACAAGGCACTTAACACTAGATAATATCAGAATACCTGTAAATTTATCCTTCAGGCTTCTGGGGGGTAAAGAAGCATCCTAAACTGCAGCTGAGCTAGGAATTGAATCAGGTCTTCTGAGTTTCAGGACACCTGAAGGTCTGAATTGGGATATGATTTAGTCTTAAATGCTTAGCTCATGTATCACTGGGATCTAGAACTTCTGTTCATTCAGGGTAGAGAAAAGGTGTATACAACCCTAGTGGATTGGGTAACCACTGGGGAGTGAGTACTTCTTGAAAGGTCAGATGCCTAGAAGTTAGGTGCTGCCCCTCTTTGAATTAAGCCTTTTTCATTTTTAAAATTATTTTTTAACTTCTTTATGGGAAAATCGTGGAACAGATAGGTACTGAAAAAAGCTATTGCAATAATTATCCATACACAGGCTTTTAGGAAAAATAACAGTGAGTAATTTGGGAAACTTCACTATTCCAGTATAAAGAAGCCTTGTATCTCAGCAGCGTCCCAGGATTCCTTCAGCCCAAACATTCATCCTATCTGGATAACTATCAATCCTGGATTTAACAGAAGACAAGTCTGCATGTACTGTAAGATGGGACTACTTTAACTTCTTGAGATCTAGCTAGTTATCTTGTTTCTTGCTTTAAAATTAATCTGTTATGCACTAGTATGCCAGGCAAAGTAGAAAAAATGTATCTTACAAGTTGAAAAGATGGTTTTCCATGAATATATTGATTGATGCACAATAGAATATGATGTGAACAATAGAAAGGTGGCTTTCTTTGAACCTCATCTTCTTCATGTTTTAACTCTTTACAATAATTTCTTGAAAATACAGCTGTACATATCTTGTAACCCGAGTTAAGTACATAAATGACCACATTTACTTGAATCCAGGTAAGCTTCCCCTGCCATTTAACATACCCCCTGCTGGCCACAGCCTCTGCTCCGTTCCTTTCTTCCCCTCCCAACCCTGCCACTTACCCATGCTCCACTCCAGCTGCAGCAGCCCCCTTCCTTGCTGTAACTTGGTCACGGAGCACAGAGCACATGCTTGCTCTTGCCCTGTAGCAGCAATGGTGGCAGCTAGACCAAGCCACTGCTTTTGATCCCTGCAGGAGGATCCCTGCAGCAGTGAAGACATTTAAGATGAACATCCAATAATTTGATTCTATACAATTAAAATGTATAACGTCATTGCGGGGTTATCTTAAATTCAGGGTTATCTTAGATTCAGGTAAATATGAATGAAATCCTATAGAAGTAAATGAAAAAGTTCCCACTAAATGGGCTCTAAATGGACACACTACTAGCCTCAGTCATTACTGTTTATGTGCTGCCAAAGTGTTTCTATCCCAATTATTGCACATATTAGCATCTTTGTCCAACTATGACTTTTTTTAAGCTAAAGCTGAAGCTCTAACCATTTGAGCATAGGCGAGTACATTTCTTGCATATCGTAACAGGAAAACAATTCTGAAATGGCTTCAGTGCTTCAGGAGCGGGCAAAGTCTGACCCATGGGCTGGATCAGGCCTGCAGCGGACTCTTTTCCCAGCAGCCTCTGCCTGCGTCACTGTGGCAGGTTTCCATGGAGACCTCAGGAGCTGCAACAGCGTGGGGCTAGGGTTTCTGTGGAGACTGGCCCCAGCAGCACTGGCAGGGTATGCAGCTGGGTGGGGAGCTGCGCCAGGGCTAGGGTGACAGTGCCTTGCAGCAGTGACAGCGTGGTTCGGAGCCGGGACAAAGCAGCAACCCACTGCCCACATGCCCTCAGGTAACAGATTGTGGCTCTGCCCCAGTTCCAGACCACACTGTCATCACTGCGAGATCCCAGCCTCAGCCCTAGAGCAGCTCCCCACACAGCTGTGCGGCCTTCCAGCACTGCTGGGGCCTGGTCCCATGCTATAACACTGCCACCGCTACTGGTGTCACCATAGAAACCGGCCACAACAACACAGGCAGGGGCTGCTGAGAAATAGAGTCCAGCCACTAGCTGGATCCACCATTTTGCCCACCTCTGATTAGAAGAACATGCCTGAGGATCAAATAAAATATAGCAAGAAAAAGCATCCTCATTGAGTGCAATTTTCAGCTATGAAGATGGGTTCACAAGGGCTCACTTTTGTTCCAAACAAAAGTTTTGAAAAAATGTCATTTTATGCAGGCTTAGCAAAGTGAATATGATTTCCCCTCATCTAAAAAGAGGGCTTCCTTCACTTGGTATCTTTTGTAAGAGAAAATGTGTAGCTCTATCAGTCAAAGCAAGCTTCCTCCTGACTTGCATGGGTATAGACAGAAAAGGAACTGTATAACCGTAGAAGGGGTTTGCTCTGTTTGGGATTTCCATGGCATATGGTTGTATCTAGTGGTTTTTACACCATGGCATCTTCCTACCTTTTTAAAAAAAAAATGTTGTTTATCCTTCTTCATGGGCAAGAGTAAAGAGAAAGGATGGGGGTGGAGGCTAGGTCACATGGGTATATAGGTGACTTATAAGCCTGATCTTTGCCTTGAACAATCTGCTGCAGCAGGGGCAGGAAAGTGATGAGGACTTGGTATGAGAGGTTTTCATTTTCCTGGCCACACGTTTCTTCATTGCTTCTGCCATGCATTGTTGTTCAAAGGCCAGTGCTGTGCTCTAGACTGATGGCCTCCAGGATGGACGGTCACAAGCGATTTGCTCCCACAAGTCTGGATCAATCCCAAAACTTTTTAGGGACACCTTTAGGGTGTTCTTGTACTGCTTCTTTGGTGTACCACAAGAGTGCACTCCATTTGACGGTTCTCCGTAGAAGATTTTCTTGGGTAGTTAAGTGTCGGGCATTCTTGAAAGGTGGCTGGTCCATCTGAGCTGCACCAGTTTCAACAGAAAGTGAATACAGGGGACAGCTGATCTTCTAAGCACCTTGATGTCAGGAATCTTGTCTTGCCACTTGATCTTTAATATCTTTTGCAGGCAGCACAAGTGAAAGTGGTTTTGTTTCTTAACATGACACTGGTAGACAGTCCAGGTTTCACAGGCATAAATGAGGGTCAGGAAAATGATGCCTTTGTGTACCTTCAGTTTCGTCAACGTTCTGATGCCTCTGTGGTCCCAGACTAACTTACTGAGTCTGCCAAAGGCCACACTGGCTTTTGCTAGTCTCACATTGACTTCATTGTTGATGTGGACAGCACGGGAAAGCATGATGCCTAGATAGGCAAACTTGTCAACCATCGACAGTTGTTGGTCTTTAATTGAGACATGTCGTTCCTGTGGTGGTGTGCCAATCACAGGTTGAAACATCACTTTGGTCTTCTTTGTGTTAATAGTGAGCCTGAAGTTGTTGCAAGCTGACAAAAATAGGTCCATAGACCATTGCGTGTCAGCCTGTGAGCCTGCACATAATCACACAGACATCACACAGACATCAGCAAAGAGGAAGTTGTGAAGCATGGCTGTCTGGACTTTGGAGTTTGCTTGGAGCCTGCACAGGTTGAAGATTGTGTAATATTTCATTATCAAAATGGAGTATAACTATTCACAAAACAAAATGGCCGTGTTAAAAATAACAACGCAGCAAAGACAACCCTTCTTCTTCTCTTGCAATGCTATGTAGCCATGTACCCCCCCCTCCCTTCTAGCCAATCAGTAGTAGTCACGGGTAGCCGAAATCTCGCAAGGCTAGAAACTGATAAAGGGAGCCAGCAAGAGAGGACGGGCGGAGTGTCCCTAGGACCTCGCCGCGAACGGACGTGAGCCTGATCACCTCACGTGTCCTACGCCATCGTACCAACCGATATTCATCTACTCGTCCACTGGCTACCCGTCGACCAGTTAGTCTAGACAGCCTAACCTGACCCTTTCTGCTTGCTTCGCTGTTTGTTACGTTCGACACATCACTCTGCCTGGCCCCCTGGGTCAGGCGCTCTGTAAGTACCCAGAGTTAATAAACCCTGTTCCGTTGCCAAATCCAAGTCTCGACTCAACCTGTTATGAACGCATAACATGGCGTCACGAACAGGATTCCAGCGGTCAGTCGAGAGTGATTTGGTTCAACAT
>JAGPOW010003316.1:176463930-176475511 GCA_030014935.1 Caiman crocodilus
ACCGGCTACCCGTCGACCAGTTAGTCTAGACAGCCTAACCTGACCCTTTCCGCTTGCTTCGCTGTTTGTTACGTTCGACACATCACTCTGCCTGGCCCTCTGGGTCAGGCGCTCTGTAAGTACCCAGAGTTAATAAACCCTGTTCCGTTGCCAAATCTAAGTCTTGACTCAACCTGTTACGAACGGATAACAAAGATGTCTCCATCAAAACGGTACCTAATCCCCATAGCAAGGTCAACATCTTGGAAGGCATCTAACAGCATGGCAGAGAATATCATGCTGAAGCGGGTAGGTACCAGCACAGCTCTGCTTGATGCTATTTGTGACTGGAAAGGGGTCAGAGCATTCTCCATTCATAAAGTCATGTACATCATGCCATTGTGGAACTGTCGAACCATATTAATGAATTTTCCAGGACATCTGTACTTCTTCGTGATTTCCCAGAGGCCTTCATGGTTCACTGTGTCAAAGGCTTTGGTGAGGTCAACAAACGTGAGGAGAAGGTCAATATTCTGTTCCTGGCACTTTTCTTGAAGCTGCTAGGCTACAAACACTATGTTGGTGGGTCTGCATCCTTTTCTGAAGCCACATTGGCTCTCAGGCTGTAGGTCATTTAGATGGTCAGTCAGCTGGTTGAGGAAGACTCTTGCAAGTATCTTGCCTGCAGTTGAAAGGAGAGAGTTGCCCCTGTGGTTGTCACAGAGTTGGCGATTCCCCTTCCTCTTGTATAGGTGGATGATGAAGCCATCCTTGAATTCTTGAGGGACTACCTCCTGTGTCCACATACTGCAGAAAATCTCGGTTAGTTTCTCCTTGAGGTCATGTTCACCTGATCTGTAGACCTCCGCTGGAATTGCACCAGCTCCAGGAGCTTTGCCAGTACACATTTGTTGTATGGCCTTTTGGACTTCTGCGATTGTAGACTGAGCTTCAAGCAAGGTGTTGATGGCAATTTGAGGCAGCTTACATATGGTGTGCATGTTGATGGAAGAGGATGGCGCTGAAGTGGAGGATCTGCGCCTTGTCAGTTATCAATGTGGTCCCGTTAGCAGACAGCAGAAGGGAGGATCCGAGAACCTGCAGACCATAGACAGTCTTTAGGGCATCAAAGAACTTCTTCACGTTGTTTTGGTCAGCACAGTGCTGGATCTCATCTGCTTTGTTCTTCAACCATGTGTCCTACATCCCTCACAACTTGCATCAACTGGTCTTCCATATTGAGTTGTAGGCATGTTGTGCTGACACGGACTTTTCATGGAGGTAGGCTCTGTGGAGATATTGTTTCTCTTCTAGCAGCCGTTGTATTTCCTCGTCATTTTCATTAAACCAGTCTTGGTGTCTGCAGACACTTCGTCCCAGGATTTCAAGAGCTGCAGAATGAATAGTTTCATGGAGCTACTTCCAGTTGGCTTCAATGGAGCCAGAATACAGCAGTGTAGTGTGAAGCTGATCTTTCAGATAGTTTGCAAAAGACAGCCTGGTGCTGTTGTTTATCAGCCCTGCAGTGTTGAAGCACTTCGGTCCATTTCTTCCTTGCAGGTGCCAACTGATTTGAATTGTGACTTGTGAATTAGTGAAGAGATAAGTCACTGATCAGTTCAGCATTCAGCACCATACATTGCTTTGATTACATGGACATTGCCTCTGTCCCTCCTTTGGACGATGACATAGTTGATAAGATGTCGTGCTTGGAGTGAGGGTGCATCCATGATGTCTTCTTCCAGTCTGGGAGACGGAACACAGTTCGTAACCAGGAGCTCATGTTCAGAACACAGTTGGAGCAGTAGAAGACCATTGCTATTGTAGCTTCCAAGTCTCTTACTTCCCGATGACACCATCACATGTGTGGCAGTCAGAGCCAATCCTGGCACTGAAGTCGCCAAGGAAGATGAGATGGTCAGTCTTCAGTACAGCAGCAATCACGGAGTGGAGATCATCATATAACTGGTTCTTGACTTCATCGACGTTGGCCATGGTAGGGGCATATGCACTGATGATAGTGGTGCACTTTTTGACAACCAGGGGGAGATTCAGCACCATCATCCGATTGTTCACTCCCTTGGGCAGGTAGGTCAGCTTCTTGACAAGGCTGTTTTGTATAGCAAAGCTAACACCTGCTTCCCATTTGTCTTCACTGCCATGACCACTCCAAAAGAATGTGTAACCAGCTTTTTCTTCTGTGAGCTCCTTCTCTTCAGGTAGGCGAGTCTTGCTGAGGGCAGTGATCTGGACGTTGTATCTGCCCAGTTCTCTCTCAATGAGGGCAGTTCTCCTTTCAGGTCTGTTGGTGTTTCCATCAGTCAACGTACATACATTCCACGTGTCCAGCTGGAGAGGGATTGATTTCTTTCCTTTTTGACCACTGTAGTGGGACCCCAGCCAGCCATGGTATGCTGACCAGGTTAAGGTGAAGCAGGCAATGTTTGGGGCACCTTTTCTAGCCCTTTCCTCATTCTAGGAGGTGAGCAGTGCGGCCCTGAATAGGGCTGCTCAGTCACTCAGGGGTCTGCCGAGTTCTACTGCTGCTTCTGTTCAGTAGAAAGTGACCCAAAGCCCTGAGCCACCTGTGTGCAGGTTTGCGGCTACAGTTTCCAGTGTGTCCACACCTGCTGCTTCGTTGCTGGCCCATCACCACAGGGTTTGTGCTAGATATGAGTTGCGTGGGATTTAGATTTAAGTGAAGAAGAGTTTTGCAGCATTGGCTTCACTTCCTTGTCTGAGCCAACAGGTAACCAACGGCAGGAGAGTGTCAGGGTGGCTGGAGATTGGCTCAGATGCAGTGGATGATCAGGACATCTTTTGTGCTGTGTCCTGCTCTGCACAATCCATGGCACCATGTACTGTACTGTATTGGCACCATGGCCATTGGACTATACAAGGGTCTTGTCTGCCCAGTCAGCTGGAGTCAGACTGCATGCAGGCATAGGCATGTCCCTATCTCCCCAGAGGTCTAAGACTGACTGGGTACCCTCACCTGGTTTGGCCCACCTGTCGAGGCAGTTTACTGGAGTGTGTGGCTGCTGTCACATGCAGACAGTTACTTGGAGCCATAGGTGAGAGAGTTGAGTGCTGGTGAGGACCAACAGGGGGAGAGTCACTCATGTGAGTGCAATGTACTGTTTCTCTGGAGGTGCTCTCTCTCCCAGAAACCCAACACCCCGTACATCCCTAACATTATATATATGCATAAATGTATGTATGTATATATATTTTTGTGTGTGTATGTGTTTGTGTCTATATATATGTATGTATGTGTATATGTTTGAAAATATGTGGAGAATATTAGGGCTTCAAAACTCAAAAAATGAGGGGATTAAAGTAATTTATACAGCTTCATCTTATGTCTTCAATATGTATGTAAGGACTTTTGATTCCAATAAGTAGACTAAACATACAGGTACTTCTAATCTATCTCATCATACTATCAGAGTAATTTGCAGAAACTGTTAGTTATCCCCAAAAAGTTCTGTAAGTATGGAAAATATTCTTAGAGGGATTTAAAGCAAGAAATAATTGAGTGAGTTGCCCGCAGCCACACAGGAAATTAGTGGCAGAGAGGGGAATAGAAACCAGATTTTTTGACTCCTTATTCATTGTCTTAAAAATATGACCTTCTTCCTCTGAATGCTATTTTAGTGAATTTAATGACATGTGAATGCAATTTCTGGTTTGAGGGTTCATATAAATTAGGTTTACATCAAGGCAAAGTTATACAAGACTGGCAGAAAATGCAATTGTAACTGAATTAGTGAAATGAACTGTCATCCTTTTTTTTTTTTAATGGGGGACCAGTTCCAATTTATGGAAAACATCATTCTCTAAAACAAGCAAAAGAACCTTAATCATATGGTACTGAGACCAAAAAAGCATGGAAAACCAGCTTGAGATCTAAATGAAATAAAACATGACTATGATGTAATTATGTCTTCTGGTAGAAGGATATTCTAACCACATCATCTAGATCTTTCTTAAAATTATATCAAATGGCCTCCTGGTTCCACAATGGTGATGTAATTGTCCAAAAAGCAATGTTTCCGACCTTAAGTTTGAGAATAAAATTTTGCTAACACCAGTGCTGCCTAACTTTCATTTGCAGGGAACACACTTCATCATCAGCACATACAAACTGAGATTTGCAGATTGTGCCTCATGGGAGCATGATGTGGAATGCAAACAACTGAATGCTGATTAATAACACTGTGAGCATAACAACTCAAAACATCTCATGTCAGTTGAAATACGTTACGTGATCATTCCCTTATTTAACAGAGATCTCTATCTGCTGCCTCTCAGATCATTCCACAAAGATCAGTTTGGGGTATGCTGTTCCCCTTCTCTCAAAGGCTGACCACTACTCCTACCCCCCACCTCCTGGATTGTGAGCTTTCTGGTTCAGGAACTGTTCTTGCTATTTCTACATGCAAAAATGAGAAGCCTAGAAAAGACAGGACCTCTAAGGGCCAAATAATGCAAGCAGATCAATTTGCCCACTTGACTAAGTCTTGCAAAATGCTGCTGCTTTTTGGCATGATTAAATTGCACATGTGCAGGGATTAGTCTTTATGGCTAGGACAGACTGAAACTAATCTTTGATTATTCAGAAATGTTTACCCTGAATAGAGCTTGGAAGGCAAGTCGTACAAGGAGAGGTTGAAGGAAACAGGCATATTCAGTTTGCAGAAAAGGCACCGAAGAGGGGACATAATAGCAGTCTTCAAATACCTGAAGTGCAGCCATAAAGAAGAGGGAACACACCCTTTCCCCCGTCCTCTCTCTCTCCCTTGCTGCAGAGAATAGGATACAGACCAATAGCTGGAAGTTGCAGCGAAGTAAGTTAGATTGGATACCAGGAAATACTTGACTGTTAGAACTCCTGCCTGGGGCAAGCGGTGGGATAAGCTCACTCCTGCCCCCTCTGTTGGATGCTGAAGGGAGTGGGGAATAACCCCTCTATCTCCCCCGCCCAGTCTAAGGAGTCCTGCCAGCTGGCATCTCACTACACCCCCACCTGACAGCTGAAGCAACAAGAGGGGAGTGACCATGCTGGGGACAGCAGCCCGTGTCACAGCGTCCCAGAGCGTAAGCCTCTTCCCAGGGGGGAGGCTGCATTGTAAGGTAGGGAAAGCTGTCACAGACTGTGGGGGTGCATGACAACGGCAGTGCTGGAGGGTTTGGCCCCCTCTGAGCCCCAGTGCCACCACGTGCAGTCTATGGAGCTCCCACCCTTGCTCATGGCCCACCTACCAGGATGAGGCCCATGCTCCAGGACACTGTGACAGGGGCTGCAGCCCCCATCAAGGGCCCTGCCCTCTTGCTGCTCCAGGGACAGGGCAGGGTCATGGCCAGACACCAGCCAGCAGGGCCCCTTAGGCAAGGGGTCACAGAGGGGGGTGATTTCCCCTCTCTCCAGCAGGAGGACTAATCTTGCCACTTGCCTCATGCACAGAGCGGGCAGCAGTAGTGGTCAGGATGGACAGAGAGAGCCCAGCTGCAGTCTCCCAGGGGCAGAGGGGGAGAATTGGAGAACAACCCCCTCCCTGCCCCCTTTGCTTTAGGGGGCCATTCTAGCTGGCATTTGGCCATCCTCTCAGTGCTGCGGCAGCGAGGGGTGAGCACCCGGCAGAGCCCAGCAGGTCCATGTGGATGGGACAGGGAGGGGGGAATTCAGTCCAGGCTGCTATTGGGGTTGGCCAATTCAGTCCAGGCTACTACTGGGGCTAGTCATACCCCCACCGTTGGATCAGCCAGCAACAAAATGCAAGTTGGTACTGGTGGGACAGGGGGAATAAACCTCTTCCCTGCTCCCTTCTGGGGCCAGTGTTTGATCAGGTCCCTGCTCCAGTTGGGGAACCGATGGGTGGGCCAGCCCTTCTGGGCTGGAGCAGAGAGCCCACCCAGCCCAGAGAGCATGCTAGTATACTGTGCTAGAGACTGTGGTTTAACTTAAACCAGGAAGGTGCCTGGGAAAGACATTGCATATACTGGTTTGAGCTCAATCAGTTAAGTCTGATACTACATTCAACCAGGTTTATCTCAGACTGGTTTTGACCATTTTGAGACTGGTTTGTGTGCACTGAATGTCTGTTCTGTTACAGGTTTAAACCAGTTTCTGATCACTTAAACAGGTTTATGTGTAATGTCTGTCCCTAGCCTATAGTAAGCTGCCCTCAGGTTTTGTTGGGAAGGGTGGCAGATAAATTGCACGAGTAAAATAAACAGCCCTAGCAGTGGGCCCAGAATACAAGCAACTACTACCATCAGCAAGTGAAGAGGGGAGCACTGCCATCATCAGTTTTTTAATTAATTTTGTCACACTTACTGGGCTGTGTGTGTGTGGTGGGGGGCGGGGGTACTTTTGAAAATTAATTTGGGTCATTAGCTTGAAACATTATACCAATGTGCACACACGGTATCGTGCTCCAAGACTTCAGACAGTTTAAAAGATTATGTGCAAGAGCTCCACAGTTCACCTCACTTTATTTAAGGTTTTATCCTGAAACACACTGATCTATAAAAATGCTGTACTGTTTTCTAAACCATTTCTACAGGAAATTAAAATGAGAGACAAGCATAATGCTGAAGAAAAAGTAGATTACATAGAAAACCAAAATCAATCTTCTTTTTCACCTTTTGCTCTTAACAAAATATAAAGCTTTAAAAAGACCATTAAAACTGTCCCTTGAAAAAGCATACGGCTTTAGATTTCTCAGGACTATGCTGCCTATTTCACAATAATCATCAGTCAATGCTATAAAGAATTTCTGTGCCTGAAAATAATTTTGGTGCAAGTACTGTTTTGATAGTCTTTTGAAATGCATGAGGGGTGGAGAATTCATTCTCACTAAATTAGGTTTAGTATCTCAGGTAACCCTGCTCCTTAGCTGTTGGCATTTGCTCAGCTGCTTAAATTAAATGGGATGCTTAGCCCTGGCAGTGAATTAAATTGGCCAGTACATATAAAGCTACCAATCAATAGAATGGGGAAAAAATCAGTTTACATGAATTAGAGGCAATTTTTTATTCAAGAACATTTGAAAAAGAAACCCTTTGTACAAGGGAATGTGAGTGACTTATACTGCTGTATAAAAGGCCCTTATTGATTTGAGTCTCAAAAATTCTGGGTTGTCACAGTGTCCTTCTCTCTGAGCAGTGAAATGAAATACTATGATAGCCTGAGTTCTGCTGGGGCCCAGAGCCTTTGTTCTTTAATCCAAATTTAATATTTACCCAGTAGCTGTTGTAGGAGAACCTTTAAAAGACTTCCCATGGTCCAAATCCTGGGCCGCGTACAGATAAGTGCACATGTGTGGTTTGTGATACCGCAGACCCACTTGTGGTGCCGCAAACTGCACACGCCCTACATGCAGGTGTTCGTCGCGCTGCTCGACAGGAAGGGCCGCAGACCCTGGTTTTTATTCAGTGTTTACTGAAGCAAAGTTCTGTTGACTTCACTGGACGGTTGTCCAAACACAAGAGGAATAAAACCTGAGTAAAGCCAGTGGGATTTGATCATAAACATGAAAAGACCGTATAGAGAATGTTACTAATCCCTTTTGCATATCTTACACATGTTCAGATCTGGCCACGACCACTGTAAAACTTAACTAGAGCTTAGGGGGCTTGTCTTCATCAGGGTGGCAGCATGCTCTGGCTGGGATGTTGCCAAACAAATCCTACCCACATGCCTGAAACAGGGAAATGTGCCAGGAAAGACACTCTGGGATCATCTCAGTGGCTGCTGTTATACATACTGCAGCCTGAGCCCTTGAGAGTGGCCACTGGGGATGATACCAAGATTTTGATCTCCAGAACGCTTGACAGACCCTGGGATGGTCACAGAGCATCTCCATGTGTGTATTTCTGGGTATGGAGCATCCTTTCAGGAGAGGGTGAACAGGGTGTGCTGGGGCACGTGGTGCCTAGGCATGTCATTACAAGAGCATACACATGCCCACGAGTAGATGTAAACTTTTCCTCGTGAATCTAGGTAGGCCACTTTGCCACATTCTGTGTCTCTACCTTCACTCTTTTCAAAGAGTGTGAAAGGGAACCAACCTTGCAAAGTGCCTGGGTTAACATTTACTCATGTTTGTGGCCTCAGCAGGATGAGCACAAAGAGGTAGTTAGCTGTGTTAATCTGAAGTTTGGCAGAACCTGATGTATCTCTGATTTAGTTAATCTGTAAGCTTTCATAAGCAGCAGTTTACTGCATCAGGTGTTGTGAAGTAAGCCTTTGCTTACAAAGTTTATGCATCTCTGATTTAGTTAATCTGTAAAATACAATTCTACCCTCCCTTCTTCCTTAGTAGGATGATGCATTCCATTCCTTCATATTTAAAAGCATAGTTTATAGTTCATATTTTTGTAAATACAAGGAGGTCACACCAGAGAAGCACAACTGGGCTAATTTTAACTACTGGAGTATGATTTATTTATTTATATATTTTAAACTATATACTATCAAAATGTTCAATAAAGCTGAAAAAAGTCAAAGCTAGGATCTTTAAGTTTAAAACTGAATTTAAAAGTTCATATTTGTGTCTAAACGTAGGTGTGAGAGCATAAAGTTTGACTCCCTAAAAAACTGTGGTAGACTGCTACGGCAGAGAGCAATTTTGTACGTCCCAGGAAAGCATTGTATTTGGAAATATACAAGCTGAGAGTTGATGGAAAGATGTGATCTCATGTCCTTCCTTGAAGGAAATATGAAGTGGTTCAAGTTAGATTTTCCCAAGAGAAAGACTTTTAGAGGAGGAATTGGCAATCTTTTGCAAACATGAGATGCAGCCATGTGCCAGTGCCACGGGCTACCATTCCCCACCAGCTGCTCCAGTGGCAGTGAGCCAACTCTGCAGTGAGGAAGAGCAGCCCTCCATGTTGGCTGAAGCAGCTGGAGGTGACTGGCACATCTTTAGTAAAATGCAGGTCTATTCTTTATGAACCAAATTTGGTCTGTGGGCAACCACTTCTTTGAAGTATTGATACAAGCAAACTAATGCCTCCCAACTCTTCTTCTTTGCCATTAAACAATTAGGGGATTTAAAAATTGGAAATGTTAATGGAATTAATTAACTGAAATACCAAAGACCATTCAAAATTAGTTTCTAGTTCCCCTAAGAAGAGTCTCTCTACTAGGCCACTCAAATTGCATAGTAAGATACAGGGTTAGATGCCATTCTATTAGCAGATCTTTTAGATGCTACCTTATTACAAGAGGGAACTGGTATATATAGATCTCTGCTGAAAGACTAAGCTATTTCATTGTCATTGTCACTTATTTGGTGAAATCTTGTTTTTGTGCAATTTTTACCATTGATTTGAATCATGTGAGGCTTTTGCTCCCTGACTGTTCCCATGGGCCCATTCTGCATTTTTCAAACTCTAATCTCCTAATGAAACTGTTGGGAATTTTTGGTGCATAGGTAAGACAAGATGAGCCTTAAACCCTGCAGTTTGTATTACATCGATGATCCACTGGTACTAGCAAATGGTCTGAATAGGGACAACAGGATTTTTTTCCTCAGTGTCTGGAATCTAAGGTGAAAAATTGAAATTCAGAACCTGTATACTAATTAATATTGACATACTATTTTTCATATGTTTTGAATGTATTTTCTTGGTTAAGATTAAGAAGGAAACCATTCTGTAACTGCCACTAAATATCTTCTAATTGTCACCAATTTAAATAGGAGATCAGAATATAAATCAGGAGTGCAATAAGGTGCTGCTTTCCGAGTTATTTAGGTACAGGAATTTATATAAAGATTCATCCACCTCTTATTTGTGTGTCTGTGTGTGATATTTTAACATCTTCCTGGTATGTTTACAAATAATGTAATTTTGCAGTGGTGGATGTACCCCATGCTACAGAACAACATTCAGAAGAGATTAATGCTCCAAATTATGTTTCTTTCACAGAAACATTTATCATAAAAAATGTAAAGGTTGGAATCATATAATCAAGGCATACCATAAAAACAAAAAAAACCCCTACCCACAACATGCTTTTCGTTGCCTTTACTAATTAATGCTTTATAGAATGCGCCAAAAAGGGCACCTCACGCATCCCTGGGACAGGGGAATTGTGGCAGCCATGATGCCCAGGGCATGGCCATGCATGAAATCTCAGGACCTGAGGGATCATGGCTGCCGTGATCCTCAGGGCCTACAGGTTTCACTCTGGGCACCATGTACTCCTGTGGCTGGGAGCCCTGTCAGCTGATGGGGCTTCCAGATGCAGGGAAGATCCTGCTACACATGCAGGTTAAAACCGGATAGACATCAGCTATAAAGTTCAGTACACATTTTAGAAGTGTAACTTTGTAGCTGGTTAGAGCTTTTTACCATGTGATATCTACTTTGGACAATTACCTTAAGACCAGCTACACATGCAATTAATCAGTTAATTGTTCAATACCTGTAACCTGTTGAGGGAGACTATATGATTTACACTGTCTCATTAGCTTGTTGTCTTGATAGTGCCAAAGAAAAATTGAGTGGCTTAAGAGATGCTGACTTACTATAGTAACAATTAACACATACATTTTGTCATTTCCCAAAGGAAATGTATTTACAAATGTATATAGTCAGCAGGGAATGGGCTTTGTATGTTTGCTCCTCACTAGGTTACTGGGCTGAAATTAGGAGGTCAAAATAATTCTAAAGACCATAAGCCTCAGGACCTCCTTGATCTCTGTCCTACTTGTGGAAAGATCTTTTCCTTCCTTATCTTCCTTAACTTTCCCCCTATCCCCATCATCTTGTTTTTCAGGTTTGCAGTCCTAAATAATTTCGAAAAATGCCGTCTTTTGGGATCTAAATATGCATTTAGGAGCTTAACTTTAGGCCTGTTCCTGAAAAAAAAAAAGACTAATATTTAAGCAAAATTGTGACCCAGCTGTAGCTGGGCAGGGAGGAGCTGCCCTGGAGCCAGGTAGATCCCAGCAGCACCCACATTCCCCAGATTTCTCCCCACTCCTTCAATCCCCAGCAGCAGCACAGTTGCAGCTTCCAGACAGTGGGAAACCTCAACAGCTCACCTTGTACTAGGGGATGGAGTACATCACAGTATGCATAAGGAGATTGTCTAGCTGGTAGTCTAAAAAGCCTATTAAGTATCTCCAGTCAAAAACTTTCTGCAACATTATTAGGCAGCCTCTCAGTGCTTAACAATTATTATTGTCAGAATACTCTTCCTGATAGAAAGCTTCCCTGGGCTGTTCATGTTGGAGTCCTTTCACTGAGCCTAATGTTCAGAGCCTTGCAATGCCTTCTGTCACCCATGTGGCTTTATGGTAGGAAACTGAACCTGTGGGAGAGCTTCTTTCTCTGCTGATGTGAGCAAGATTGCTCTTTAAACTCAACCTGTGGAAAGAGTTAAACATGGACAGGACTGACCCTCAGCTCCTTGAAAGGGCTAGCCTTTGTGACAGTAAATGGCTTAGGGTTCAAAATTCAAACTTGAATATGTACAGCTAAACACCTGTTTTATTAGCTTCACTAAAATCAATATTGTTAACAGAACATTGCATGTCTAAATATCCAGCTTGTGTAACTGAACAATTTTGCATGCACATTTGTA
>JAGPOW010003316.1:176536500-176580463 GCA_030014935.1 Caiman crocodilus
ATATATATATATATATATATATGGCATTGTATGCATGATATGCAAATTAGTGATCTGGGTCTAACTTTTGGGGTGTATAGTGTATGTGCTTGAATTGGTGATAGGTATGCATATGCCTAGGCTGGTTTGGATGTATATGTGCCTGAGCTGGTAGTGTGTGTGTATATGCACCTAATTGATTTGTGTATTTGTATATGTGCAATTGTGTCACACCCTCCTGTCTAACAGCGCAATATTGAGATCCTGAGAGTTGGCCTGACCCCACAGGGCAACAAGCTCATACCCAAGACTAGTTGAGATCCAGTGAGTAGATGTTTCTCCACCCAAGAACTCAATAGGGGCCTTATCTGGCAGGTAATCTCAGAGTGCATCTAACACACATGCACAAGATCAGGTTCCCTATAAAACTTAGTTATGGCTGCTGATTTCTTTTAAGACTGCTATAGGAAATGATCCCTGCTTTTTTTATAACAACTAGTGGTTAGAGCACTTGGCCAGGGAGGGGGAGATGCATTTTCAATCTCTCATCAGTCTGAGGGGCTTCAAACCATCCAAAAGAATGCCAGGGCAGTGTCTGGATAGAGAAACTTTCCACCTCTGGTTTTGAAGCTGTAAGTCTGCCCAGGAAGGAATTCAAGTTTCACTGTGTCAAAAGCAGAAAGCACGAGGGATCACAATTCTGTATCCTAATGGTTAGGACAATGTTTCCCAAACTTCTGGAACTGGGGTCATTGAAATTTTTTCTAGATTAAAATTGGAGGCATGTTTCACTCTTATATTTGAAAAGGTGTGTGTGTGTGTGCGCGTGCGCGCGCATGCGTGCATGTGTGTGTGTGTGTTTCAAAACATAAGATACACTATTTCCTGATCAGAAGAAACTATACCAGTGGTAAGAGACACTGTTAAAAAATAACTCCCTAACTTTTCTAAATTGTGCAGTGCCCCAGTTGGAAATCACTGAGATAAATTTGAATTTAGATCTAATATGGAGAGTCCCCTAGGGGCTAAAAATAACTCTTCTTGCTGATGCCACTTAAGGCTGATTAGGGCAGGATCTCACCCTGCTGCGCATGCTGCTGGGAGCATGTGTGAAAGGAGTGTGCATGTGCGTGTGCGTGTGCATGTGGAGGGGAGTGGGAGGTAGGGGGAAGGGAAAAGGTTGCACAGGGGCTTCCTGGAGGTAGGGAAGTTTCCTGGAGTGCTGAGAAAAGGCCAGATTTAAGACACATTTCTGTCTTCAGCTTTTTTCCTATGGATGATCTGTAATGTGGTGACTGAAATATTTAATTCTCCCCATGCACTATGTATGGAAACTAGACATCTAACACAGAATCTGTACTTCACTCTAGGGCTGGAGGTTTAGAAATTAGGTGCTGTAGTGCCAGACTTTTGGGTACTTAATGCCTTTAAGCCTTTGGATCTAGTCTCAGGTGCATTAATTTCATTGGGGTCACTAGTTATTAATGATAGAATAAATGAGAACAGAACTGGGCTCTTATTATTCCACAGCGGTGGAGAATGAGAACTCAATAAATAATTTTCTTTTTGAATACTAGTACCGATTTGTAAATTCACGTTTCACCCATTCTTGTCTCCGATTAGACAATCTCAGCATTGAAGCAGAAATAAAAGTGCCAAAATCTTAAGAGTTTTAAGTCTTATGAGATGGACAGGTTTATATTTTGTGGTGTTAAAATGTTCAGACCAGCCTTATAGTTTTATTGGCCTCTTCTTGGGGATAAATAAATCAATAAGAGAGCACTTATAAAATCACTTAAAAATAGGTAAGCTCATAAAAAGTGGATGGCTAGTTTTAGCATTTTATTTATTTTGTGATAAACTTTTAATGTTTTCTGTTGATTTAAGTTATTTTGGAAAAACACAAATCTTAGGCATTCTCTCTGTTTGTTATTTTGGCTTAGCTCATTGTAGCATATTGAAACTAAAAACATAATCCACTACTATTAATTTTCAAAAAATATGACTCAAAACAAATCAAGTAGATAGCTTTCTGTTTTAAAGCAGAGTATAGTGTGGGGTGTGCAGAGCAGGGGAGTGAGTGGGGGAGGGAAGAGAGTTGGTGGAAGCAACCACCCTGAATAACCACCATATTTGTATTGATAAATGATACTTTTTCCTCAGAAGTTTTGGAGTCTGCAGTAATTAGATGGGTTAATCACTTGTGGCCTGGGTGCATCATTAATTTTCTTATAGAGTCACAGTGCTAAAAACACACCATGAATAAAGCATATACATTTTGAATAGCGTTGACTAAGGTTATTTACCATTTGAATCCATTAGTACTTTGTTTTCCTAATTATCATGTGCAGAATGTTAAATATCCTAATTACTTGCTAAAATAGCTAGCTGAGCATTACTTCATAATGTCTAATGTGTATAACAATCTTGATGACTTAGTTGGTCATATCTAGAGAAGAGGAAACAGATACTGTAATTAAAGATGTATAGAGTGATTATTATTCTGATGATTCTAGTCTGACCAAGGCTATTTGCTTGTGAGACATAGGGCATTTATAATTTTAGGCACTATAATTACTTATACAGCACACCTGCTTCTGTTAGGTCACAGCTGTGTCCCAGCGTAAATTGTCCATTGGGCTAACATAATTATAAATATATATAACAACATCAGTCCCTCGCAGTCAGGGTTGATTGTCTTGCATGATTGCTTTACCTGTGGGTATGAAGATGGCTGATGAGGCTGATTCAGGATCAATAGACTCTGTTGCAACTCGGGCTCATGTTTTTGTGCAGGCCAGGTGGTTCTGGATTCTTGTTTCAGTCTGTGACACTGTTTCTGCCCCTCCCACTTTTCCATCTCTGTTGTAGTAGGATTTTAGAGTACTAAGATCCTTGCATCCTGGATCTTCCTTCATTTGGGACAGTCCTGGGTGATAGTCTTCCATTAGTTGATGTAGATGTTGTATTTTTTCAAGCTGACCTTGAGGACATTCTTGAAGTGTTTTCTCTTTTGTCCTCTGGAACAAATGCCTAGATTGATCTGGGAGAATAAAACTTGCTTTGGGAAGTCTGGAGTCAGACATCTGGATGACATGACATGCCTGGCCCACTGAAGTTGATGTCAGATGATCATCACCTTGATGCTTACAATTGGACACTAAGGTTGGTGTCCCTGTCTTCACACTGAATTTGAAGGCTATTCCGCAGGTAGCATTGATTGTACTTCTCCAGTGACTTGAGGTATTTCCTGTATGTTGTCCACATCTCAGCTTCATACAATAAGGTAAGGATCATGACTACTTGATTTTTGGATCTGATGTTGTGATTTTTAAACACCCATTTCTTCAGGCATTTGAAGGCTGCACTTGCAATTTTAAAGCAATGTTGGATTTCTTCATTGGTGTCAGCCTTCTGAGAGAGATGACTTTTGAGGTACAGGAAATAGTGTTCTCTAGAGTCTCACCAGAAATCTGAATCACTAGAGCTGGGTACTTCTCATTAAAAGCTTGTTTATGCAGGACCTTAGTCGTCTTAATGTTGAGCATCCATCCCATTTTCTTCTATGCCTCAGTAAAGACATCATATACTTCCTGAAGGTCTGCTTCTGAGTGAGCACAGATTATATCATTATCAGGATACTGGAGTTCAGTGATTGAAGTCAAGGTGGTCTTAGTTTTGGTTTGGAGTCACCTGAGATTGAACAATTTACCACCCATTCAGCAGTTTAGCTCCCCTCTGGCTGGAAGTTGGTTGGTGATTAGATGTAGCATCATGGTAAAGAATATAGAGATGAATTGTAGAGTGATAATGCAGCCTTACTTAACTCCCATCATAACCTCAAAGCGCTCTGCAACAGTTACATTACTGAGAAAAAACACTTGCGTACTGTCATGGAGCAGGCAAAAAATGGTGATGAATTTTGATGGGCATCTGTACTTCAGAAGGATCCTCCATAGCACTTCTCAGTTGATATTCTCCAAGGATTTTCTGAGGTCAAAAAAGGCCATGTAGAGAGGTTTCTTGTTCCTGGCATTTTTCCTGCAGCTGGTTAGCAATGAAGATCTTGCTGCTCTAAACCCACAATGAGATTCTGAGATGAGCTCTTCAGCAAGTGGCAGGAGAGGGTTCAGGAGAGTTCTCATAATGATCTTTCCTGTAGTAGAAGGCAAGAAGATCTCTCTATAATTTCCACAGTTGCACCTGTTTCCCTTCTTGAAGACTGTCATGATCATGGTGGCCTTGAGATCATCTGGGACTTCCTCATGATTCCAGATCCTTAGGATGAGGGCATGGAGCTGTGATGGGAGCTCCTCTCCCTCCTGCTGGTAAATTCCATCTGCTCTGGATGCCTTGTTCTTTCATTTGCTTGATGTCTTTCCTCACCTTTTTGCCGGTTGGTGAGATTCTAACATTGCCTCTGATTAGATGTTGTAGGATGGAGTTGAGAGCACTCTTGTCAACAACAGTGTCCATTGACAAGGTTTTCAAAATGCTGCTTCCAGCAGGTGTTAATGGTTCCCCTTTCTTTGATCAGGTGTCCTCCATCCTTAAGTCACAAGGGGATTGGTTCCTGAGTATTTGGGCCAGAGATGACTTTGGCACTGCAAAAACCATGCATATTGTAGATGTCAGCAAGATGTTCATTCTCCTTCTTTTGCCTTCCCACCATCTGTTCTTCATATCAGGGATCCTTCGTTGGATCTGTGCCTTGGTTTTTTACTGTTTGAATTTCTTTTGCTTGGAACTGATGTTGTTCTGCCAAGCACAAAAGGCCTTGCACTTGTAGTTGATCAACTCTTGGATCTCCCAGTCATTTGTATCAAACCAGTTTTGATGTTTCCTGGTAGAGTCTCTTCATAGGCATTGATGACAGTGAACTTGAAGGCATCCTAAGCTCTGCCAACATTCTCCCATTGTTGTTGATTGGAATTCACCAGTTTCTCTTTGAGGCACTGATGAAAGTGATCAGGTGTTTGAGTCTGTCAAGGTTGATCCTTTGTCAGCATTGCTTCACTGCAGCCATCATTTGGGAGTCAATTTGGATGACATTACTGAGCGGATGGGTCAGTGATCAGTCCAACAATCATCAGTTCCTAGCATAGTTCAGGTGATAAGGACATCTTTGCAATTCTGGGCACAAACAATGATGTAGTCAATCAAGTATCAATGCTTAGATTGTGGTTCTTGTCATGATATCTTGTGCCTGTTTGTCTGGTAGAACAACATGTTGGTGATTGTGAGTCCTTGTTCCACACATTTGGTCAAGAGGAGGATGATGTTAGAGTTGATCTCTCCCATTCCTTCCTTGCTGATGGTTCCATTCCAGAGGTTCAAGTTCCTTTCAACTCCAGTGTTGAAATTACTGAACAGAATAAGTGTATCTCCATCTGGAACAAAAGAAAGAATTTGGTAAAGGTTAGTGTAGAATTCCTCCCTGGTTTTATCAGTGGAGCCAAGTCAGAGTGTACAACTCTTAACATAGTTAAGGAAGTGATGTAACTAGCAGCATACCCAGCTATTTGTGACTTCTGAGCCCAAATAACCCATTCACAGCTGGATTAGCATGGCCATCTCCAGGGTAAGTCCAGATGGATATAGGTGATGGATTTAACCTCTACGCCATTATGCCCTGCTTCTGCTATACAGATGACCCTTGCCATTCGTGGGGGATCCTGCAAATGGCAAAATCCATGAATACCAATGGGCTCTGCATCAGATCCCACAGCCACACCCTGCGGTCCCCCTGTGCCTGGGGACTGACTGAGGCTGCTTCCAGAAGAGAAGATACTCCTCCCTCTCTCCCTGTACCTGGCGTTCACTCTCTCCCCACCCAGCTCTGCCTTCCCCCTCTCCCCACCTGGCTCTGTTCTCCGCTCTGCTCTCCCTGGCTCTGCCCTCCCCTTTCCCACACAACACTCTGTGCCTGCTTATGCAGAGGCAGGAGCTCAGTGCAGCACCAGAGGGAGTCATGGTGGTGCTCGCCCCGACCTACCCTGCTGGTGTAGCGCACCGTGAATATTTGAATCTGTGAATAGTGGATTCACGAATAGCAAAGTTTTCTTGTATATTCCTCTCTAAATGTAATATACATGGTCTGTCTCATGACATGACCTTGAGGAATATCTATTTAATATGCTCTTGTTTTCCTGAAATCACTTCTAGAATAATGGAAAAGATAACAATGAAGTTGCAATGGTAGATAATAGTTTGGGAAAAGCAGGTACAAAGACTTTTCAAATGACAGACAGACTGGTGGAAGAGTTACTGCTAGTCTAACTAGTCAGACACTAAACTGTTACTGAACATAATAGAATCTAAATAATTTGGAGGATGTGTCTGTGAGCCTTAATCATTTTTAACTATGACAGAAGCTTGCTATGCATTCCAGCTTGTTTTGGTCTAAAAATATATAATAGTTTGGAGACTTAACAAGTAGCGCCTGAGCTGGAATAAATCTGGCATGGCTGTGGTTATTCTTGAGCCATTTCCCCCTGCCCCCCACCCCACACAAACCAAAAGGCAGTGCCCTACCTGCTGCCCTGATTGCCCCCACTCAGTAACACTATTGGTATAAATCAGTGTAGTTGGCATAAATAGAGCTGTTTTTCAAGATCTGAATCTTCATGGTATTGAAACCCCCTAGCTCAGGGGTAGGCAATGTTTTTTGGCTGGAGTGCTGAAAATGCCACAATGCCTGCCTTGGAAGGTGTCAGAGTGCTGGCATGCAGAAAAACAAAATGAGGGCAAGGGGTACATGACAGGATGCCCTGCTTGTTCCCTTTGTCCCCCACCCAAAGCCCCTCACCCCCAGCCCATGGGAGGCTCCAAACAGCTGTGCCAGACTGAGCTCCAGCATGAGCTCCATACCAGTGCATGCACCTGCGCATCAGAGTGGGCAGTGTGGGAGGGGCCTGAGGCAGCACAGCCCCAGTCTCTTCCTTGCTCCCGGCACAGAGGTGACAGCAGGATTCTGGAGCTCACAGCAGCTGTTTGTAGCAAGCTTGGTCTCTCAGCAGAAGCAGCAGGCAGGCTGCAAACAGCTGCGCAGGCTCCACAGCTCCAGCATCAGCTCCGTGCTGGTGGCGACTGCACGGGCACCTCGGGGTGGGCTATAGAGCCCTGCTGTCCACTCTGAAGTGCACACAGCTACTCAGAGCCAGGACTGGCCATGGCATGCTGCGCAAAATGGCCTCGCATGCCATGCTCAGCACATATGCTGGGAGTTGCCGATCCCTGCCCTAGCTCAAGTCTCCTCCCACAACAAATAGCATGACCTAAAAGTTCTACAAGCTTATCTTCTTGAATATAGCTGCTGCCTGTGCAGAGGCCCATATTCTGCTACCCCTTTCCCCCACCACCATAATTCTGACTGAAATAGGTCAGAAGAAATTGTAAAGTGGGATACATGATTGCTCCTGATCTGCAGACATTCTGGTAGAGCAGGGCTGTCCAACCTCAGAGCAGCTGTTGGCTGCACAATGCACAGATTGTAGATCCCAGGCCACACATCATGCAAACTGCATGCCATAGGGGTTGCACAGGCTTGGCTTCTTGAGTGATCTACTCCCCCTTACTCTCACTGTGTGGCTGATGACTTCCCCCCCACCCCCAACACAGAAAGAGCAGCCCCCTTCCTCCTCCCCTGCCCTGCTGTGTAAGTCTCTTGTGCTGCCACCACCATGCAAATGATTGTCCCCCTGCTAGCACTGCCACTGCCATGTAAGCAGTGAGCTCACCAGGCTTCCTGCCATGCTGTTCTGCTCCAGAGATCCCAGCCATTGCTGTTGGAACAGTGGGAGCAATGGTGGCTGGAGGCTGTCCATTAATCCCTTAGGTGCCTGATGTGGCCTCTACGTTGCCAGTTGGATAGCTCTGTTAGAGAGTAGAATAAAAAAATCGTAGAACACTTAAAAAACCATGGTCATCAGCCTTGTGGCGAAAATACTTGCTATGCATAAATCCATCACAACTCTAAGTAGCATGAGCTTGGCAACCCGAAGAATAAAAAGTAATGCATTTCATAACAGATGCATAGCAAGCAGCTACATGAGGAGCTATGTGGAACTCCAGATAGCTACCCAGTGAGGAGTATCTTGAAGCATATAGACTGTTTACTAATTCAATCAGAGGATTTAATTAAAGTTTGTTGTTTTTTTGTAACAATTTCTCTCTCTGTTCTACCCAACAGGCTGCCCAACCCCAGGATCAATGTCAAAATTACCAAATCCCACAGGAAAAAGAAACTGTTTTGCTTTATTTTTCCTATAAGTAATATATGCAGCATAATAGTCCATTTTCTCTGATTCCTAAGTTAAGTTTAGTTTCTGAGGTTTTCTTCTGTCTCATGCAATGTTTCTGTCAATGTGCTGCCCTTTATGCCCATTGTTACACATGGCTTATAAATTCACATAGTTGAGTGTTGGTGGCTGGAGTTCAAGCAGTCTCAGCCTATAGTAAGTAGGTCTTTAGCTCTCTAATAGTTTTTTAGGTCCACCAGACGCAAACAGATTTCTACTGTTCATCATGATGAGTTGCTGTATAATAACAATAATTACAAAAGTGAATTTTACCTGCTTTGTATCTCAAACGAGCTGGGCAAAGTTTGTGACTGTGGCCTTCTTTCTATGCTATCTAGAATGATGCTGAAAGGGCCATGGAGAAACTGTATGGATCCTCTTAAATCCTCATGAAAGTACAGATGTGCAGTCTGAACAAATACTCTAAAATTTGAGCTTTTGCCTAGTACCCCTATTGTGCCACCCTCTTGTTGCTGTTAGTCAACTCAGTTATAAAAACTCAAATAGGAATGCAAATGAAAGTTTAACTAAAAAGGATGGCAGGCAGTTTGTCCATTCTACTTGGTTCTTATTAAGCTGCCATATCTCTGTTTTGTGCAAACAAATGCCAGACTGTGAGCAAAGGGAATTCTTGGCCAGGAATTGGATGATCCTGTACTCTTCATTTAAGTATAGGTGGAGAGAAAAACAGGAAGAATGCTGTTTCTATCATATGAAAACTGCAGTTAATTTAGGGGTACATGGAGTAGGAAGCAGCCTTCCCAGCTGGTTTGGTGAAAAATGTCTGTTCCTGTAGCTAAAGAGTTGTCTCTCTTTTTTTGCAATTATAGGACTATGGACTATATTAATCTCAAACCTTTCTTGAGACTCTCAATGTATCTTTCCATTCAGAAGACAAAAGCAATACAGAGTTGTAAATAACATATTCTGTTTCATATAACCTGTTCCTGAATATAACACAATCCCTGTTCTTTGTGCCATGAAGGAAAAAAAGATATTATTCTGTGTAAATATCTGAGGGCATTTATACACGCGCTCTGGGCGTGGGAGCAAATGCAGAAGCAGGCTTGGTTCCCTAGCTGCTGTTACTCAAGGTACCTATACACATGCAATGAGGCTGCTCCAACACACTTGGCTGGTGGTGAGAAACTGGTATTAAGACTCCACAAATTTATTCTATGCATTTGGAACAATGAGGAGGTCCCTGGGGATCTAAGGAATGCTAGCATCAAGACCAACTTCAAAAAAGGAGATAAGTCTATGTGTGGGAACTATTGAGGTTATACCCTCCTTTCCAAAGCAGGGAAGATCCTTGCCTTCATCCACCTGAATTGTCTTCTGTCAGAATATCAGTGTGGTTTCAGACCATCCTGTGGAAAAAATAACCATTTGTTGCCCACCAGTTTGAAATAAAGTATTAGTAACAACACCAGGACCTGTTTATGGCCTTAATTGACTTCACTAAGGCCTTTGATTCCATCAGTTATGAAAGTCAAGCCTTTTGGAAAGTACTAAACGGATTTGGATGTCTGGAAAGTACATTAAAATCCTGAGACTTGTCTATGATCAGATGACTTCGACTATTCTATGTAGCAGGTCAGAGACAGATCTGTTTGTCATCCAAACTGGGGTCAAGCAAAGATGTGTCATCACCCCAACTCTGTTCTCTATTTTTCTGACAGTAATCTTAGTTCTCATTAAGTACTGCTTTCTTTCTGGAATTGACATTTGGATACCAAGTATATGGAGGGATCTTCAATTTAGGACATTTTTGGTCAAAGACCAAAGTACTCAAAAATAATCATCCTTGACTTTCAATACACTGATGACTGTGCCATTCTTGTGTACACTGAAAAAATCTCCAGACTTCCAGCCTACTGAACTCTGGGCCTCTTTTTCAATACTGGGAAGACTAAAGGACTCTATCAGCCTGCCCCAGACTATGAATGTGACCCTACTCCCAAAATTACCATCAAAGGAAAGACCTTGAGCACTTCCCCTATATCAGTAGCTGCCTCTTTCAGAGAGTGAACATTGAAGAGATCCAAAACAGGATCCAGTGTGCAAATCTCTCGTTTGGGAAATTGCTTTGGTGTATTTTTATTTGTTATGATCTCTAGAACAACACCCAAAATCCAGGTCTACAATGTAGTCATCCCAACTCTCCTGTATAGATGTGAAATGTGGGTGACCCAGTTTTGTCTCACAAGGTCCTGGAGAGACATTACCAATGATGCCTCTGAAAAATCCTGCATATCAAACTGGAAGATCATTCCTTGCTGAAGCCAGCACTGAGTCAGTGATTGTTAAGCATCAGTTTAACTGGAATAGATATTGTGTATGGATGTCTGACTTAGCTCCCAAAACAAGTGCTCTGCTCCCAGGTTAGTAATGGCTTGAGATATCACAGTGGCCAAAGGATATTCTACAAGGACAGATTGAAGGCATACCTCAAGAAAAGGTGCCCAGGTAGTCTTTTCTTCTGTTCTCCCTGTTGCAGGCCACAGTCCTAGGAGGGAAGGATGCTTTGGGGAAGTGAACTGATGACTCCAGTAGTGGTACTACCAAGAGGGCTTCATAGACTCATAGATGCTAGGGTCAGAAGGGACCTCAACAGATCATTGAATCCACCCCTCTGCCTAGGCAGGAAATATTTGCTGGGTCAGATGACCCCAGCCAGATACCTATCCAGCCTTCTATTAAAGACCCCCAAGGTAGGGGAGAGCACCACCTCCCTTGAAAGCCCATTCCAAATTTTGGCCACCTTTACCATGAAGAGATTTTTCCTGATATCTAACCTAACTCTGATCTCTGTCAGTCTGTGACCATTGTTCCTTGTTACCCCAAGAGGCGTCCTGGTGAACAAAGCATCTCCAATCCCTTGCTGCGTCTCCCTAAAGAATTTGGATTCCTTGATCAAAGCACACACTCGAGAGAGAGAAAATGGCATCCACTTCATGCAGAAAGGGAAGTCTCTATTTTCATCCAGGGTGGCTGATCTTCTGGACAGGGTTTTAAACTAAGATTGCTGCGGGGACGATGATACACTAACTCGAGTATGCCCAGGGACAAGAAAGCTCCATAGATAGGGACAGTAGGAGAGCCACTCTTGTGGGAGCTGAGGGAATAGTTCTCCATCAGT
Source organism: Caiman crocodilus (assembly GCA_030014935.1). Classification (NCBI taxonomy): domain Eukaryota; kingdom Metazoa; phylum Chordata; order Crocodylia; family Alligatoridae; genus Caiman; species Caiman crocodilus. Next base: position 176,547,922 of record JAGPOW010003316.1, read on the forward strand.
GTGACAGAAAGTCAAGGGCCTCAGAAGGAGGACTCAGGTACTTGTACACTAATGCCAGGAGCATTGGCAACATGCAGGAGGAGCTAGCCTTTCTACTCTCCAGTGGGCATTATGATCTAGTAAGGATTTTGGAGACCTGGTGGGACTCTTCACATAATTGTAGCATACCCATGGAGGGCTATACCCTGCATAAAAGGGACCAAGTAGGGAAGAAAGGTGGAGGTGTAGCTCTACATGAAGGAGCTATGCACTTCCTTGGAGACTGAAATAGGTTCCAAAGAAGTATGGCTTGAAACCCTCTGGGTCAAACTGCCGGGGGGGGGGGGCAGGCGTGGTGAGACCTAACTGTAGGTTCCTAACTGTAGGAACTCGATCTAGAGTTTGCCTGAGAACTGGCAGAGGCCATATGAGCACAGGACATGATTGTCATGGGTGACTTCAATTATCCATCTCTTGGGAGGAACACTTAGCCAAGTTGGATTGGTCGCATTCCTTCCTGATCTGCATTGCTTTTTCTAACTCAGGAGTTGCATGAGCCAACCAGACGTAACACTATTCTAGACTTGGTCCTGGCCAAGGGGGATGATCTGGTGACCAACTTAAAAATAGAAGGTATCCTGGGTGACTAACCATGAAATCATCAGGTTCACTGTCTGTCACAAGGCAAACAAACTAGATAGCAGGACTGAAGTTCTGGATTTCAAAAATGCAAATTTCAATAAACTCAGGTCACTAGTAGGGAAAAGGCTGGGGCTAAAGGTGAAAGGAGTGCATGAAGAGTGGTTGTTCCTTAAAGATACAATCCTCAAAGCACAAAGGAAGTCCATTCACATGCAGAGGAAAGGTAACAAAAGGGGTGCGAAGCCCTCTTGGCAAAACAGGGATATCATGCTCCTCTTAAGGAACAAGAAAGAGGCATACAAACAATGGAAGCTTGGGGCATGCCCCAAGAAGGGCTATACAACAATGGCCTGCACTTGTAGGGAACAGATTTGAAGGACTAAGACAGCAACTGAACTAAAATTAGCAATGAGAGTCAAGGAGAACAAGAAGTCCTTCTTTAGGTATGTAGGGAACGGGGAAAACAAACAGGAGTGTGCGGCCATTGCTTAACAACTCTGGACAGGTGGTTACTAGCACTCAGGAGAAAACTGAACTCCTGAATGACTACCGTGCTTTGGTCTTTAACCAAGCCAAAGGCAAAATCATGCCAGAGTAGGCACAGAATGAGCAGGGTAGGAATGACTCCCTTCCTACTATTTCTGTAGAGCTGGTGTGTGATGATTTGAAAAAAATTAGACATATATAAGCCAGCAGGACCAGATGGACTTCATCCAAAGGTACTGAAGGAGTTGCCTGAAGTCATTACAGGACTGCTGGTGAAACTTTTCTAAAACTCGTAGCACTCTGGAAGATATCCCTGAGGACTGAAAGATGGCCACTGTTATGCCTGTCTTCAAGATAGGGAGGAGGGAGGACCCGGGTAACTATAGGTCAATCAGCCTAACTTCTATCCCAGGGAAGATCCTGGAAAAATTCATCAAGGAGACTAAATGTTATAGGTTTTCAGAAGGCAGGATTCTGAATGACAACCAACATGGCTTCATTGTGGGCAGGTCTTGTCTTACCAACCTCATATCCTTTTATGATCAGGCAACTCGCCACCTGGATAAGGTAGAGGAGGTTGACATTGTATACCTTGACTTCCAAACGGTCTTTGGTCTAGTATCCCACAATGTTCTTGTGAGAAAATTGGAGGACTGTGGGCTTAACTGTGAGACAGTTAAGTGGGTAGGGAGCTGGTTGCAGGATAGGACCCAGACAGTTCAAATGAACAGATCTGTGTCGTCTTGGCAAGAATTGGCCAGTGGTGACCCTTAGGGTTTGGTGCTTGGTCCAGTGCTTTTCAACATCTTTATCAATGATTTGGATGTGGTGGTGAAGAGCTTACTGGCCAAGTTCGCAGACAACAACAAGTTATAGGGAAGCGTGGTCATGCTTGAAGATTAGGCTGCAAATACAGGCAGGCCAGCACCATGAACAAAACGGACCATGGGATAATAATAGACCACAGTATGGATATGAGCCGGCAGTATGATGCTGTAGTCTATGAGCCATAAAAATCCATGAATACTGATGGGCTCATAGGTATGGGTATTATTTGTCCTGGGTCAGCAAAGAAAAGACCGTGGCATACATCAATTGATGCATCTCCAGCAAAACTAGAGAAGTGATTCTTTCATTCTACTTGGCATTGGTGAGACCTCTGCTGGAGTACTGCATTCAATTCTAGGCACCACGCGTCAGCAAGGATGCAGTAAGTAAGTCCAGAGAAGGGTGATCTGTATGATTAGAGAGTTCCACAGTGAGCCATATGAGGAAAGGATGAGGGACCTGGGACTCTTCAGCCTGAAAAAGAGAAGGTTCAGAGGGGACTTGATAGTACCACTACATCAGGGGCATACATCAAGGGCTCGGTGAACAACCATTCACAGGGCACCCTTGGGGAAAACCAGGAGTAATCACCGTAAACTACTGGAAGACCGTTTCAGGCTCAACATCAGGAAAAAACGTCTTCACAGCTAAGGTCACCAGACTGTGGAATAAACTCCCTCCAGAGGTGGTGCAATTGCCTACCCTGGACATCTTCAAGAGGAGACTGGACAGTCACCTTGCTGGGATCACCTAACCGCAATTGCCTTTCCTGCTTGGTGCACGGGCTGGACCCAATGACCTTCTGAGGTCCCTTCCAGCCTTGGAATCTATGCATCTATGAAAATGGATGCTAATGTAAAGACTTGGGAGGTGCTGGCTGCTGACCAACTCCAGTGATGCTGCAACCTCAGCCAAGTGACTGACTATTTCAAGGTAAAATGTATTGCCCTTGCAGATGTTGGCTACAAATGTCGAACTCTGGTTCCTTAAATGTTCTGGTTTATTAGGCGGATTGAAGCACTGTAGTGAAGTTAAATCATAAACCTTGGGGCTGGTGCCCCCCCCCCCCCATGCACACACACACAGTAGCAAGCTACAAGAGTCAGGTATACCTATCCCACAGGTGCTGGATTCTGCTGTCAATGGCCAGAAGTTGAGGCTTCTTTCAGCATGGTGTTATCCTCCAGGAGGGGGTTGCCAGCTGGTCCTTTTGGCTGGATAGGTCGGATGCTGGTCAAGTTGGAGATCAAGAGGGTGCTGCTGAGGGTCACTTTTCACTGCTTTTTATCTGTCCTTGGCAGACTTTGGTGATTCCCCAGTTTTCAGGTTTGCCCAATCCAGGGGTCATTGACCCTTGTGGGACTTCCCCCTCAGCGGCTACTGGATGGCATCTGTCAGCCCCAGGGTTCGTCCACATGTACGTGCAGGTTTGGGTGTCCGTTGATGAATTTTGGATAGGGCTCTGGGAGCAGTCGATCTGGAGATAGTCATTCCAAAAGTTGGTCCCCGGTGTTGATTAACTCAGACCAGGGTTTCTAGCCCTCAAACAGTGATGTTTAGAAATTTCCTGGTTGTTACATTGTCTTCTATTGATTTCTTCCGTTGGTTGATCTATGGTTTTCCTAGATGTTAATTGTTGCCTGCTACTGTGTTACACATTCAATCACTGATTCACTGGCTCTTTCAGGGGCCCGCCTGATACAGGGAAGCAGCAGTTTGACTCCTGCCCATGTTAATGTTGTTACTGAACATATTTATAGTTGAAAGTTGAAAGGTGAGAAGTATAAAATATAAGCTACCAAAGTAATACCTTGGCACACAAATAGATAAAAATACCAGAATACAAGGGAGATACAAAACGCACACATACAAATTTCACAACACAATTCCTTATGTTAAAGTGAAAGAAAGAGGAAGGAAGAAAAGGTAGGAGATGAAAAACATATTCAGAGGGGAGAGCAAATGCAGGCAAGAGGAAAAGGGGGCTTTCTGCTACAAAGAAGAGAAGAGAGGGTGGAGGAAGGAAAAGGAGAGAGATCCTGGCCTATGGCCTATCCTCCCTTGTGAAAGACATGCAACTTATGAACAGATTTGTGGCTCAAGGGTGTGACTCTTAAGTCACCTCAAGACCCATCAATGACCAGTGGTGGAGATTGTCCTCAGATCAAAGGATTGCTGTCACTGCCGATCCTTCCTCTGCAGGAGGTTGACTAGATGCCCTCTCAAAGTCCCTTCCCAGTCCTACTTTTCTATGAATCTGAGGTTGTTCAAACCAGCCTGGTCTATGATCTGGTAAGCATACTTTCCTGGGAACTAGGAAATGTGGGTTGGAGTACCCTGTGGCTGAGGAGGGCCTAGAATGTCAGGCCTCCTATTTTCTGGATGAGTGGCCCTAAATTCCCCAGTGCTTAGTTTTTAATTGCCTGTGACTGCATCAAAATTACATTTTGTTTGAATGGGTAAATTTAACAACAGTTTAGTTTACTTTGTTAGATTGCCCTTTCCTGCTCATTATTTACTCTTCTGCTAATCTGTGTCATCCACCACAATCTGCAGTCTGTATGGATGTATTTCCTGCCTGTTACTGAAAATGTTAGTGTCAGACCTAATCATGATTCTTATATACCTCACTAGAAACACCTTTATTTGCTACTGATATGCTAATAATTTTTTAATTTCTGCCATTTAGTTGGTTCGTAATCCATTTAATGTGTGCTTTATTGATAGTATGTAGTGCTAATTTTTAAACAAGAATGTCATGCTTTGTTAAGATAAATACCTTGGAAAAGTCTATTACATCTATGCAATTACCTTTATAAACCAAAGCCTTAATCTAATCAAAGAATGAAATCAGATTTATTTGACAAGCTCTATTTTCTGTAAAATCGTGTTGACAGGCATTAGTTGTATTCCTTTCTTTTAATTCTTTATCAGTTGAACCCTGTACTAGATTTCTGCTATTTTGCTTCATTTTAATGGAAGGCTGTCTAGCCTGTTACCCTGTTTAAGTTATTTATCCTTTTTGAATAGTGACACAGGGACACTTCCACTCTTCTGAAAATTCTGAGAATTCCCATTTTTATTAAAAATGAACAAAAGAGAACTTCAGATTTCTATTTAAGATTACACGTATGGGGTATGCAGTCCTGATGGTTTAGAAATCTTATAGTTTATCTCTAATAGATGTTTAACATCTTCCTGCGTTGATATTACTTATTTTGCTATATCTGCTATTAATGGACCTATAACTTAGTTGGGATTTCTTTTGTTTCCAATATCTGTTTAAAAGAAAAAAAGAACAAATGGGAATAAAACCCTTTTTATCTTGTAATCCAGAGAGATTTTCCCCCCTGTTGTTTAGATTCTATTTTTTCACTTTATAATCTAATATATGTCTCTTGCTGTCTATCTTATTTCTATTTGTTATACACTACTTCTTATTTCTAACCTCTGCTTCATTTTAACAGAAGGCTTTGGCTAAAAGCTGTTATCTTTCCTAGTTGTGAAATTGTGACCTTTTGGCCATTTGTTAAGTTCTTTTTTTTAAAGATCACCCAACATTAAATCTCATTTTCTAAGTTTTTCCTTGTAGCCAGCATTGTGAAATTAGTATTTTAGAAGTATAAGGGGCGTGTGCGTGTGTGCGCACTCATGTGCATGTGCATATATGTCCTATTTTATTGAATTTGCTAGGATCATGTCCATACTATGCATAAACTTTCTTTCTTAGATGGATATCTATATATCAGGTCCTGTGTCAACCCTAATCCAACTATATCTGGGAAATATTTACATTATTTCCAATATCTAGATTACTAATTCAATGTCCTTGGCTATCAATTATCAGAGAGAGTCTCTCACTCATTTTCTCTAATGGTGAAAAATATCAGTCTTTGATAGATTTCTTCCGTGCTGTCGCAGAGCACTGAGGTGCCCTGCTTCTAAAGGGCAGAAACCGTTGGGGAAAGGAGCCCTATCAGGGAATAGGAGTCCACCTGTGGGTTGCCAGGCAACTGGAAGGAGCAAATGACCCACACCTGCCAGCGGTCAGCTGCCTGTAGGAGGCAGGGCCTGGCTCCTATAAAGCCTAGGGCTAAGGCCAGGCTGGCAGCTCCCTGCCAGCAGTCAGAGGCAGGAGCTCCCTCAGCCAGGATGTGGGAAGAAGCCTGATCGCAAGTACAGCTCATGATAGCTGTGGAGGCTTGAGCAATGATGCTAAGTTATAGCCAGGCGACTTCTGTGGTTATAGCCAGGCGGCTTATAGTTATGTTGTAGCCTAGGGGCTTGTGCTTTGTTTTGTTGTTGCACTGATGGTTTGAATGAGGCTGTACGGGGTTGGAGGAGGCCTCACTGGGGACTCACAACAGAGTGTGAGGACCCCAGTGCTTGAGTGGGTGCAGCATTCTCAACGGGGACTCAGCGCAGTGTGAGGACCCCGGCACCAGTGGAGGCGCAGCTCACAGGGTGCTTGGACACCAGCCCCAGAGAGAGGCACTTTGGAGAAGCCCCATTGTGGGTGTAGCAAGCCCTAGAGAGGGACACTTTTGAGAAGCCCTAGCGCGGGTGCGGCGAGCCCCAGAAAGCACGTGACATTATTGGAAAGCCCAAGTTGGGCACTGTGAGGCCCGGAGAGGGAAGTTCCTTATTGAGAAGCCCAGTGTGGGCAGGGCAAGCCCCAGAAAGGGGCTGGCATTTGAGAGGCCCAAGTGTGGGCACAGAGAGCCCCAGAAAAGGGGCATTATCAAGAAGCCTGGTGTGGGCATGGCAAGTCCCAGGAGCGGGCACTGTTGAGAAGGCCCCAGACAGGGGCCAACAGCACAGAGGAGGCCCTGAGAGAGGGCGATGGTGCATGGAAGACTCCGAGAGGTCGAGGAGAGCCCCAGGAGGGGGAGGCAGCATATGTAGAAAGAAAGACAGAGACAATCCAACATCAATTCTAACTGCGAGGCTTGGGGCATGGTATCAGGGGTGCTTGGAGCCACGCATAGCCCATCAGACTAGGGTGCTGCGAAGCACCCATTTGCAAGACAAGACCCATGAGGGGTCCAGGAGTCTACAGGACCAGTGGGTTCATCAGACCGTGTACAAGAAGACGTGAGGCAGCCTCCCAACCAATTTAGAACATCAAAGGCATGGCGGGAGAGAAATAGAGGCCAACTTGACATGGAGAGGGGGCCTCAAGGAGATCACAGTCCTCCTACAGGACCCTGCCGTGACACCTGCTAAGGATGGGCCTTGTGTCACATATCCACCCAATATTCCTAACTATGCAGATTCTCAGTTACTACTCCTCAGATGTGGGAATAGTATTTGTAGTGTTTTTTGGGTTCAATAAACAGGGCTACCTATATGAGAAACTACCATCAGGTTTTATTGTAGAGTGGTGAGCAACAACTGCCGACCCTATGTCTATCTCTGACTAACCATCTCCCAAATCCGAACTCCCTTACTCTTCTGTTAGGGAAGTTCTGTAAAACCCTATCACTACTGTGTTGTCCAGGGAGTGACACTTAACTTAATCATTTACCACAATGCCCAGTTCCAGCCATGTTATAAAATACAAGAATACTTTCACATCATAATTCATTGTCGTTCATACAAACAAAAATGATTAAACCAAATGCAGTTCCAAGTTACCTACCAACAGAAACCAAACACTATGTTAGTAAATCTAATCCAGGCATGACATTCCACAAGCGCCCCAGAATATTCATACTCATGTTGCTATTTCAACTCAGATTTCTGTTCCAGACTGACAGTATGCAGTCATGTTTTTGCCTTTGTGTTCTTTGTTGATCTTTTTTTCCCCTTTTGTGTCCCTTCCTCTTAATGGACAGCTATGACAACAGTTGATAATGGACAATTGTTTGCTAAAAAGCCTCTCTCGGTAGGTTTCTCTTCATACTGCAAAGACATCAAATATATTTCCTGGGCTTTCTATTTCTAGACTGGCTGAGTATTACATAATAATTTGATAATTCTTATTGAAATGACTGCCTCATTTTTTTTCTCACCTCTTGGTAATCAACTAGTAGTCTGCTCCTTTAGTTCTTCTCTCTTCAGTTTCCTTATGGTCACATGTGTGTTTTAATGTATGTGCTGATGATTTCCAAACCTAATTGCCCAAGAAATCTTTGGCTCCTGGCACATGGCATTTGTCTTATGTTATATCAGATGACAAATCATAATATGCCAGATGTTAAATCAGTTTATCCCTGAGTGAAAATGGTAGATTGTTGAACAGCAATTACTTGGTGATGTAGAAATATTTTGCAATAATTTTAATATGTGATCCATTGGCATGTGGTGATTTGTCATGTGGTACTCGCATATAATGTGTAGCAAATGCAACATCTGCAAGGAGCATTTGTTTTCTTGTATGCTGACCCGCTTTGCAAGTTCTGTTCTGTGATCACATATCTTCACCTCCAGTATGTCCATCAACTTGAACTTTTTACACCACAAATATGTTCTGTCTTTTGCCAGAAGGCAAAACAGACTTCTTAGGCAGGTCCCAGATGCCTATAGTCAGTATCTAAGTATAAACCGTATCAAAATAGAAAGAATGATATTCCCTCTCCAAAGTCCCTCCTTCATGAGCTGCAGCCCCTCATGAATTTGTCTGACTTAAACTGTTTGAATTATAAAATGATAGATTATGCATAGTGCTTTCAAAATATTGTAAATAATGTGTTGTTCAATTAAATAATAGCATAACAATATAAAAATTAAGATCAACAGGCTAGTGAAGAAAGAGGCAAATGTCTTAGATCCATATCTCAGCTTAATTGTGCATATCTATTCCTGGGTGCATTTTTAAAATCTTTTAAAATGTATGGTTTTGGAAATTTTCTTCTATATTTCATGCCATCAGACTAAAAAGTGATCATAATCAAATTTAGCATATAAATCCAAAACCAAATGCATTTAACACTAAACCTTTTTAATGCTTTACTTTGATATGGACATTTTTAGTATGATTTACTTTTTCATAAAAGAATACATTTGGTAAAGTATCTTCAGCACAAAGCTATTTAGATATGTAAGTTACCTATTTGCAAAATCTGCCAAAATGCTACGGTTAGTTAGGTTAACGTTTAACTAATAATTCAAATTTCTGTAGTTCAACTTGTCTGTGAAGCGTATAACAATGATCAAAATTCCTTTATTTCTCCGTGCAGCTCCTGTGCACATCAAGCCCAAAGCATAAAATTAAAATTGCATGAAACCATGGTCTTGTTCCCCATTAATCACTCAAATTGATTAGATGCAGGTGCCAGTTTCTTTATTATATGGGCAGTCACTTTCTGGTCAAGAGCAAAAAACTACATTTTTGGTCTATAAATTTGAGAGGGAGGGAAAAAAGTGTGTGTCAGAAATTCAGTGTCTACAAATATGAAATTTTATTATCCTTTTCCATTGTGTCTGGCTTGAAAAATTCTCAAAAAACCCAAGAATATTAGTGTTTAACATCTTTCTATTGGTTTTATTCAGTGGAATAGTGTATTCAAAGACTTCATAGCAGCATAAAAATAATTAAAAAAAACCAAATAAAACATTTATCCTTTATTGTTCTTTGTCAATTTGAGTAATTTTTGTTTACTTTTAATAATCTTCAATCACATTCTGTCTTGAATAAATATTAGAAAACTACACTTGAACTATAGATGAAAGGATGGTAAGCATAATAAAGTGCCCTGAAATGTACAACAGTATTAATATACTGTAGTAAGATCAGGTCAATTGCCGAAGTCTTTCACCATCTTTTCTTAAGCTTTTAGTTGAGTTAAACTCATAATCTGCTCCAACAAACACTGAAGTTAATAGAGCAACTTCCATTTTCTTTATAAGCTTTGGATCCAGCCTCCTTGTTATAAGGACCTGAGCATGCTTTTTGCTCAGAGAGAAGAGTTGGAGGGTTGTAGCTGCTGTTTGTGGTCAGATGACAATTCACAGAAAGGAAAACAATACCAAAGAAGAAACAGAAAATGAATGACAAAGAGAAAGGTAACATGACTGAATGGGTTGATTCCCTCTGTTTCATTCTTCATGCTACATACACCTTCATTTTCCTTATAGGTGTGTCTATAGCAAGCAGGGAGTCCACTAAATATAGATGTATGGCACCCAGAAACCAAATTGGTCATATACCCATATATTTCCCTTTTACTTGTATAGCCACAGCTACATACACACATCAAGATTTCTACTGTGGAGAAAGTGACTGAGCCCCTATTACCGAGTCAAATCTGCAGGGCAGCACCTAGGCTACTTCCAGAGATGGATCCTCAGTTATAAAGGAAGTGAGGAGCTCTCCATTTATTCCATGAGAAGTTTTAACTTGTGCTAAAATGTCTCTCTGCTTGGGAGTCTGCTTCTTTACTCCATGAGACAAACATATCTGAGAAGGACTCCTGGCATGAACAATCAGATAGCAACCTAGTGTTTCTCTTGCCCAGGTCCTAGGAGACCTAGGTTTTAGGCTACCTGACCCCTCACCCTTCCCATAGTTTTAAGGGGTTTGGACTTGCCCCTTGTACATCAGAGTCCTCTGATCCCCAAGCTATGAATACTAATCTCCTGTCCTTGAAGATGCTTGGCTAGATGGCTGGGAAAGGATGGGGTAAACAAACACTCCCATACAGTGGCTTTTAGCCTACATAATTTTTGGAGGGTAACACAAAACTTTTCTGTGTCCAGGGTGAAGCTGAATTCTGATGTAGTATAATTGAAGTTTGGCACCCCGGGGACAGCAGTGAGTTGCTTTCAAGTATTCCTGGTTGGAGCAAATTTATTTGCACACAGTGAAACTGTAGACACATAAAACATTTAAGCATGTATGTGTTTGGCTATTATGAGAAATGCAGCAAAATGTCATTGGGTGTCTTAGATGCCTAAATCTGCCTAAATGACAGCCCTCAGTAACATAGAATTCAGCCTGTTTTCTCTGGGAAAACAGGCTTTTGATTAAAAAATGAATCATAAAATGGAAAATTATATCCAAGTTAATGGCAGATGCATGGCATGACATAGTTTCTGAAGTCCTTAGGATTTTGGCATGTCACTGCTTTGTGCAATATGAGCTTGATTGCTAACTAAATTAGAAAAGGCAGCTGTTAGGAGCCCTGTGTTAAATGTCATTCTGCTTTAGGACCTTGAGTACACTAATGATGCTCTGTGACATTGTTTATTGTCTCAGCTTTGTAAATTGCTCCAGGTGATGGCTGATTTGGTCAGGTAAAATAGCACCTATTATTTGATGAATCTCCAGACAAATTAAAGTCTCTAGCCATTCATTTAAAGTAGCTTTCCACTTCATGTTGTACCATACAGCTTTGATTACAATTTGACCTTTCTTCCCACAGAAATACCAATAACACACCCCTGTGCGCAGTGCCTTTTGCTGCCGACAGCTGCCTGGGGCCACTATGTGCAGCCTGGGCATTGACAGCTGTAGCAGTAGGGCACAAAGCTGCTAGCAGCAGGTAACCATCTTGGCTTGCCCCGTGCAGGTGCCTAAGCCACAGCCCCCTGCCACAGTTGATCCTCACCCCAGGCAGGAGAAGCAGTGCTCAGCCCAGCCTGCCCCTTACCTCCAGGCACGGCTGGGCTAGGCACGTGTAGGCACAGTGGCACCAGTCTGGGACTTCTGCTTCATTTTTCACAAACCGGTCGGGGCAAGCTATGAAATCCATGACTGTCCTGGCCAAACTGGGATGTATGGTCACCCTATTTATAACCAAGGCCCTGAAATCATGCCATTAATGCCTTGATTTTGGCTGCCCTAGTTCAAGGCTCTTTTTTCTGTCATTATTGTTTTATATTGGGGGAAAAAGGCTGTTATTCCTAAATCTGAATCTGAAAATGTGGGGTCAACTTATATGCAGCATTGACATATAAACAAAGCAATATGCTAGTTAATTAACTAACACCTCACCGATCCACCATATTTAGTATGCCTGATGCTTGATAAGTAACTTTGACTGGAAGGTGAAGGATGTGGATAGTAGTCGTCGCTGTCATGTTCCAGGCCTTTCAGTAGTTTCTGAGGAAACACCAAGACATCACACTGTCCATGAAGCTGCAGACCTTCAGCATTTCAGTTATATCAACTTTATTGAATGCTTGTGAAATATGAACACCAAAGAAAGCTCAAGAGCAGCAAATTAATTTTTTTATTCTTTCTGTCTTCATTTGCTACTCCCTATTAAGTAGCAGGACAATATCAGGAATGAAGAGACCATAACAAGTGTTTTCATCAGCACTTGGGACATTTTTTGGCTCCTTTCATAAGGATATATTTAACATGAAAGATCAATGAACTACAAAGCATATTTTCCGAGGAATGCTTGGTGGCGGTGGTGTGACGCTGACAAAGGTCTCCTTTGCTGTTTCCTTTACAACTCTGGAATGGATTTGTTTATGGTAACTAGAAATAGGGTAAGTAAAGAATGAGAGGTAACTATAGTGGATGAAAGGTTAGAGAAGAAAAAAAGATGAAGGGAATGGATGCTGGCAATTTTGCAAAGCTACAAGAAAAGTGGCAATTTAACTATAAATGACACAGGATAAGTCAGTAGAAAAGGTCATCATTAGTTGTAAGCAGATATGTAGCTCATATGTAGCGAGCTACATCAATGATATTTTTCTAGTATTTCCGCTTTCTTTATCATTTATTTTGGCATGGCTTAACCTTTTCGGAGTTGGGAGTGTACATTTCTTTTTGCTTCCTTTGACCATGTATTTATGTTGTTTTAATTCTCTAGTCTCTCTTGTAATCACTGAGTAGAAGGATTAATTTACATCTTTTTCGGAGGCTTTATCACATCTTTCATCTAATTGTTCTCTAAGGCATTAGTACTGAATTTCCTTGTGAACACCTTATTATTATTTTTTGTAAATATGTCTCAGTAATTGTTTGCAGTGGTTGTGCAGTTTTTATCACACTTTAACCAGTTCTCTTGCTTCTGACACATTAGTTTGGCAGTGTATGCCTTCCCATTCTCCTGTATGCCAGATGCTTTGTGGATCTAATAGGTCCATTCATTATCTTTGTTTGGCCTTTGCACCTCTTCTTCACTCACATTAACCTTTTTTCCTTTCCTGCTATGTGCTTGTTGCTTGAAAGCAAGATGAAAGTATAATCCAAGATGCCAATCTCCTTTTCCAAAGATATAATATATTATTTTGGACACTGTAAGTGGAAAAATAATACAAATGAATGAAACAGATGGTTGGAAATATTATTAATCGTATATGGAAACCATTGTAGTGTTGATATTGCACTGTTGAAGTCAATTTCAGTTGGAACTGGATCCGGCCTCAGGAAATATTGCCAAAACCTTAATGTCATTGTACTTTAATATTCTATCATCACTGTGGGTGCCGAGTATGATTGGCAGGACCGTGGGGTGAGAGCCCAGATGGCAGGTGGGTACTTTTGACCGATGGAGCAGAATTAGGCACAGACACATACTGGTTAAATTGAGATGGCTTTACTTACACTGTCAAAGTACACAGACTTGCACTGTCAATGTATACAGCGTAGGCACTTCCGTTACAGTTGTACCAGGTAGAGCTCTGAACAACACACAGGATATTTTTGAGTATGCAGGGACAGGGTACATCGGGACAGTCGGCAATGGGGAGTCATTGGTGGGTGATCAGTCCGCCAAGTTTACTCCGAGATGCACGCGGAGTTCTCCAACTGGGGCGGAAACTGCTCTAGCTTTTATATGGCTAGCGAGCCAATTGCTAGCCAGCAGGTAGGAATAATTTACAACAAGCTAATGGGTGGTGTTCACTTAAACAATGCAATTGTTAGGCTTGGCGGGAACTGCTCACTGCACCAGGGTTTTTTCTCACTGTACCGAGGAATTCTGTCGCACCGAGAAATTCCACTGTGCCAAGGCATTTTTAACTACTGAGTACTGACAATCACCACCAAATATACCATAAATCTCCTTTTCCCATATCACCTGAAAGAGGGGAATGAAGAAGATGATAATTACTTTGGAAGACTAAGAAAGGTCCTGTACAGAAAACCAGATGCACAAAATATAAGTCAAGTCAGTCCCAAGGCCACAGCAACTGTTGGGTCATGTTTGATGTAGTAGTAACTTTCCTCCATTCTTTCTGGTCTTTTCCTTCCTGGAAATCCTTGTACAATTAGTCAATTTTGACCCCATGCAGTCTTTGATGTTGGTGGTCCAGCTTGTCCTAGGTCTTTCTTCTTTTCTTCATCCATCCACAACACTCTGCAGGATAGTAGTGGTAAGGGTGCCAGGCCTTCTTGTTACATGTCCAAATCACTAATCTTCCTTCTTATGATTTTGAGCCAGTGTTTGCATTTGCTAACTTCTTGCCTGATTTGATGTTTCACAGATTCATTTGCTCTGTGTATAGTATAGGGTATGCATAGAAGTCTTTCTGAAGCATCACATTTCAAAGGTTCCGTTTAGTTTTCCTAATGACTGTTCAGGTCTCGCAACCACAGAGTGTTGTTGCAATGACAGTAACATGTATCAGGTGGAGTTTCATTTTCATTGTGATGTTGCTGCTAGGCCAGATTTTCTTCAGCTTTCCTAGTTATCCAACGACAATGGCTATTCATGTTTTTACTTGTTTTTCTGATGTAACATTTTCTGTGATGGTTGCTCCAAGGTATTTAAAGTATGTTACTTTTTCTAGCTCCCCATTACCAATTTTTACTGATACATTATCATGGCTACTGGCACAAAATACAGTTAAAGCAATAAACATGTATCATTCCAGTTAGTGCAGTAGTAAAAACTGGTTAAGATTGACTCTAAAGGAAGTGTACAGGAATAGTAGGAGACAGTGAATAGTAGATAAGGTAACAAACATGAATTCAGATGTGGACAAGAAGAATGGAAGAAAAGGGCTGAGAGCACTTGAGAATGTAAAGAAGTGTGTAAAGAGAGCAAATTATATAGAAGATAGATGGTGAACTGACAGGATCTTTCATTAAGTTCCAAAGCTAAATAAGGAATAAGTCACAAGATAAACAACTGAAGATACAGAGGCAAAAATGGGTATACATGGAGAAAATTTAGAGAAATTCATGAGAATAAAGTGTCACATACTGAGGAGCATCGAATGTATATTTTCATCCTACATGGCTGTTTCTCCTACTCATTCTTAGAAGTGCTTTAAAATGGCTATTGATATGTCCTACTCCATTTATACTCTGTTGCGACTCGGTTTTGCAAACAAACCACAGTTAGCATAACTGACAACCATTTGACTTGGCAGTAGTCACCTTTTTACCCAGTAGTATGGTAGCTGAGGCAGTGCAGTCACCATCCTTGGAGCTGTTCAAGATGAGGCTGGATAAGCACCTTGTTGAGCTCATTTGAGCCCAATAACTATCTGACTATGGCAGGGGACCTTTCTGATCATTGACAGAACTGGGTTTATACACCAACATCAGAAAGTTTCTGTTTTACCTGCAGCATTTGCACTATCAGTGCTTGTCTGGTTGGATAATGAAGGAAGTGTTAATGGTACCAATTAAGAAGTGAGAAAATGATTTATTGCTCTTTGTTACTTTCCAGGTCAGTAGATATGCAACAGGAAAATACACATCCAGCAATCTAAAGACAATTTAAACTGAAATGGTTCTTTGCAATTTAGGCATTTAATTAAAGGCTTTAAAGTTTAATTAAAAAGTTAAATCATTTGTCTGTTTCTGAAAAAAAAATGCTTTTGTGTTTGGATCAATTACATAACATAAAACATAGTAGGATAAATATACTACTTTCTGGTCTGAAGTTATAGCATTTTTCATGCATAACGGCATAAAAATGTATTCCGGGAGATAGGAGATAGAAATGAATAGATATATGGTTCCATTAAACACAGTGTAGAAAGTACGTTATGATGTAAAAGGATATTTTTCCTTTTCTTTATTTTTTTACGAAGATGCAAACATATGTACCTTTAACAACATAATCCAAACAATGGGAAGGGAAAAAACAGTCCTTAAAGTGATACTTTCAATAATTATAACACACAACGTTTATATATAGTGGCAATAAATGCTCTACCAAACACCATGAAAGGATACTAAGAAAATATCCTTTAATGGCAGTTAATTGCCAAGTTTTGCTGGGAATCAGATTTGTTTTAGGTTAATTGCATGATCACATACTATTATTTCCATAAAATCTGTGTCTAATTTATTGTATTTGTTCTATGGATGAATTTGGATTATAAAATGAAAAAGATGTTACAGGTGCAGATGTTTGTAGGATTGCTGCATCACTTGTAGAAGCTGGAAAGTGTGTGTATTAGATTGCGGGAAGGGTAACAATACTCTTATGGTAGAGACAACTGATTTTGCCTTAGATTTTGGATTCTGTTCCTGCCACTGCTAAAGAGTTTGTATGTGATAATAGACAACTCACTTTAATCAAACTTTTCACTAATTGTCTTCCTCATTTTCTCAGTGCTTGACTTTGAAGCCCTAAGGTCTCATTTACTGAACTGCTGAGCACTCACAGCTGCCAATGAAGTCATTGGGGTACCTTTAAACATCTGAATTGCTATAGAATGCTAAGTAATATGAAAAATTTAGGTTCTAGGTGCCTCAAATTGGATGCCCAAATTAGTAATAACTTTGACAATCATCTCTCTGTGCCTGATTTTCCAATTTGTAAATTCAGGACATTACCAGGTCTTTGTCTCATGGCAATGTTATGAAGATATATTTTAATGTTAATTTTTAAATTTAATTGTTATTATTTATGAAATGCTTAAATGTTGCATTGATGAAAATGTGAGAAAGATCAAGAGTAAAATTAGTAATTCTTGAGTAATATGTGGTAGTATGGCAAGGGGCAACAATAAGGAAAACAAATATTGAAAATTTGCTCATAAATGAGCAACATCCATCTTGTGCACTGAACAATATGGAGTACAATGAAACATGTAGTGTGAGATCACCTAATAAAGAGTGTATCTCAATGTATGCACATAAAAGATGGATGAATTAAGCTTGTACAGGCAACGTTAATTCTGGCACTTCCTAACTGTTGAATGCATGTCTTTAATACAGGAACATAAATTTGGAAGGTACTACCTGTACCATTGAGTTCAGTCCCCTGCGTTATTGGAAACTATATTAAAGATATTACGTCTTGTGAACTATGGTTCACAAGCATATTCATTCCAGACTTTTCCACACGCTAGTTGCCTTACAACAAACCTAGGATCTTTAATGAAAAAACAACCAAAGGCCTCATGAACTACTAAAATATTCCATGGGAAGAGAGCAGGACGGACTAAAGGCATCTTGAATGTGTTGGGATGGAGGGAAGGGAGAAGAGGCACCTGTTTCCTTTCCCAGAACTGCCCCCTCTCGCCTCCCGTTCTTCCCTGGCTTTGTATGCTGTTTGATAGACTTCTCTGTGCATGTTCTTTAACAGCATCTGATGAAGTGAGCTCAGACTCATGACAGCTTATGCTTCTCTGATTTAAGTAGTCTTTAAAGGTTATCTTAACTAAAGCACATCTTTGAAACAACATCAGACTTTTCAATAACCCCAAAACAATGCATGTCTATTACTCCCCTGTCAAAAATTACTACAGTGCTCAGCTTTCCTTTACCAATAAGAAACTAAGGTTTACCTTGAGACCACTTTCTCTTGATTAATCAGTATAACACATGTGTGTGTACTTCTAACAGCTGAAGATTAACCTATTTAACCTAGTAGCTTCGATATTGTTTAATATATAGTTCATCACTAAATCTCAAAGAGAAATGGAAAATGCATTGAGTCTTTTTGTTAGAATAGAAATATTGCTATATATTTTTTTTAAAAAGTGATAATCAATTTTGAGTTATTAACAATACAGAAGGAAAAATAGATAATACAGACAATGACTTTCATTACCAGAGGCATAGACACCTACCCATTTAATCTTCACTCTGAAATGTCATAGGTTAATCTAAAGATGGTTTATTAATGTGTGTTTTGAGAGTAGGATTACTATATGAGTCAGTATGTATAAACCAGGGGAGAAGCCTTTCTGTCCATATGCTCTGAGGGGACAGGATTAATGTAGCAGTTCAGGCATGTGTACATTTCACTGAAGCTATGGCAGAAACACGGACGAGAGAAAGTGAATTATCTATTTAATTTTATCTATTGTCAAAATCAGGATTAAAATGTTGTTTTAAAATATCTTTCATCCCTGTAACGTCTGCTACAAAATGACTGGCGCTATGTTTTATAAATTCCTAGTCTTTGCTTCCTTGCCTTTTTTGTGCAGGTTAATTATATTGGTGAACCTTTGTCACATTATTCATCTGGAGGGCCCTAATTATGCATTACACATCAGCATTCATAACTCACAAAGCCCAAGATAAGCACTGTATTCAAAGGTGAGACAATATTATTAAAAGTCTTAAAACTCTAAAAAATATTCATGAGTTAAAATCTGAGGATTTTCTTACTGGAAAATAATTCATCTAACACAGAGGCAGACTTTAGTTGTATTCTGATGAAAGGTGTAAGAGTTATTTTGCAAAAATAATGTCTATGGCAGAGGTAAAAATGAAGTTCATTGGGGTGATTGATATAGAAGCATACTTCATAGAAGGAATGACATGTCTGGTCCCTTGCTGGTTAGTTATTAAGGGACTTGGTGGACTAATCTCTTTGCTGAGGGAGCACATTGCCTAGGCAAGTTGGAGAATGTCTTCATTGGAAGTTTTTGGGACCAGGCTGGATGAGCAGTTCAGAGGAATGTTTAAGAAAGAGTGGTGCCTGCGTTCCTGCAGGGGGTTGGACGAGCTGACCCTGGAGCTCCCTTCAAATCCTATCATTCTGTGATAAAGAGAGATTCACAAATGCTGCAGTTGAGGACTGAGCCTAGTAAACAACTAAAAGCGTGAACAGATAGTGCAGTAGCGCCATGTCTTTTTGCCTGATGGTCTGTATTGGCAGTACCTGGTCTTTCTGCAGGGCAAATCTAGCTGGGGCTCCCAATCTGAGCAGGCAAGGTGGGCATCTCTGGCCGTATAGAGGTGGGAAGGGCTGAGGCGGGAGATGATGGCAGGTCAGCCCCAATGCAGGCCTGCAGGGTGAGGAGCTTGACCTTGCCACATGGAGAGCAAAGGGAATATGGGCTAGCCCTGTGGGGTGGGGGGAGAGAAGAGGGTACTGCCCCAACCCAGCTGCATGGCCTAGCTCCAACAGGAGGAAAGCTTGGCTCTGACTGGCCCCTTAGGGAATGGGGTTTAGGAATTTGGTGTGGGGAGGGTGGCTGTTTTAATGTCCATTGCTTCCCCACTGCCAAATTTCCATACTCATGGGGAGCTCCATGAGTTGGATGCAACAGATCTATAGGCTGCATTTGGCCCACATGTCAGAGGTTGAACACCACTGAGATTTGTCCCTTGGCCTTTCCTTCCCACTACTAATACACTAAAAGAGAACTGCATTTGTGACTACAAGTCTAGACACAGAGGCTTTGTACTTTGTTTCTGCAAGTGGCATCACCTGTGTAGTTTTGTTGAGATTTTTGCCATCTCTTTTGTACTTAGGCACATTTTGTAATTAAAACATTGTAGAAATAAATAGCCTGAACCTGTTTCTCCAGTTTCTCCTGCTATAAGGCTTGTGAGGCTTCAAAATCTGCTACTATGCAGCAAAGGAGCAGAAGTATATAGATATGGACTGTCAGGCTAATTTGGATATTAGCAAATACATACTACAGGAGGTTTTTTGAACATTTTTTGTGTTACCTGTGTTCACATTAAAACAATGTATGACTCCAGGGACAGATCCACATGGTGTGCTGTGATGTGGCTGCATGTCTCTTTCAGAGTGGACAGCACTACAAGAGACTCTGGGGAATCTTTTAAAGTCCCAAAAGCAAGTAAGAATTCCCCACTTCACCTCTATGCTGAAAAGCCTGTCCCCTTCCCCTGCCTTCCCCATTTCTGTTGCTGCTCTTCCCAGTGTCCCCAGGGCAGGGGAAGCTTCAAAGTCACTCCAGCCAGGCTACATGGGTCCTGGGCTCATCAGGGAAGAGTGACAGCGGTGGCAATGATGGACTGGAGGAGGGAACCACTTTCCACTTCTGCTGCTGGGCTGAGTCCAGTCCCATGCAGCCTAGCTGGAGGGGGCAGGAGTGGCTTTGAAGCTTCCCCTGCTCCTAGGAATATAGGGGAAGCAGCAGCAGCAGGTCAGGAAGTAGGAGAAGGGGAGGGGAGAGGACGTACCTTTAAGTATAGAGGGGCAGGGGGATTCTTACTTGCTCTGAGGACTTTAAAAATGTCCTCAAGCCTCCCACAGTGTAGTCTCTCCACACTGGTGGCCATGTGGAGGAGGCTGGGAATAGAAGTACACCCCTGCTTACCAAGTTTGGGCAAGTTGTTGAGGGCCACATGGGTAGCCCTGTCCCTTGACAGGTGCCCCACCCCCTGGTCACAATCCTGGGACTGGAAGTTCCCCCCCCACCTCTGACTTTTGCACCCAGAAGTCCCTCCCCTTGCCTCTGGTAGTAGTCCTTCCGAGAAGAGACTTTGCCATCTTAAAACTGGAAAAAACCCAACAAATTATATACTAAAAATCAAACACCCATAATAATATATTTTAAATTAATTAAATATATATATATATTTGTTCTTATTTGTGTGTGTTTGTGCTGTATATGTAGAAGGGATTTCATTATAGCTCAAAATGCAGTCTTTCTCTTGTATAGTGTTTGGTGTGTTCAGGGTTATTGGGTATGGGTGGGTGGGTGTGGGGTTTGTGGAGAGCTGTGGGTGGGTGTGTGGAGGTGGGTGGGTATGGGGGCTTGTGAGCATGTGTGTGTGGGTATAGTATTTGTGGGGTGTGTGATTGTGTGTTGGGGAGGGTCTGTGGGAAGGGTTTGAGTGTACGTACAGTGTGCATGGGAGCTCCCTGCACATGTCCTCCTGAGCCAGTCAGCACTTGCCTCTGCCCCACAACAGCCTAGAACCCAAGAGCCCTGCAGCACCTCCCCACCAATGCCAACAACATGCAGCCCCAGTGTGTCCTGCACCTGCTCTGCACTGTCCAGCAGTGGCGTGTTCTTTTGCTCCTGGGCATGCAGCAGTAATGGTGGGAACCAGCATATGCAGCTGTGAAGCTGTGTGCTCTGTGCCAGGTCTGGGCTCACCTATCCAGGCTGATCAGTGGCAGCAGCAGCTATGCAGAAACTGCTCCTCAGTGTGGAGGAAAGCAGCCCCTCCCTGTCACCACTGCTGGGCAATTTTTGGTGTGGTCTCCTAGAGCTTGTGCCATGGTGGGCTGCCCTGCAGCTGCATCACTGCTACCTGTGAGCTACCCTGTGGTTGCTCTGCACAGATATGGCTGCTACACAGGGCAGCCCAGAGGTGGTGGTGATGGAGCTGCAGGGCAGCCTGGCATGGTGTGGCCTCCAGGAGGCTGCACCAAAAACTGCTTGGACGTGGCAAGGGGAGAGGCCACTTTCTTCTGCACCAAGCAACAGTTTCTGCCCAGTTTCTGCTGCTGCTACTCCTACTGCTCAGCCTGGAGGGGTGAGCCCAGAGCTGGCACTGGGGCCCACGCTGAGCAGCAGCAGTGCAGGAGAGAAACTGCTGCTCAGCATGGGGGGATAGCGGCCCCTCTCTCTTCCCCTTGCTGGCACTTCCTGGTGCAGCTGCCTGAAGTCTGCATGGGGCTGCCCTGCATCTTCTCTGCATTGTCATTGCTGCCTCATGGGGTAGCCTAGAGGTAGCGGTAGTATGGTGGAGATGCAGGGCAGCCCCATACAGGCTTTG
The DNA here is from genome assembly GCA_030014935.1 of Caiman crocodilus. NCBI lineage: Eukaryota > Metazoa > Chordata > Crocodylia > Alligatoridae > Caiman > Caiman crocodilus. Next base: position 176,569,658 of record JAGPOW010003316.1, read on the forward strand.
GGTGGCTGCACCAGGAAGTGCTATCAAAGGGGAAGGGGAGGGGTCACTTTCCCTGCACTCTGAGCAGTAGTTTGTCCAGTGCTGTCACTGCTCAGCCCTGATGGGTGCGCACGGGGTATGTGGGGCCAGGGCTCTGTGCTCTGGTCCCCACCTGTACCCTGGAACTGGGCAAAGGGGAGCAGGAGTGAGTGGGCATGCAGGAGCGCAGCAACAGCTGGATGAGAGCGTAGGGCCTGCCTTGGTGTTCCATGGCCAGTGCCAGTGGGGCCCAGAGTGAGGTAGCAGGAGTGTTGGTTCCCAGCTGGTAGGGGCTTTATAGAGCCAGATCAGCTCACCTTCTCTCCCAGCTGGCACAGCCCAGCCCAGCTCCATAGACCCCTGCCAGCCTGCACCCTGTGCTCTTGCCACACCACTCTGGGCTGTGCCAGCACTGGGCCTGGGACATGGGCATGGGTTCTACATTCCTGCATGCCTGCTTGCTGTTACCAGATTTGCCCATCACCTTGGGGTGTGCTTGTTTATTAGGGATACGTTTCTAGGGTCTTGGTAATTCTGTCAATGTGCTGCTTGTGTTACTTGTGTTTCTTTATGGAGCTGTATCTCTCCCTTCTGCAAGTCCCCACCTCCACTGGAGCTATCTTGCAGGACTCAGTTTCAATGCGGCCGGGTTCCTCCAGTCACCAAATCAGTCATACACACAAACACGCACAGATTAATGTGACATGCCTGACCCAGTCAGGTTGATCAGCATGGGCAGGCTGACACCCTCATATGCCACGAATCAGTTCATCAGAGCAACAATACACTGCAGTCAGACACAAGCACACAGGTGAACAGAATACCTCTGAATCTGGCTGGGTGTCCAGCTGATATCTTCATGGCCAGCATTCAGTTCATAAGGGCATGTCTGAGTCAAACTGAGTCATTCAGCCTGTACAAGCTGATTCCCTTATGTGTTTCAAACTCAGTATGTCCCAATCTTTAGCCTCTTGATGAGCAGACCCCACAGTATTTTTGGGCTTCACAGGGATCTTTAGCTTAGGTAAAAGAAGCGTTTCTGCAGAGCAAGTAGGGAAGGAGAAATAAAGATGGAAAAATATACCCAGTTACTACCAGTATGACTATAAAAGTTATGTATTGCTAAGCGTATGAAATATATAATGGTACTAGTAGTAATAGATATGCAAAAGAAAAACAAACACAAACAATTACAGTACTACCCTGGTTTCACTAAATGTTTGGGGAAACTTAGCTTAAGCTTAACTAATATAGTTCAGGTTCAGAAACCTATGCCTAGAGAGAAAAGAGAGAGAGAGAGACAGAGCACTGGCATCTCACCAACCCAGGGCACTTGGGTTCCCCATGCTGACAGGTAAAGTTCTTAGCAGAACTTGAAGGGAGACGATCTGTTTCTTCCAGCTTCTCGAGAACAACAACGGATGGTGTCAGAGAGACTTTCCCTCTTGAAGCACACACACTTTGCTGCTTTTTTTTACAGATTTTTATACCCTCAGTTCACCTTCTTCAAAGCATTCTTAATAGTGTAAATAATTGTCTTTTCTATTGACATGAGGTTATCTGGTTTGGAACATCTCAAGAAACTGATTGATAATCAGAAAAAACATAAGGTTAGGGAGTAACCAGATACTTGGGAGCCAGCTTGAAATTCCTATGGATAGCAGATATACTGGATGGGATACCTCATTGTGTCTTCCGAAACAAGAGATAGCTTTCAGCATCAGGGCTTTTGATTTTTACTTGTTGTGAACAAGCCTCAGCTTAGCATAACTTTTCCAGATTTTACTATAGTCTTTTAACAGACTTAAGGCAATTATTGGAGTGTTCATAACCTTTGTCGGGGAGGACTTCCACCAGTCATCCCAGGAAAAGTATGACAACACTTTTGGTCAGGGCTCCAGATTAGAACTGGTCTGATAAATGCTGAGCTGGGTGTGTGTAAATGTGGGTTGATTAGCATTTGGAGCACAGATTCCCCATCATGCAGTGCTCCCCTGATCCCAGAATTCACTGCAGTCTTTGCTTCGGGCTTTCTGTTCTCCATCTCCCATATAAATGAATGGTCATCTGGTTCCATCTCAGAGGCAAATGAGACCTGGGGCAGTTGTTTTACTCTTGTCATCCTTATCTGGAGGGTTTTAGGTATGTCTCCCACTGCATCGTAATCAGTTTGGTTTAGGTAAAGGAGGAGGGGGAGGGAATTCTTTGTGAGTCAGACAGGCTTCATCCTGTGCCAGGGTTCACCAAGAACATACAGCTGAGAGGTAACATTGTGTCCACTTCCCCCTTCCCCAGCTGCCTCTTTCCCCACTTTCCTGGCTACCCACCAGCCACTCCTGCACCACGTGGCTCCCAGATGCATGGCCAGACCATGGGACACAGTTGAGGACTGGGGGGCAATCACTCACAGTCCTTTCCTGTCTGTCCCCACCCTTCTTACATGAATTTCCCTCTCTGGTGCAGGCAGGCACAAACTGCCCCATGGTCCCAGGTCAGAAGCCTCTGTTAGGTTGGGGGGGTGGGCATGGGTGAGCCTACCTGCTTCAGGCACCTGCCATTGCTTCATCTGGGTCATATTGCCCTGGCCTCTGTCACCTTTGACAGGCAGCCAGGGGTAGATACATATTCATTTTTAAAAATTTTTTAGGGACCCCATAGGCTGGACAGAATGGCCTTGTCGGCTGGATTCAGCCTGCAGGGTGTATTTAGCCCAGCCTTGTATTAGAGGCACTAAACTTAATGAGCAGTAGAAACAGTTCATTAATGAATGTGTAGATGCAACCAGTAAACATATTGGGTCTACATGTGCGGGACTTTTAGGTTGGAGTAAACTAATAAACTCTGGAGCAGGGTAGTACTTGTAAATACAAGTACTGTCCTATGGTAAAGTTATATAATTTGCCCAAGCATTTTTTTTACTATGCAGTAGCACTCATGTAGATGCTGACGTGGCTAGTGGGACGTGAGGGTGCTTCGGTGTGGGGCTGTCTGCTGGCTGGGTTGGAACGGCCCTGGGCTGGCAGGTTGACTCCCTGGACCTCTTGCCAGCTGAAGCTGCTGCAACCTGGCTCAACATGCTGCAGTGTTGAGTGCATGTTCAAATAGTACACCCAGGAACAATAAACTCCATCACAATAAGCTCTAGAATTTATTGCTTTGAATGAATTGCATGTGTAGACATGCCCAGAAAGCCTCGGGCTGGTTTGCCTTTGCCTTAATAAAGGCCTTTAATGTAAAGACTCTCTACTCTGCTGCTTGGAACTGTGGGTTGCCCCAAGACGAAGTGATGTCTCTCTCAAGAGTGTAACTCAATGCTAGCTCCCTGAGTCATGGCCACACAGAACCTAGAAAGTGATATCTATCCTGTTTGCACATCTTGTAGCAGCATCATTTTTTGTCACTGCAATTGTTATTAATCATTATTAATATTTGTTTTGAATTGGATTGCAATCTTTTTGAGTAATGGATCATGGCCAGCACAAGGCTGGACTTAGAAATTCCATTCTGATGCTTTGTTTCATGGAACCTACCAAAGCTTTTTAAGTTAAAGTAGTGGCCAATTTATTAAGGGTCTTAGTCATGGCATTGTGGCTCTTAATGTAAGGGTGTGTGCATGCTCAGACTTTCAAGAGCGTAGTTATACATCTACAGCCTTCCTACTTTGGATGAAGATATATATGTACACTTTGGCTGGGATTCACAGGAACCATCTCACTATGGTGATGGGGATTCAATAGGCCAGCCAAAAGACAGTCCAGAACAAGTGTGTGTGTCTCAGAATCTGCCCTTTGCCTGGAGTTAGGATGTATTTATGCAGCTTTCTCCAGCCTGGCCTTGTGTGCTGCTAGTAGGTCAGAATTCAGTGATATAAAACTCCACCTGGACAAGGACACATAAATCTGGCTCTTGTTGAATTGGGCCAAAGCATATTATTCTCATTACATTTTCTGAATTGTTTGTAAACCACCATCCATTGTAGTGCAGTAAGGCTCAGTCCTAAGCACTCTTTCCTCTTAAGCATTGTTAACAACGATGCTGTTGCATTTAACTATCAGCAGAATTATCATATATTTTGCACTTGAACATACTATATTGTTTTAAGGGAATCGCTTATTGTCGTTTCATATGAAAAAGGAATATGTGGGTCTCATGCTCTGAAAATATTAATTACCTTCATTTATATTGCGCAGAGCACAGAAGTGGCTGACAGGCATGATATTTTCATTGCATTAATCATAGTGTGACTGCAATCCTCTCTTCCTCTCATTTAATTTTTTGTAGATGAAACACAAGAGGATTGGCCAATGTTTGGATACCTCTATGATGATGCATGAAAGATTTTGTTTCCATAATAGTATCCCAACAATTCTGAGAGGATACTTCCATCCTCCTATACAGAGCTCAAGCCCTGGGTCCTCCTAGTGTCCTTTTTCCTAAATTTTTGTAAGAATCAGAGCATAGTGATCAACAACACAATTAGATAAATGTTCAAGAATATATTTTATTTTTTCACAAATTAAAATACAGTTCATGTAACACAGGAACAATTTGCCCAGGCTGTTGGAAAAATGTGTCAGAAAGTCAATGCCAGGTCTAACCTAAATCGATGCAAGTTTGAGTGCACATTGATCCATGTATATCTTAGGCCATGTTTTCCCATTTTTAAACCAGTGTATGTGCACCAAACTTCTGTTATGTCATGGGTGTAGAGCAGATTTCAGTCATTTATTCTGGTTTGTGTGTAATGTCTGTACCTGGCCATTGTCTTTAGCAAAGTCAAGACAAGGAGTAGCCACTTAAGCTTCATGCAGGCATGTCTTCTGTTAATTTTTGCTTAGGCTAATCTTATATCTATCCATGCATATTTTAATTAGAATATACACATACAGAAGCTATGCTCTAGCCAAAATGCCACATGGCATAGCTTAGCACAGTTATGTGAAGGAGACCATAAGTGCATAGTGTTTAAGAAAACGATATCGTGAATTACAAGTTGCATAAAATGCACATAAAGTACAAGTAAAAGCCTGCTAAAGTATATAAACACCTTACTGAATCTGGCTCCAGGTGCTATGATTAAATGCATATGTTACATGCAGACATGGCATATATCACTGCATCTCTATAACTTAAGTGCATACAACTGAACCCCCCCACCCCAACTGATCCTGGATATAATAATTAGTTTGCAGCATTATTTTATTTAATTTTAGGACAACGTTTTTGGATAGATTCAGCCAAAAATTCTATAGGGGTTGAAATTTGGACTGGAAACATCCAACCTGGAAGTGAGCATATTTTTTGCCTATACAAGTATACAAAAATGCAGTGAAAGTGTTAATCAGTTTTTAAATTAATAGATTCTTAGATGCTAGGGTTGGAAGGGACTTCAAAGGATCTTCAAGTCTGACCCCCTGCCAGTGACAGGAAAAAGTGTGTCATGTGACACCAGCCAGGTGCTTGTCTAGTCTCTTCTTGAAGACCCCCAAGGTAGGGGAGAGTACCACACCCCTTGGAAGCCCATTCCAGATTCTAGCAACCATAACTGTGAAGAAGTTCTTTCTGCTGGCCAACCTAAACCTACTCTCTACCAGCTTTTGGCCATTGTTTCTGGTTATTCCAAGAGGTGCTCTGGTAAACAGAGCATCTTCTATTCCCTGTGCCCCCGCCCCCCCGCCCCCGGTGAATTTGTATACTGCCACAAGATCCCTACTCAGCCTTCTCTTGCAGAGGCTGAAAAGGTCCAGGTCCCTAAGCCTTTCCTCATAAAGCTTTTCCTGCAGGCCTCTAACCATACGAGTGGCCTTTCTTTGGACTCTGTCAAGGTTATCCACATCCATTTTTTAATTGTGGCATCCAGAATTGTATGCTGTACTTTAGCTGTGGCCTAACCAGTGCCGCATAGAGGGGGAGGATCACCTCCTTGGACCTGTTCATGATGCACCTAGTAATACATGACAAAGTACAGTTAGCTCTGCTAATTACTTTGTCACATTGGTGATTCATATTCATCTTGAAGTCAACAATGACTCCAAGATCTCTCTGCTTATGTGCTGATGAGAAGGTAATCTCCCAGCCTATAGGTATGCTGGCGATTCCCTCTCTCTAGGTGCAACACCTTGTACTTGTCCTTGTTGAACTGCATCCTATTGTTCTCTGCACATTTCTCCAACTTGTCCAGGTCTGACTGGATTCAGTTTCTTCCCATCAGTGTGTTTGCTTTGCCTTGCAGTTTGGTGTCATCTGCAAATTTGGACAAAGTGCTTTCCACGCCCTCATCCAGGTCGCTGATGAAGATATTGAACATCACGGCCCAAGGACTGAACCTTGGGGGGACACCATTGCCCACGTCTTTCAAGGTTGATTCAGACCCATCCATCACCACTCTCTGGGTACGACCCTTAAGTCAATTTGCCACCCACGTGATTGTGCAATCCTCTATGGCACAGCCGTTCAATTTGTTTAGAAGAATAGGATGGGATGCCATGTTGAAGGCCTTCTTAAAGTCCAAGCAGATAACTGTGGCAGGGCACTGTGGGTGCCTGCCACTTTAAGGGCTAAGCTGAGCAACCAGCAGTTGCTTAATAGCAGCAGCCCTTATATGGCTGCTATTAAGCAGGGCAGTTTGCTGCTGGCAGGCCAGGCGGTAACATCACCTGGCTGCAAGGCTGCTTGCAACATCCTGGAAGTAAGGGCAGGAGCTGTAGGGGATGGCATGGAGGCTCCTGGTCCTGGGCGTGACCTAAAACTGCATCCTCCTGGGAGTGGGTGTCCTGGTGGGGCTCTCAGTGGTGTGGGAACCCCCAGGAAGTACCAGGCCAGTGATCACCCCAGTGAAAGGTGAGAAGGGGCACCTTAACCCCAACCCTAGCCCTCACCTTTGAGCGGGCCATATTCCATTACCATCAGAGCATGGTAGGCCAGGTAAGCTTCTGGAGGCACCTGATTCTGTTGTGAGGAGTGATCCCACAGGGCCAGGCATGCTTCCAGGGGCACTTAAGCTAGGAATGGGGGTCCCCGATCACTAAAGCAAGCAGGAGGTGAAAACCCTGCTGAGGTACTCGGCTTCTCAGTGCTGGGCCCAGGACCAAAGGGTCAAAAGGGCCAGGGGCCCACTGCGAGGGATGCCCATGAAGAGCTAAGGAGCTCAGGGTCCCAACTGGGCCTAAGATGGGGCCAAGGAAGCCCAAGGTCCTCAGGATTGGGGGCCACAGCTAATGGGTGAAGGCACTGGTTGAGCTAACTGCCTGAGATGCCGTCTGTGAGGCTTGGGCCACTGTGTAGGGGGTGGAACGGAGCCACAGATAGCCCCGCCCCCCCAGTATTGGGGTATACAATGAGCAGCCTCCCACCTTATTTAACAACTTAATTACCAACAAAGTGGGACTCCCACTTTGCCACAATGACATCTACCTCAACTCCAGCAATTCAGGTTTTAGTGCCCTGGTCATAGAAAGAAACAAGGTTAGTCAGGCAGGATCAACCTGCTATGACCCCATGCTGGTTGTCCTTCAGCAATACATTATCTGCTGGACTCCTACAAGTGTGATCCCTGATAATTTTTCAAGGGTTTTCCCAAGGATAGAGGTGAGACTAACCAGTCTATAGTTAGCTGGATCTTCCTTCCTCCTCTTCTTGAAAATAATAATCACATTGTCCCTTTTCCAGTCCTCTGGGACTTCACCTGAGCACCATGAGTGCTCAAACAGTCGTGCCAGTGGCTCTGCTACAATGCTGGCTAATTCTTTCAGCACCCGTTGATGGAACTCATCTGGTCCCACTGATTTAAACACATCTAGCCCCTCCAAGTGTCTCTTTACTAGGTCAGCACTGACAGTTGGTAGGCTGGTGTTTCTCATGCTTCTGTCATTAATGCATTTGTCTAGATCCAAGTTCAGGAATACAGAGGCAAAAAATTCATTGAAAAGCTCTGCTTTTGTCCCTCCTATATGTCATCAACTGCCCCTGTCTATTCTGTAGGAGTCCTGTGCTGCCCTGTACCTTCTTTTTACTCCCTATATACCTCAAGAAGGACTTTTTATTGCTTTTAATTGTTGTTGCCAGTCTGAGTTCTAATGCTGTTTTGGCCTTCCTAACTGATTCCCTGCACGTGCGAGCCAAGGAGGTATACTCCTGCTTGGTAGCTACCCCCTGCTTCCACAGCTTGTAGGTCTTTTTTTTCCCTTTAGGCTTTCCTGGATTTCCCTGCTTAGCCAGGAGAGTTTCTTGGCCCCTTTGCCCCCTTTTCTGTGCAGTGGGATTGCCACCTCCCGTGCCTGATGGATCGCTTTCTTGAGGAACGACCACCCTTCCTGGATGCCCATTTTGTCAATGCTCTTGAGCTTTAATGCCCCACTAACTAATCTCTTAAGCACACTGGAGTCAGCCTATTTGAAGTCTAGCACTTCTTTCCTTCTGGTTACTTATCCCACCCTTCATCAGAGAGTGAATTCAGTCAATTGATGGTAACTGTCCCCTAGGTTGCCTTGTACCTGTAGATCCCCTACCAGGTTTTCCCCTGTAGCCAGCATCAAGTCCAGCAAGGTGTTCCCCTAGTGGGATTGTATACCCCCTGCATTAGGTAGAGGTCCTGTATGCAGGTTAAGAACCTACATGAGCATTTAGTTCTGGCTGACTGATCCTACCAGCAGGTGTCAGGGTGGTTTAGGTCACCCATGAAAACTGTATTTCTTGACTGTATGGCCTCTGAGAGCTGCCCAGAGAATTCCAGGTCCAGCTCATCCTCCTGGCATGGTGGTCTGTAGTAGAGCCCCACTAACAAGTCTCTTTTCCCTCAGCCCCCTTATATCCTAACTCACAGTACTTCAATTTGTCCCTTCTCTGATCCCATCTTGAATATAGAAAATATATATTGCTCCTTACCATAGAAGGCAACACCCCACCTCCTTTTTTCCCCACTCTATCCTGTCTGCAACCTATACCCCTCAATGCCTACCACCCAATCATGAATAGGTTGAAACTGTTGCTTGCAAGCAGGAATGCAAGTTCCTCCTGCTTGTTCCCATGCTTCTAGCATTAGTATAGAGAAATTTAAGCCCCTCAATGGGTGCCCTTGGTAGGGCTGTGTGAAACAGCAGTGTTTTGTTTTGACTTCCATTTTGCCGTTTAGAAGGGATGGTATTTTATTTTAAGTTTTGTTTAATTTTGAAAGTACTGTTCCATTTCGTTTCATCAAAACTGTTTTCACTGTTTTGCTGTTTTACCCATAGGCTATAATGGGGAAGCACAAAACTGCCATTTGTCATTTTTTTGGCAGATTGGGATGAAAACAGCAGAGATGGTAGCCCCTTTTGAGGGCACAAAGCCTGCCAAGTTTCAAGGAGATAGGTGCAGGGGTTTCTGGGAAACTAAACTTCAAATTATTGAAAGCAAAACTCAAGTCATTTGTAAGTGTGAAGGGACAGGGGGTGAAAATAGCATGCATGATATCCTCTGCTGAGGCCACAAAGCCTAACAAGTTTTGAGGATATAGGTACAGGGATTTCTGGGAAACTGCACCCCAAGCTGCTGATAAGCAACACTTGTGACGTGTGACTGTGTGGTGCTGGGGCCAATACACAACATGGTAGTGTGCCCCAATGAGGCTGCTTCCTGCCCTACAGCCTCAGCCTGGTCCACCACTTTAAATAACAAAAGGTAATAACTTAGTAAGCAGCACAGTGGCACTAGCAGTATCTCAGGCAGCCAAACAGTCACAGGAAATATCAGAGCAGTCCTTTCCCCCTCTTCTCCCTGACTCTCATTACTTTGTTTCCCTGCAGACAAGCCCAGCTTCAGCTTCAAAACTTGAAACATTTCAAAACTTCTGAAATGTGTTGACTGACCTTGTTTCATTTTGAGGTTGTTTCAAAGCCCTTTTATTTTGTTTCAAATTCACTGTTTTGAGCTTGAAATGAGTCAAAAGAAAACAGCCCAGTGAAATTTCTCACAGCCCTAGCCCTTGGTGCCCCCCACCAATCCATTAATTATAATTATAAAAAAGAAAAGCAACATTGGAATCTTAATTAAAGCAAAATGGTTGCTTTTACCCAAATTGAATGTGTGAGGCCATTACTAATATAGATGTAAACTTAAAGTTTTTCTTTTAATAAAGTAAAAATAACAAGTAATTTACTTCCTTCTAGAAAGATGTATGATAGTGTTTGAATGCATAATAATGATAATAATATACCAACACTATCACTCATTTTCTATGAGTACAATTAGCCACCTAGTGCACAGCTGGGCTATCAAATTATAGATCCACATGACTCTTACATAATCAGGTATCTTATATATTGGTGCAGTCTTTGCTTAGGTTAATAATTCATTCTCCTCAGTCCTTTGGTCTTACAATGATGAGAGGGCACATGGAGCAAATAGGAATCACAGACTATTAGATTAAGAGTTGGAAAAGTGCAAAAAGAGGACATTGTAACCATTATGGAAATAATGGGGGAAATTTAAGAAGTTACAGCAGGGGTGAACAAAATATATCCCTTGGGCAGAATCTGGCTGACAAACTGATTGAATCTGGTGCCTGCTGACTGATTGGAACATTTCCATAGCTGTCCCCTGGAACCATGCATGGGGCTGAGCCCTGCCCACTTCCTCTCTGAGGCAGCCCATACCTGGATGTTCCTTAAGGACATGATTCTTGAAGCACAAAGGAAGCCCATTCTTATGCAGAGAAAAGGTAACAGAAGGGCTGGGAAACCCTCTTGGCTAAACAGGGAAATCACGGTCCTCTTAAGAAAAATGCTTATAAACAATGGAAGCTTGGGGGGG
>JAGPOW010003316.1:176585563-176604100 GCA_030014935.1 Caiman crocodilus
GTCAGTCTAAGGACAGTTGAAGTAAAAGGAATATGAGTGGTTGTACATTATCAGAACCATTGAGAAGCTTTAAATGGGCTGGAATATCTGGAAACCATTCAGAAGGAAGAGACAGCTCTGCAAAATAATTAGTTAGCTGTTGCCTGGATCAGTGGGTCCATGGATCTCGAGGAGCCCAAGAACTGTATCCCAGGGTCCTGTCCAGAACCCCTTTGGACAGTGTCGTTCGGGGATGTCTGACTTTGCTGAACTTTGAGGAAAAGAAGCATGCTGTGTATCAGGCATCAGAGGGGACTGCCAATAAGTTGCCGATGCTAATTGCTTTTGTCTGTCATTGTTTGTTTTGTTTCTACGCGTAGTTGTGTTTTTGTTAAGTCAATAAATCTTTCTTATCTTTCTACCCCCGACCATATTCTCAATCCTGAACTGTCCACAGGCGGCTGGGACAACATGGAGTTGAGACAACCTTGTTCCTTCTGGTGTCATAGAATGCACTGCTTTTCTGCCTTATTGATATGTATTAAGCATTTTGCACATAAATAACAAAAAGGCATTCTAGGGAGCTAACAATTTTAGATTTAGGGACAGATCAATGAAATTACTTAAGTAGTACAATGCTGAACATTGCATCACCTAACTTCTGAGTGCCTTGCTACCTGGTTATGTGCTTATTTATTCTAAATAAAAGTATCTAATCATTTATTGGGATAGGGACTGGAACCCAAGGCCTTACCTTCTCTACACTCTATGTTACAGAATCACTAGGCTACAGTATCTTCTCTCTTTGTTTTTTTAATTATTCTGTACAAAGTAGAACAGTTTCCACATCTTACATGAGAATATCTAACATAAGAATGCAGTAGCATAACGAAGTGAGGGCAATCAGGGCAGCAGCCCTGTGTGCTACCCTTTGTTGGAGGGAAGGCAGAATAGCAGCTGCTGCAATAGGAACTGCTCCATACTTTACAAATATTTGCCCCAGACACAGAGATGCCCAGCTGAAAAGTGTTCATTTAGGATGTTTGAGATGCAGGTTTAATTTGCTCGGATAAGGAGAGAATTAAGTCAGGATCTTTCAAGGCTTGGGTGAATAGTCTAGGAAGTGAATTCTTGGATAAGGAAGGAGCACGGTATCCTTCACCAGCTGTGTTTTATGTGAGGCCTGTTTATCAGGCAGGCAGACTGAGAATGCTTGCAGATCAGTCCCTCGAGACTCCTTAGGTAGAGAAATATCCTGTTGGTGGATTCTTGATGAGTTAGGCATCACTGAGCAAGCAGACCTTTTCCCGTCTAGGGAATTTAACTGGCAAAAGCTCAGGTGGCTAGAGACTTGGGGCGCACCCTCATGAGCAGGAATGTGCATTTCTCTGAGGTCACCGCTGCTACTTGTCTCCGGTCATGCCCTGCACGCACGCTCTTGGTGTGTGGTAAATTGCCCTGGGTGGGGTAAGGGAGGCATGTGAGATGGTCCCAGCAGCCTTACCTAGGGTCCTGGGGGCTCCTGGGGCTTCAGCAGTGGCAATCTAGCTGTGTGGAACCTGGCAGGCACCTGAAGCCTGGTCATGGCTGACCAGGCTCTGTTTTCAGCCAGTGCATGCTGCTGCCATGTGCAGCACCCCACTTTTTTCTGGCACAATTTTTTTTGATACCAGGAACACCATGAATGTGTGCATTGTAGCATGTGCAGTTTGCAAATAGGTTTGTGGCACTGCAGACTGCATGTGTGTGCTCGTGGAGATGAGCCCTTGAGGGATACCTAGTAGTAGGATGAGCTTAATGTTGGACTTAAATGCCTATAATAGGGGCAGGTAGACATGAGCTAAGTGACTAAGTACTTTTATGGATTTAGGATGTATTTCACGGGTGCATCAAAGTGTTACAAAGAAGCCATTTTATTTTTTCCTCATTAGCCATTTATTTAAATTTTCCTATTAGTGGAGAGTTCCATTTCCCTTTTATTTCTTTAAAAAACAAACAAGGTCACAAATAATGATTTAAGTAATTAATTTAATTCTTCCTACAAAAGCATGTTCCATCTGAATATGGAATCCAGCACCACCTGCCCATGACAACTGCAAATCTCATTAGCGAGAATCTCATTAGCCTTACATTTGTAGTTTTGCATCACAGACAGTTTTTGGGCCAAAAGAATGTTTTATTAATTATAAAGAAAGGGGAAGTTCAAGACCACTCTTATTGCCAGCATATCCATCTGCATGTCTTGTTTGAAATACTGCGGAAAACCGGGTCACTTAATCTCAGTATATTTCCCAGGCCATTTAACTGAAAGAGACTATAGATGTTCTTTAATCATCCAAACCAGGGTTTATTTGGCAGAGGATAGGCTTCTAAAATGCACTTCTTGGGGTATCTGATAGGTGCAAGAGTTCTAACTTTCATCCGGTAATTTTAAGGTTCTTAATTGGGCCAATGTGCTCACATTTATCATGCCAATTTCAGAGTGCATGAGACTCCCTGTCATAGAATTAGGTAATTGGAAATCTTTTCCATTTCCAGGTGGACCATAGGATCAACACCCCAGAGTTTTGCTCCATACTATAAAATGGAACCTACCTTGGGTCTATAGACCCTAAAAGCACTTATACACATTCAGGGAGCCTGCTCCAATGTGCTGGAAATCCAGCACATCAGAAAAGACTTGATTAATCGAGTTTGCTGAAGCTCATAAATTGATGTGCTTTGGCAGCCTTGTGTATCATTTGTAATAGTGGTGCAGCATGCCTCCGCACTGAGAAAAATGGCAGCAGTGCGCTTTGAACTAAAACACATTTGATGTGCTTTAGTTCAAAGTGCACCATTGCCATTTTCTCAGTGCAGAGACATGTTGTGCTGCTGATACATGTGATGTGCAGGCACTTTAAATTAGTGCAACTCTCTAATTAAAAGCACTCATTGCTACATCGGAACCATGTGTAAAAATGCTGTTAGTGCTTCCAGTGCTGCTCTTCTGTCTGTCTTATTGCAGAGGAAAAAACTCCACCCAAAGCTTGTTTTGCTCTAACATTTACATTTTCAATGTGCTTATGTGCTTAAAATCTATTTCAAGGTATTTAAAGGAAGACACTACCTTTAGTTTCCTGTCCTGTAAAAATCAATCCCATTTCCTTCTTTCATTTCCAAAGACCATTACTTTGGTTTTAGCTGTATTGATTTCTAAGCTATTTGAGTTGCAATACTGTTGAAAGGCATCTAATAATTTTTGAACATCTATATGAGATGGCAACAGAATGAATTTATCATCTGCATACAGCTGGAGAGTGACATGGTCATTCGAAATCATGGGTGCATGGAATTGATTCTCTGTTAGAGCCTGTTTGAAATCAGACAAGTACAAGTTGAAAAATAGTGCAGCAAGCAAACATCTTTGCTGTACCCATCTTAGTTTGGAAACTATTGGATACGGCAACGTGAATTCCATAATGACCCTCGATGTGTTTGAATAGCTAGTGATGACTAATTGTAAGAGAGTTTTATCTATTGATGTTGTTGCCAGTTTCTTCCATAATTTTAATCTGTCTATGGAGTCAAAAGCTCCCTTGAGATCTCTGAAGGCTACATGCAGATGATTGTGTCTTAACTTATTTAGGTGCCACATAATACAATGCCAAGCAGTGGTCCATGCAGGAACAGCCTTTTCTAAAACCAGCCTGCTCTTTTCCCAAAATATTTTCAGAGACCTGTGTTTGCAGGTGAAAATGTAAATGTTCCCCATGTATTTTGGCAGGAATAAACATAATACTAATGGGGTAATAGGGTTTGGGATGGCCTATCATCCTTTTTATAAATTGGGACTATTATATTTTCATCCCAATACTTTGGATAAATGCCTTCTAAAATAATGATATTAAAATTTTTGGTCAGAATTGGGCCCCACCAATCAATGAATTCCTTGAAGATTAGTGAGTGGGGGGAAGGGGAGAATCACAGCTGGAGACCTTTCTATTTTTCAATAAGAATATATATGATCTTGATATGATTTGAGATTGTAGTTTAACAGATAAAATTTCCTTCACCATCTGCAGATAAGTTGGTAAACTTATTTTTAAAAAACATGACCCAGGCATCTTCAGGGATATATGTGTCAGGAATTACCCTGACATTTTTTGTTCCTTTGACAGCTCAAAACATCGCTTATTGTTGTTTTTCCCTGCAGCTATTAGTTCCTCCCATAGCTTCATTTGATATTGTTTCTTTTTCTTATCTGTCATTTTTGTAGTCTTTTAATCTTCTTGATATGTTGAAAGCCAACACAGTCTTTTTTAGACTTGTATTCTTCCAAAGCATCTTAAGTCATCTTTAGCTTGACAATAGTGCTCATCAAGGCAGGGTCTGTGCCTCCCACAGAGCTTATTCTGAGCAAAGATACAGTAAAATCCCTGTTGTTCGGCATTCTACAAGCCATAATACTCTATTAACTGGGCTTGCTGGCTGGCCGGCCAGACGTGGGGAGGAAAGGGAAACTCACATATGGCAGTGGGGATCGCCATCCACCACCCTGCGCTGTCACTTCTGTTTGTGGCTGCCACCTCTCCCCCTGCTCTGTGCGGCTGCTGCCTTCCCCTCCCTTCCCCACTCCATGTTATCTGCGTCAGATAATCAGACTGTTTACATAATCAGCACCCGGCATTCCCCACTCAGGTCGGATCACAAGTATTTTACTGTACTTTCCTTTTTAACAGCCTTTTCTAGCTATTGGACAACTGCTTCATATTCTGTAATTGCTTCTTGTGGTTCTTGTACTTTAAGTATATGAGATAAGTGCTCTGAGAAAGTGTCTTTGAAGAGGGCACCACATTTATTTGGTAACTCGTTATTACATTTAACTCTCTTTTTATTGACTACTTCTAATTTGGAGGCTACTTGTACAGTTTTGGGGAACGGGTCCCTATTAAATTTTAATGGGATTTTTAGTGAGAAGGGGGGAAATGGTCACTTTCCACCCATGGTAAGATGTCAAATGATTTATATTTGTACTGCATGTGTGGTTTTATTAATATATATTCTATCATACTTGCTCCTTTAGTCTTAACCTATGTGAATGCCCCTGGTACATCTTTGCCAGTTTGCCCATTAAGCAATCTAAAATTCCCTTCAGCAATGAATTTTAAGAGGCATCCTCCTCTTTCATTTAAGTTTCTTATAACACAGGGTTTCAGGGAGGATTCATAATATTTCATTAATGGCATTTTCACTGTCATGGAAGTTGGTGCCACCAGTTCTAGCATTAAAATCTGCTGATATTATTTCTAATTCTGGAAATGTATTACAAATCATCTCAAAAGCATCATATAACAATTCATGTTTCAAAATTACACCAGCTCTTGATGTGATTGTAAACATTAATAAGAACCAAGTAAACATTAATAAGAACCAAGGGAGGTTTCCCATGGTATTTAATGAAGATTGCTAGTGCGTGGTTAAAATCTATTTCCCTCAGTCAGGTTCCTTTTTGAGAGGAGTGTTGCCAAGCTTCCCTGCAGCTGCCCTTTGGTTCTGTCCTTCCAACCATTTTTTATTAACTGAAATAGAGCCAGAGATGGACACTATCATCCATCATTTATATCCATCCATCATTCATCATCCAGATATCATTTATACAATGGCTTGTATAAAATCACAATAACAAAATCATTAAAGGTTCTCCACATTTGATCAGATAATTTATTTGACATTTCAGCTATACTCCAGAACAGGGGCGGGCAAAATGTGGCCTGGGGGCTGAATGTAGCCCACCAGGCCACTCTTTCTGGCCCACAGGGCCCCTAAAATTTTTAGAAAATTAATATTTAACTGCCCTGAGCTGCCTGTCATGTGGCCCTTGATGGCTTGCCAAAACTCAGTAAGTGGTCCTCTGCCCAAAAAAATTGCTCACCCTTGCTCCAGACCAAAACACCAATATCACCTAATGGCATTTCAGTTTCCTTCTGTTTGGGATCTAGGGTAGGGATCTTCCTTGGTTGCTACTCCATTAAGAGAAAATATGGCTATCCCAGTTACTACCAAGGGCCCAACATATAAACTCTTAAAACCAACTTTCACAGGGGCATAGCTGGCTAAGCCCTTCAAAGATGGAGCAGTTATATATCAGCTGTATACAGTGTAATAACAGTAAACATTAAAAATGAAATGAGAATTTCGAGAGAGATCTAAATGCTCAAACTTCCAGGCATATGTTAACCTCTTAACAGATGGGGAATAGAAAGAAACCTCCCTTGTGGGTGGATTATTCAGTAACTGCTTACTATATGGTTCTGTGCACTTCCTGTGGAGCAGCCAGTACTAGCAGATGTTAAAGATAGCATACTGTACTAGATGGACCATTGCTTTGATCCAGTATAGCAATTCTTCTGTTCTTATGAGCAGGTCCACTTTACTTCATTACATATATGGATCACCATTTTGTGCAAGCTCAGGAGTCAGTTTTTAACCTTCAAAATATGCAAAACTTTCCAATATTTAGCAGAGCTTCAGATATGCTATACAGATGTTACATAGTAAGAAATTATAATGTGTTGGCACATCCCTAAGGTATAAGCTAATCAAGCAAAATCTACAATTCTCTTTCTTTTCTTTCAGACCATCAACCTTTTGGATTTTGTATCTGTGAATAAGGTCAGTTGAAGCTAGCATGTTAGTAGAATATATTTAACAGGCAATATCCTGCTGGAATTCATAGATTTTTGTTCAAAAGATGTGATTTCTGTAAGCTACTATATGTTAATTCAAAAGTCAAATACTGTGGGGGTTTTTGTGTAACCATTCTAAGGACTGTCCTTTCTTCAATATTTTCGTTTTTATTAATATAATGAAATATTTATTAGTGATCCTACCTCCCACCCCAGAAGTCATTAGGAATTTTGCCATGGATTTCAATGGGAATAAGTTATAGTTCCTACTTCAGTGCTCTTGGTTGAAGAATGTGCATGCATATTGTACTATAAATAGCATTAGAAACAGCATTTGTTAAATACTGCTTGAACTCTGGCTTCAATAAGAACATATTATATTCCTTTAATTCATGCAAATAAATATGCATATATCAGTTTTTTTCAATTGATTTTCATAAGATTTTCAAGTGTGAAATGAAAACATTTACAAACTAAGATAAAAACTAGCATAAACTAAGCTGTCAATCCTGCAAGTTGTTTCTATGGGTAGACTCCTGAATCTGTGTAGAAACTCATTAAAGTCACTGGAGCTTTGTGCACACACAGGACTTGCTGTGTGGAATAGAGTTGGGCCATGAAATCTAAGAGATTTTTTTGGCAAGGAAAAAGATTACACATGCAAGATGAGTGAAGGAAAACTTATTATTACCAGACAATTTCTTCAGTCATCCTGTGACAGTTTTTAATTTTTGTTCGTCATCTCCTGGATGAGGAAATCTACCATATTTCCACGTATGCCACATGCACCTTTTCCCCACAAATCAGCCCCGCAAAATTGGGGCACACATCTAAAGTGGGGAAACTGCTTTTTCTCCTCTGGAATAGAATCACTACAACAGATGCTGTGCGCGCCATGCAATTGCAAAGCTGGTTTAGCATGCAGAAAGGACGGGGTCCTGTGTTAACCCTCTCATAGCTATAGCCGAACAGCATAGCTTGTGACTGAAGCAGCAGATTAGCTGCTGGCAGTAATACGATGAGGCTTGTGGTGTGTAAACAACACTTTATTTACCGGAACTTATGTAAAGAACTGCTTATGGTAAAGAAGTAAAGGAATAACAGTCTGACTACTGCCATTGCAAGGGTCTGGGATATAGACTTGTGTGACCTAAAATAAGTCCTCTGGGACACACAGAGCATGCAGGAAGTGTGACATCCCAAGGCAGTTTGGATGAGGCAGGAAGAACTTTTTGTCATATGCTCAGCCACGTCTCAGGAAAAAAATCTTTTTTTCTATATTCTGCAGTCCAAAAGCAGGGGGCATGTGGCATATAAGAAGATAATGTTACTTTTGGAACCATACAGTGTATACCAGACTATCTTCTGCTGTAAATCATCCAAAAAATCAACCAGCAACTAGGGGCTAGATTGAGGGGTATCTGAAGCTGTTGGTTGAATACCAAATATTACCAAGTATTTTGTATGTTGCTTTGTGTTTTTATATTCTTAAACTCTTTGCAGTAAAGGAAACGTAATATTACAAGTGGCTGTGCAAAACATAGAAAAATGGAATTGTGCTGCTGACTGATTCCTTTGCAAATAAATGGTTTATAATTACAATTTCTAAGATTATATTTTCCCTGTGTATTGATTTCGAATGACTGCACTGCATTCTTTCACCACCGTTTTTTTCCATTCTTGTTCAAACAAAATATGTAAGGATAGCCTTCTATTATGAAATATAGCAATTTCCCTGGCAAATTGTCTAAAGAGAGTAAGGATTACCTGTAGTCTTACTTCTCATCCTTTCTCATATTAGAACACACATATTATGTTTTTTTAAGTGATTGATGAGTATCTGTGTCCACAGATTTAACCAAATATGCAATACTGACACCAGAGCAAATGGGCATAAGTTGGCCATGAAAAACTTCCCATGGTAATAGTAGAAGGTTCCTAGCCATCCACACAGAGAGGACTAGAAACAGCGTTCCAGAGTACTAGGCAGCCAATCATTTAGCTGTTTTTTCAAAGGAGCTTGACACTTTAGCTAAAGGGATTACATTGGCAACATAGTAAAGCAGCTTGTGCCTAGGGCAGCCACAATACAGGGAATATTTCTAGCTGCTACGGTGCCAATTGCAGTGGTACATTCAGTTGCTGCTAAAATGGAGGCTATTTTGCAGTCCCTGGGGCAGACAGACAGGATCCAGTGACCCAGGTGGTCCTTTCCAGTCCCATATTCCTGTATCCTAAGTGCTTGCCTGGAGATGAAAGGGATTAAAACCACTCGAGTATGTTTTTGGCCCGTGGGCTTGTTCTTTTAGTCATTATGTTATTGTATCATTCAGGACTGGTTATAGATGCTGACTCCATTGTCACCGGCATTATAATGATGTTCCCTGTATTGATTTATTTAGTTGTGCTATTTTGTTTTCCATACGTGGGGATTGTAGCTATAGTTTAAATTTCCATAATAAAAGAATTACACATCATGTATGATACACTTTGGGAATAGGGTATCAGTATGCTCTTCCCACCTTTAAAAAATATTATTTCCTTCTTTCAGCGATTTACCACTCATTTTTTACTCTCACTATTGTACATAATTTGACTTCTTACACAAAAATCTATCAGGTGTCTGGAGTCTCACAGTTGTTGTTGCTTTTTAGGCTCTTAACATTTCTCATTACTCTATGCTTCTGTATTACATTAGAGCAGTTTTTATGTTTGTCTCTTCATTTCAGTGCTGAGTATTTCCCCAAGATGTCTCTGCATTTGAATTTGATTATTCTTTGCAAGCTGTTACATGCAATCTGAAATCCAAGATGCTTTTTATTTTTTCATTCCATCTATTTTCTTTATAAACTCAATAACATTTCACCACATACATTGTCATTGTTATTTATCAGCAACATATAAAACATTTATTCCATGTTATTTTTGTTACATGTGGAATAATGTAAATACTATAATGCACTTTCTCATTTTTCAGTTTGAGTTGAGAGAGAGAACAATAAGAAGGAGCCCCTAAAATAAAGGCATACAAAGTGAAAAACAGAAATAGTACTCTGACCGCAATAAAAGGAGCAGGGCACTAAATTGGGAAAAGACCCACCAATACAAGGTCATCCAGTTGGTCAGTCATGTTTTTGCCCATAAAGGGTTGTTTCTCCTAATGAATTTTCAATGTCTAGTTTTAAATATAAAATTATTTCAGCACTTTGTATTTGATTTGTTATTTTGTATAAACCACATTTTACCAGAACTTGAGGTATTGTATTGTATCTATAAGTCTGTCCATAGCTTGTATCTGAGTCTAGGTACAAATATTCCCCACAATCCAAATGAAGTGCTCAGAAATCAAACCAATCCTATAACCATACAGAAGTTTGGACCACATAGCCCAAACTAAAAATGGTAGAACCTTATCCAAGACAGTCCTGGATCAAGGTGTACTCAAACTTACGTGAATTAGGTTAGTCTGATGCATTAAACTTCTGTACCAGATCCCCTATTGAATCAAGCTAGGTTGCTGTCCACCAGCATCCCAGATTCCTTTGAAATCCCTGACTAGCTCCCTGCCTTGCAGAGAGACGCACTGGAACTTGGCCTGCACTCAGTTGCTCTGGCCAAGAGCCCTGCTGGCCCCACCACCAGGCTATCCCAGAGCCAGGCTTTTAAGGACAAAACCTTTGTCCTTAACCCCACCTCCTGCTTATGACCAGTGTCATGTGCACTTAGGCAATGATGGTAGAGGGAGGAATGGAGGTTTCTGTGTTCCTGGCATGAAGCCTGGGACTTTGGCATCCACGTCCTTGGGACATGCTCTGGGATCCCACCACAAAGCACCTCACAA
Organism: Caiman crocodilus; assembly: GCA_030014935.1. Classification (NCBI taxonomy): domain Eukaryota; kingdom Metazoa; phylum Chordata; order Crocodylia; family Alligatoridae; genus Caiman; species Caiman crocodilus. The sequence goes on from JAGPOW010003316.1 coordinate 176,596,052, forward strand.
TGTACACATTGATCTCACATGGTGCCCAGGAGAACATTTGCAAACAGGTACAGTCCCATGGACTGCACCCTTGGCTTCTGCACACCACATCTCAGTGGCCAGAGCCAGGCACCCTGCCATCCAGACTGCAGCTTGCACCCCCAACCCCCAATCCTGAGCAGGAGCTGGTGCCAGAGGCTCACTATTAGTGGATCAGGATGGCAGGGGGAAGAACAGCATGACTGTGCCTGCACAGAGACAACCCTGTGACCTCCACAGCTTGGTCACTGCTGGCAGCTATGCAAGCCTTGGATATCTGGCATGCTGCTAGGCTCTTTTGGCCGACGGCTACAGGGTCCCAGGGTACTGGGGAGTAGGGGGCACTGAAACTTCAAGCTGGGGCAAGCAGGCAGATACCCCTGGAAACTGCAGGAGCAGGTAGGGCATGGTCAATTACCTCTGTGTTTCCAGGCTGGGATGTAGGGTGTTGCCAGAATCACAGGGTGTCTGCTGGAAGCCCCTGGAAATTTCAAGGTGTGGGGATGGCCTGACTAGTGGAGGCTTGGTCATACTGGAGCAGGGGCCATGCCTAGCTTCTGTGGGTTGACAAGGTGGTTGGCCAGGACATCCTAGATGACAAGGAACAGCACCCAGATAGCCTCTCTGGCCATGGTCTTGCCCACGCCAAACTGGTTTGTGATGTGGTAATAGCTGGTGTGGCCAGCTTAATGACAGTGATGGCTACCCACTTCTCCATTGTGAGGAGTGGCTGCATGCTAACAACCTGACACACAATTTGGGGGGGGCCACCTGGGGGATGGTATCCATGAAGGTGGCCCAGCATATGTGGAAGGTCTGGAGTCGCTGTTCATTATTCTAGGTGCCCAGGACAATCTGCTCTTACCAGTCAGTGCTCCTACCAGTGGGCCCAGAACTGGTACTAGATGGTCTGGAGGTGATGCCAGAGCACCTCAGAGTCCACAGCATTCTAGATAGCCTACTCCTTATTGCACAGATGAAAGCTGGTGGCCCAGTCCAGGATGCTTGGCAGGTGCAGGGTGTGGTGAGTGGTCCTATGTGGGATATCTGGCTGCTGGCTTGTGGGCATGAAGGTACATGCCATGACAACCTGCTGGTGCATCAGGTACATACGGGCATGTATATACTGCAGTCTCTGGCAAGTGTTGCACAGAGTGACAAGTAGGACATGCTGTAGCTCCTGGGTCTCTGTGCTTAGGTGTGGGTGCTGGGACACTGTGATGGGCTGTGGGCAGGTCAGAACACATGCAAGTCATGATGGAGGGTTCTGGGGGTTTTCTGGAAGCCAAGGACTGGGCACAGTGGAGGGTGTGCAGTGGTGTGGCAGAGGGTCTGGGGCATGGTCACCTGATTGGCCTGGCAGCCAGTCAGGGGTGGTCCAGCTACTTGGGTGTACTTGGCAACCTTCACCCCCAACTGCTGGCTTCAGGCAGTGCTGGCTTCAAGCAGTGCAGGCATCCTGCATTCCCACCCCACTGCAGAGTGTGAACATGTGTTTTGCTCACTCCCAAACTAAACTAGTTTGCTTAGAGAACTCCGTATAATTTAGATTGATGCCACCTCAGGTTTTTTGAATGTCTGTACCTAGCCTGAGTGCTTAGAGGACAGTTTATCTTGCTGAAGGAATCGTCTTGTCATAAATTCTTGGTATAGCAGGGTGCATCTATACATGCAATTAATGTGAAGCAATAAACTCCAGAGCAGTTTGAGCCATAGGAAACTACTCCTGGGTACAGCATCTACATGTGCACTCAGGACAGCAGCCATTTGAGCTGGAGTGAAACAAGCCTAGGCTGGAAGTAGGCACAGGAGGTCAAATCCAGGCTCTGGGTGGTGGCATTGGGTGGCGGAGAGGCTGGCTGGGGCATGAGAGTGCCGCAAATGCTCATCTGTGTGCCTAGCTTGCAGGCAGGAGTCTGGCCCCCTGCTGCTGGGCTGACTGGGCATAAATTGTGCTTGTGGTCACTGTCTACATGTGTGTTTAATTGAAGTTACTCTGCCAATACCATGTGATTCTGCTGAGCTCTTTCAATGTTCCTGTTAAAGCTACTCCACATTTCATGGACTATTTAAACATACACTGATCCACAGACAGGGAAAAAGGTTTTTCACCCAGAGAGTCAGGAACTTACCATAGAAGGGGAAGAACTCGGTCCAGTCCTTGTTCCAATAAACACTTAAGTATTAGATATTAGGTATAAATAAAAATATCAACATATTTAATATGGATCACTGTTCCACATGGTAGGAAGGCTGCTTCTGTCTTGCAAGGTGGGAAATGTGGTTTCTAGATTGCCTCAAGAAGAGTCAGGATTTGCTCCTGTGAGTTAGTACTCTAATCAAAAAGGTTTTGAGTAAAAGGGGGACAAGACTTACTCTTAGATAAACTTTGTGAGAAAAGGCTGGTTTATACATCTAGCTGTAGCTCACAGAAGTTTAATGACTGTGAATCCCAAATAAAGGCTTAAGCCTGCATGTGGCCAAGATTTAGTGCTTATCTCTAGAAAGGGATGAGGCTTGAGCAGTCCTCTTTAGCATTTTGCGTTGATTACATGATGCCCCAATCAGTGTTTCATATTCTTGTCCGAGGTACCTATCTTTGCTCATATATTGCATACAGAGCTAAACACCTAACTCTGGATTGTGGATCCCAGCTCATATATGCTGTAGCCCTTACGGGCATAGACACTTGAATAGGTTTTCACAAGATAAACAAAGTCAGGGATTTGTACCATGTTACCTACTTTGTGGTAACTGTCCTTCTGCATGTTCTTATCACGCTAGCCTGTGGTAGCTTCCCCTCTCTTTGACTTCAGTGGACTTATGCATGGCTTCAAGGCTCTGCGATATGGTATCTTTGATCATAAATGAATGTGTCATGGTGATATTTGTCTGACCTATTTCATGCACTAGAGGTGAGATCCAGAAAGACACTTTTGGTTTCTTCAAAATAAGCTTTGCCATGCATAAAAATTAGAGCCTGGCCCTAGGACAGTAATCCAAAAGTGATTTGGTATCTAGGCTTCTCATACAGTTGCTGTGGAGGGAGAGGCACCTCTGAAGAGTAGTCCACAAAAATCAGCAGGCTAAATGCAGAGTTGCTTAGAGAGAGTCCATAGGAAACGCTGAGTGCAGGGGGATGCCTGGATTTCTGCTACCCTCTCTGACCACTCAGGATCCAGAACCCAGAATCCTTTCCTGGTTCCCTAAGTGGGGCTTCCTTTTTAAAATATAGCTGGTGGTCATGCAGGTGCCACTGATTTTTATAGTCCCTCTAGGCCTCCTAGATTTTAAACCCTCTCAAGCTAGTGGGGATTCAAACTACATCTTCCACTTCCCAGGGAAACACCCTAGTCATTAGGCCCCAGACCAGGGTCTGTAGCATGTTTCACACATGTTGTTGGAAGTGGGCCCCTCTTCATTCAACAATACAAGTCATGAGGCCAGAAGGATAGCAAAAACGTACGACCCCGTTTCTGTAGCTTAGCAGCTAGAGGCTGAGGGTGGGGGCTTGGGGATATCAACTCTGATTCTTATTGTCTGAACTATTTATTCAATTCAAATTAGACAGCCATTGAATAAAGATATAGATATAGATATCGCCTATGGAACAGAGATCAGAACATTAAGCAGCTAAAGTAGTTTTCTGTATCTCACCCTAAATTATCCTAATTAGGAACTGAGTTTTGAGTGATGTCTAACAGATTCCTTCACTTGAAAGAGTACTAAGTCTTATCATTTTTCTCATGTTTCTGGTTAGACATTGTTTTCAATTATGTAAACCTCACAGAATTTTTAAAAAGAATGAAATGGTGGAAAACTAATACCAGAGGCCTCCTTTTTACTTAGATATTATTGCAGTGCAGCTTTTAACTGTGCTTTCATGTGCATTGCATTCATATAAATGTTGCACATATATACATGTGTAAGCCTAAAAAAACCTAAACATTTTTAGTGATTGTATTGGGTATTGCCATTTATTAATGATCTCTATAATTTACATCCCTCCCACTTTTAGTATCAATTACCATTATGATCATAATTTTATTGTGTTACACCAACATAATCACAAAGTATCTTGTTAACTTCTGATTTTAAGATGCACAGAATTTCTGGGAGAGTAGATTTTTACAAAGACAGATTTCATTTATAAATCCAATTGTCAGTAAAGTGCTGCAAGCCTAAATTTCTTGGGAAAGGAGAAAAAAAATCATCAATACCTTGATCTTGTAGTTGACTTACTATTTATCTTCTGTCCCACTTTATCCGTGCTTATGTCGAGGAGGGAATACATGTAACTAAGATTAACTTTCTGCAGTGTAATAAGAAATCCCTGCCTCAGTAGGGGTTCTCTGAGCGTTGCTATGCTGCACTTCATGAAACATCCTCTGGACTTCATCATGATACCAAAGATAGAATTTAGATCCCCTGATGCTTGTCCTAAAGAAAAATCTTAGCTGCATAGAGTGTGTAGTTGAGAACTGCCAGATCAAATCCAGAAATCATTTAATCTAAAAACCTAACTTTAAGTTATATGCCATAAAGCTTGGCTAAAACACTTACGACTAATAGATTCAATTTACTTCAAAATCATTCTAGAAACTGAAAATCAAACATCATTCCTGTGCTTGAGCCAAAGGAGGCTCAACTTTTCTTACAGAACTTTTCTTTTACTGGGTAAAACTCAAATGTGAAATGAAACACTAAAAATGAGAGGGAAACTGGTATTTAATGGAGAACAGAGGGATATATTCTTTGATCATATATCCAGGATGATTGAAAAAAGGAATGTTTTATTTTAGCCAAAATACAGCTGCATAAGGGACTACTACATTCAAGTTATATTTGTCCAGCCAAGCAAGGCAGATTGTTGGACATGCATAAATGTTTAGCTTATTTGGGACCCCCCACCTCAAAAGGCATTTTTTCTTAGGAAAACAAGAAACTCTAAATAATTCTGCAACAAACATGTAAATCAGTATATAATCACACAGGCTGGCCATACTTTATTTACACTGGCCTACTTTTACATGTTTTTTGGCATCATGGAGTGCATCTAAACAAGACGTTTACTGGCAGTCAAGATTGATGACTTGTCCCGGTCTACATCCCCCTGGCCCTCCTGATGTCTGACACAGTCCCCTGCCCTCCCTCCCCCCACCCCCTCAGGGCTTGCTAGCACCCTTCACCCCCAAGTCACAGACTCATGGTCCTGCTGGTGCCCTTCATCCCCCAAGCTACAGCCCCCTGCTTTCCTAGGCCATGCTCGTACCCATCACTCCCAATCCACAGTCCCCTGCCCACACAACCCTGCCAGTGGGGACCCCAAGTTGCTTCCATCTTGCTCAGGTTAGAGCATGAGCAGTGATTGCGAGCCTCTGCATGTATGGGCTCTGGACTAATGGACTAATTTTGGAAGGGATTGAGTGCTAACCGTCTACTTTTACTGGGGAAGTAAAACTAAATGTTCTTATAGCGGTGTAACTAATTTACTACACCCTGGAGTGGAGTGGGGGTGTTGTATGAAGGGGCTGGGGGGAATGGTCTGTGGAGGCGGGGATGGGATGCTGAGCAAAGCTTATCTCACTGTAGACTCAAAACCCTGGGTGCTGCTGCCAGGCTTGGGGTCACCACAGCCTGGCTGTAGCAGCTGACCTAGAAGGGGCTCAGAATTGCTGCTCCTGTGCTGAGCTTGGGTGGCGAGTGCTGCAGCACAGGCTCCTCAGACTACAGCCGCAGCAATCCCCACAGCTCAGGCAACATTCTGGTTCCCCTTTAAGTTTCTGGCCACCTCACCCAACCCTATGCATGCTACTGGTAGTTCATTAGTCTCCTGTAGAAGCATATGCCATAGGTGTTTGATTTATCTCCTCTTCCCTTCAATTGTGCATAAAGAACCAAAACCTCTTGATAGGCTTTAGCTTTTTTCTCTCTTATTTAATCATTACCCTCTTTACAGGAGGAAAATCAATCATGTCTTAATTATAATGATTTTCTTATGCATTTTAATCCAATAGTTATTGCAGTTTGAAAGGTAGAGATTGCTTATGGATTTAAAAAAAAAAACCCATTACAGCTGAGAAGAGTTGTTTTGAGTTGCTTACTTTTCCTCATCAAAATGACTTTTAAGACAAAACTTTCATAAAATATATTAATAACAGTATTATTTTTCTCGCTGTTGCTATTCCCATCTTTCTTTGACTGGTCTATAGTGTAAGCTTTTGGGGCAGGGGTTCTCTCTGTGTATATGCTTTTTCCCTGACTACTCTAAGTACCATCATAATACAAAATATAATCACCATAATTATAATGAAATTATCATTTGCCCAACAGTATCAGTGTCCTTTGGGATACTGTAGGTTATTCTGCAATCAGAATAGAAGGGATAGGTGATATTCTACTATTAGCTGTGCAGTATGGAAATGCTGGGGAGGTTTCATGGTAAACACAATACCTTACATGGAATATGCATCTCAAAAATTCACATAGTTTAATGAGTCTTTGTGCAACAACAGTATTAGCTGAGAGCTGTGATACAATGTGATACATATTTATAGTATTTCTACAGATGCATTCTTCTTCTTCTTCTTCTTATCTATTTTAGCAGCACCCACATTTTCTTAATCGTTATGTAAACAATCCTAAGAGGCAGTCCAGTGCCTTGAAGAATTCAAAGCTAAAAATTTTCAAATTGGGTGCCTAAATTCAGGGTTCTAAATTTTATGGACATTGTTAGGCCTTAAAGTTATGATAAAGATGTATCTATATAAGTATTTTATTTTTTTTGAATTGATCTGTTGGGCATGAGCTGCTATTCTAACCAAGCTGCACTTGCGCCTGTTTTGTTGGAGTTAACTTTTTTTTTCAGTGGGTCAGTGACAGTTGGTTGCAAGTGATTTCCCCATTCTTCACATTGTCTCTTTCCTTCTGTCGGTCTGATCAAATCTAAGTCTTGGTATGCTTATTTCTGCAAGGCCAAATCTGTGGCAGAAACCATTTTAATTATCTCTTTTTAATCAGTGAACTGGCAGGAGGTTGTTCAGCTTGTCATCTTGTTTGCATGTTAGCCATCCATCTTTCCACTTGAAGGGGCTTGCACCAGTCTCTGGAGACATCTACTCTCAAATCGGTCAATATGCTGCATCATTGCTTTCTTAAATGTACCATAAACACTGTACTATACATCACGATTGATAGAGCATGGGCATGGATGTTTCAAACTTCGACTGATCTTAGAGACTTTAAATATCAAGCCGAGAGAGAGAATCAAACAAAACCCTATTGAATTCAGTTTATTTTTGTAAATACAAAACCAAACCAAAACATAAATGAGTGTTCAGTATATATTATTATGAATGTTTTACACATAAAACTTGGTTGTCCTTGATTTGTTAATGTCAGATGTTTATCTTCTGGACTGTAGCTCTTGTGGTTAAAGAACAGAAGTAGAAATCTGGAGTCTTCTCCTGGCTCTACCACAGTCTTTTTTGTGATTCCATGTAAATAATTATACCTCACCTGTTCATGTGTTTGGCTGCTTAAATAAGAGGCTTGCCTTTGAAATCTCCCTGACACCTTTTTGTCTAACACTTACCAAAGCTCTTGTGCTCAGCACTTCTGAAAATCAGGTTGCTTATGCAGGTGCCCGAATATACATATATGTGAACAACTTTTAAATTATTAACTTTTTCATCTCTATGCCTCAGTTTTTCCATGTGTAAAATATAATACAGCTGTGTGGGGTTTGTTTCAATAATACTTCTGAAGTGCTTGGTATCAGATGGAAGGTTAAAGAACATAATCATCAGATAATCAGTATTATTATTTGAATGGAAGATTTGACTAGCTATGAAAAAACAAGGTAGTTTGAATCTCTGGGAACTGTTACTGACTATAATTTGAATAGATACCCATAAAGTAAAGTAAGTAGGTCTGTTATGCTTCAGCCCAAGTCTGAATTCGTTGCCCGGTATGCGTGAGCCAATATACGAATACCAGTTGGAAGTTTGAAAGAAAAAAAGTTTTTATTGC
>JAGPOW010003316.1:176618674-176631481 GCA_030014935.1 Caiman crocodilus
CCAATCAGGCACTCTTCAGGGAATCAGCTGCTGCTCCTGCTGCTTCTTCAGCTGCTTCGCCCGCCGCTCGCTGCCGCTGCTCCTCACCGTCGATGCAAATGGCGGTTTTGTGTATTCCTCCTTGACGTAGAATGCCACACCTCCACCTTTCCTCCCTGTCCTATCCCTCATGTACAGCCTATATCCCTTGATATTTGCTGCCCAGTCATGTGTTGGGTCCCACCACATTTTGATGAGCACCACTATGTCTGGGTTGGTGTCAGCTAGCAGGAGGGTAAGTTCCTTCTGCTTGTTCCCCATACTATGAGTATTTGTGTAGAGGCAATTGAGGCCTACTGAAGATGCATGAACTGGCCTCCTACTCTCAGTACTGCCTTGGCCGCAGTTGCTTACCTGGGTATTTGTTTGGCTTGTCGTTGGTCTAGGCTGAGCTGTTCTTGTGGGTGATGCTTGGTTTAGTGGTCCAAGGCTTCCTCCACCCTCATCTTCCCCTTTCCTCAAGGAGCCTAGTTTAAAGCCTACTGGAGGAGATCTGCCAACCTAGAAGAGAACACACGCTTACCTTTGGGGGATAGGTGAAGCCCATCCCACCTGAGCATGTCTCTTGTCCTCATATGCGGGTCATTGTCTAGGAAACTGAAGCCCACCTCAAGGCACCATTCCCAAAGCCTCCAGTTCGTCTCCCTTGCAGGGTCTCGTGTTGTCTTCCATGTCCACTCACTGGTAGGACAGAAGAGAATACCATCTGTGCCCCTATCTCCCTTAGCATGACCCCCAGAGCATGGTAGTCCATTATCAGGTGATCAGGGGTTCTCCTAACTGCATCATTGGTACCCACATGGATTAGGACCATGGGGTAGTAATCGGTGGGCTGGATCAAGTCCTGGATCATCCCCACCATTCTTGACACATAATTTGCTAATATAGAATATAATTATTGGGGGATTGTCTTACATTCAGGATTGACTTAGATTCAAGTAAATGAGGTAAGTATGCATCTCTTATTCTGATTCATAAAATAAAATCTGGCCTTTTAGAGCATCTTGACAGTGCTTTCAATATTTCACTGTCAGTCATTTGCACACCTGGGTTAATAGTTTCACACCGGTGTTAAATTTTTTAGCTGTAGGTAAAAGCAATCTGCAGGGTTGTGAAATTGCTGAGTGACATTGCCAGAAAAGGGAAAAAACAGCAAAGTTACAGATGGAAGGATAGCTTGAATAGTGGAACACCAAAACCATTAGAAAGGACAGTAGGTCATTAACACCTATGGAGTGATGAGAGGTCAGCAGAAATTAGGTACCTTATAAAAAGCCATGAAATCATTTGATTCTCTCAGCACTACTTGAATAGAAATGTTGTTACCTCTCCCAGGCAGTTAGTTTTAAAATTTGAGTGGAGCAGGAATCAAGAGGAGGGACAGCTTAGGGGGTTTGCAACTACACCTTTGCAGCCCCTGGATCTGCCTCTATTCCCTAGTTCAGTTTCTTTCTTTTCAGTTTGACAGTTTCCTTTACTCAGTTCTAAATTTTTCTTTTTGGTTATTCTACTTATGGTGCCCATTGGTGTAACTGTAAACTACCCATGGGCATACAAAGCAGAAGTTAGCCTTAGTTGTCTGGGTTCCCAGATCAAAGTGTTTTATTTGGGAATAAAGGTCTCCATTAAAAGTTAATATTTGCCAACTGTGCTGTGGGGGCCGAGAAACGCTGGCGGAATGGGGCCGCTGATGAGTGGAATTGAGGCGCTAGACACTCAGGTTGTTGGAAGTCAAAAAAAACTTCTTACAGTCCTTAGGCTGTAGGCACGTTCCTTGAAGTTACAAACTTAAACAGGAACTCAGGCACACAGAAGCTCACACTCACTCAGGGTATGGGGTGTCCGATGAATCCGGCAGGGAGTCGTCAGTTGATCAGGCCTCCTTCGTGGTTTGGAAACACATGCGGGATCTTTCCTCATGCATGTCCGAGCTCTCCTCCGGTTTGGGCGGGCATCGCCCAAGCCTCTTATTCAGTCAGCGAGCGAATTGCCGACCGACACGTATGCATAAATTAACGTGAGCCAATCACAAGCGTGCACTCACTGGTGCAGCTGCAAGGTTTTGGTGGGCTCTGACCGTGCACCAAAACTTTTCCTGCGCTACAGGGGAAAATCCCTTCATCTGTGCTCGCAATGTGCTCAACACAGCTGTGCCGAGGCATCTCTTAACAGTTTTGCACAGGCAAGTGCCACACACCATTATCTAAAATAAGACCATCCTTTCCTGTATTTAGAAGAGGAAATAACGGTGGTATCTCAAGTGCTAAAATGTGGGAAGTGGTAGAAGATAATGCAGCTTTGTTCTGTTTTAATGGCAATTGATTCTAAAATCACAATTTGGTGGTTTTATTCTTAACCTTTAGCAATCCATACAGAAATATTTGCATTACAAAATCCTAGGGACTAAATTAAAGAGGTGTTAAGGGAAAAAACAGCATGTAACCTTGGAAACCGGCCACTAGTAAAGTCATTGACATAATATTAAGATTAAAAACTTAGATCCCTTAGCTTCTGAGGAAAATAGACCCAAAACAAATACATGAGGCTCTTCAGTGAAAGTTGAATATAGCGTTTCAGCCTTGAATGCACAGCATTTTAGTAACCATGGGTAAAAAGCTTATCTGTGGGATAATAATACATTCTGTAGTCACAGGGGTGGTCTATTAGAGGTATGTAAACACTACAAAAGCAGCTTCTCTTATGTAGAAAACAAGGTTTTTGAGTCTGTTTTACCTCACTGGCATGTTTGATTCCCCATCTTTGTTTTAGTTCTTTTAGTCCTTTATTATTTCAGTTATGTATGACTTGTGTGTGAATATCTATATATATTTATGCTGGTATTTATATGGTTATCAGCAACAGTTTCTTTGTCTTTGCTACCTGCTCACAGCTGCAGTCTTAACTCCCTTAGCTGATGTCTTTCAGCTTCACTGTTCTGTGTACAAGCTTTTTAAGTCCCTCTGGATGTTTTTATGTCCTTTTGCATGTTTCTCATGACTTACTGTTTCAGCTTTTTCAGCTGCTGAGAGTGATGTAGCTTTTTTCCCTCTTCCTTGGTAACTTGGTTTTCACAGTTCTGCTCCATGTGGTATTCATGGCATCTGATAAGAATTGTTCCTGAAGCATGAGCAGAGAACTGTTGTGCTGTATTTGGAAATATATGATTATAAAATACAGTCATGAAACTGAATGTTAATGCTCTTTACATAGGTAGCAGCAGTCCTTGTCCTGCTCTCGTGGAACTTAATGACAGGATAATAGAAGAGAATATATAGTAGATGTTAACTGAAGTAGCACAGAACCACAGGCATCTCATGACTGTGTTCCTAGGGGTGGAAAACTTAGCTAAAAACTGCTGACTGTAAGTTTTGGATGGGTCATATGTCATTTACATTCTATTCAGTAGGTCTAGGGAAATCATCTGGCAAAAGATCTATAGCATTCACTATTTGCCTATATGTATCTGTTTAAGTGAGTAATGGCAACAGCAATTAATAATTACATACAGTGGACCAATGTTTACCTTTGTATACCTTACAACTTCGGCAAGTCATTGTGATCGCAGAGGGTGTAAACTGAGGCCTGGATTTGGCAGAAAAAAAAAATCAGACTGCCAACCTCTCAGGCTAAAGCATTAGATTTTTGTATCTGTTTTTACACTGTAAAGCAGAATGGAGCTCCAGTCCAAGCAAGACTGCTCTGTTTTTCTACAGTAGAACAATATTATAATAACATAACCTGGGAAAATGGCTCATGAGATTGGAAGTAGAACACAAGACAGTTCATTTAACTTGTTGAGCGAAGCAGTTGTTACCATCTAACCACTGAGGCCATGTCTTGCCTCCCTGGCAAGACATCTTGCACTATCACTGAAAACATGTACCACCCATTTCCTCCTGCTCCTTACACACCCAAACACACACATTTTGTAGTGTAGATCATTTAGAGTAAGGTGTTCAGTTCACTTGGGAACCTAGGCTGGATCCAGACCACAAGGGTCCTTCCAGGCCAGATCCAACCCAGGCCATGGGGCAAAAGCTGTGGCCACAAGAGCAGCAGGAAGGCAAACAGCTGTAAGCCAGGCAGCCTCTTGTCATGGTGGATTGAAGCCCTTGCTTACCTACCTTCTGCCAAGAGCCATGGCCCCTGGGCCCCAGAGCTCTGGAATCTGTAGTAAGCCATACCCATAGCTGGCCTCGTCCCAACTTTTAGTAGCCTGCCCCTAGACTGGCATGCTGGATGGAGCAGATTCATGGAACAGATCCATTTTATGTGTAATGTTCCTGATTTAGAGGGTTCCTGAATATACACAGCTATGTTCAGTTTTCTTAAGACTACTCTAAGCCATATGTGTTGTTTACTTGCTGGGTTTTGGCACCTATGGAGTGTGAGTGAGTGGCAATGGTTCCTGGCTTGGCAGGGAGGCAGTCCTTAGACTGCTGACCCAGAATTGATGTTTTCAATCCATTTTTGTAGTAGCCAATATCTGTATCACAAAGAAGATCAGCAAAAGTAGAGTAAAGGAGCAGTCTTGTCAGAGAGAATACTTTTCTTTTATTGTTAGATATAGTCTCTCCAGGTCAAAGTTAATCCACACTGGGCGCATCTACATGTGTAATTAATGTGGCTGGATATACTCTAGCTCAATTTAAGCTGGAGTAAACTAAACCCAATGTCACCATCTACAAATGAGTTTAAGCACAGTAATTTACTGCACTGCCAGATAGTCCCGTCAGATGCAAGTGGTATCTGGCAGTGCAGTAAATTTGTCTAAAGCACTTTTATTGCCATGCACATATAGGTGGTGATGCTGTACTGCACAGCAAATTGGTTTACTGCACACCAGACTAACAGCTATGCAGTACAGCCTCTTGTGTAGACACACCCACTGTGTAGAAGTTATCATTGCCTCCATCTTTTCTGGAAATAAAGTCTTCAGTCATGTTTGTTAGGCACTTAGTCAAATATTTTTTATGAACACATAAATTAACCATAGGGATTAGACATTTTTTGTGTATTCCTATGCCTCATCTGATACTGAGATTGCTGGAAGGGAGGTATTAAAGGGCACACACATGTGTGATAGAAAATGGTTCCAACAGCGACTTGATTTATTGCAATTAAATTTTCACATTTTTGATATATATATTTTATTTTTTGAAAAGTAAAGCAGCCCAAAAAACTGCACTATGTGCTTAATCAGAATACATATTAGCTTCCATACTAGTATGGTCAAAGTAAGCACTATTTTCCTGTAATATTAAGATAGTATTGTAACCAGAAAGCACATTTCAATATTGACAAATATTTGACAAATGAATTAACTCATAATTTATTGTCCTAAAATGTTTGGCTCTATGAGATGAGATGCATTATTTACATTTTAAGACTTTTTCTAAGCCTCATTTCTGTCTCTAAGGAGACAAGAGCCCAGGATCTGCTTCTTCCACTCATTTCAGGCTCCATTCAACCATCTGCAAAATGGGTATCATAATTCTTTCAATGGTTATTATGATGCTAGGGTTGTTAATGGGCTTCGAGTTCTTCATTGTAAGGATTCTGTGGATGCATCTACATATGAAAATACTACTGGCTGGGTTTACTCCAGAGTAAACTCCAGAGTAAATTACTTTGGAGTAAACCCACCCTGGGCAGGTGTCCACATGTATACCCATTTGGGAACAGATTTACTGCTCCTGGCAGCAGTCAGCTCCTGCTACCTCCGGCCCTGTACTGACCCCCTGCAGCAGCCAGGGGGAGCTCTAGGCTAACAGGGAGCACAGACCCAGGAAACAGCTGTATCCTGGTAGGGGCTGGGAGATTGCAAATTTGTTCATGGCGTGTACCTTACTGTGGATTAATTACTTGGCAGTTAATTTGCTACTTGCATTTGCAGGTAGCAAATTAAATGCCGAGTAGAGCGGATTACTGTGCAGTAAGGGTCTTCACATGTAGACACAGATGCTTACTATGGAGTAATTTTCTCTACTGCACAGGAAAGCGTCTCATGTAGACAAGTCTTGTATGTACAAATTAATTGTTGGAATGCAATTTATATATTACAGTACATCTTGCAGCAAGACCTACAAAAATGTATGTGACAAATATATCAGTATGTTGACGTTCCTCTGTCATGTTACGTCACATCAATATGTTCATTACCATGTCTGAAATGATCCACTTTTATTTATGCCTCCTGTAAAGCAAGATCACTATTTTGTTTTATCTTTCTAGTTTGTTCATTTTTTTTTTACAACTGCAGGGGACTTATCTGTTTTGTATACTTGATTGAAGATGATTGTCTGCACAGACAGTAGACTTAATTAATTTCTGACACCAAGGCCATTTATAGGGTATAGAACTCAAATAGACCACAGTTTATTGTTGTGGACAGGAACAAGGGAGGGCCCAGAGCAGTGAAACAATTATATTGTATATTGGTATTTTGCAGTTCTCTTATTGAATTGTTACACTGAAAAATCTGGTTTCTCTAGATAATTCTCTAACAAAAGTCAGTTCTAATATGTATATTGAACAAGAGATGGGACTGTAGGCATATAAATTTGAGTTGAGTAATGCTCACGATTATGGTCTAGACAGAAACATATATATATAATGTACTACCAACAGAGTGCAATCAAGAATATGCAGCATTGTTCATAGCTTTGGTAGGACCAATTAAAGGTGCCGCTGTTATGCATTACAAATAGATGAATGCAATTCATGCCACTAAAATGGCATCCTCCAAGGTAAAATATTACCACAGTTTAAAAGTGTTAAACAGGATTATAACATTTAGGACAGGAAATGAAAGACAATGGAGGTAGGCCAACAATTAACTTTTAGATTCAGTGGCTGAATTTAAAAAATAAAATGTTTCAGGGGTAGTCAGAATAGATTTGTGTTATGTTTTTTTCTAGAGAAATAAAAAACTTAAAATTCAAGTAAAACAAAACATTTTGTGTTAGTTCAAATGAAACACTTCCTTTCTTCCTGTCTTGATTTTGTTCTTTGTCTTATTGAATTTAGCTCAGTTTCAAAACAAAATTGAATTTTGAAATGAAGAGTTTATAAGTTTTTTATTTAAAATTATCAAAATGAAAAGTTTTGACTCTTCAAATAATTTTCTGTGACTGAAACCTTAAACCTAATTCATCAAGGATTCTTAAACTGCATTTTCTGATAAATGAACAATTAGCCTGAAAAATGTTGTCCAGTGCTGACAGAATAGTGTATTAACCTAAAAACACTGAAGACCCTCAGGCATGTGTGTATGGGAGAGAACATGGTGCAAGAAGACTTCCTCCAATAATTAACACTCCCCATGCTGTCCAAAGGCCAGAAACAGTCTTGGTCTCAGTGGTCTTTATGGTCTATGAATAGTACCCTTATAGAATTACAAAGACCAGATAACAACACTTGTTCTCTTCACCTAGCCAAAACTGCTCATTATCTAGAAGGCAATGGCCCTGCCATTCCCTAGCCCTCACCAGCCCACAAAGTGGTCCAGATAGATACAGGCTGCCTGGCATGTAATCGCTAGCTGTTTTTTTCATGGAATGATAATACAGCTTCACATGATCACCTATACATGCCTGTCACAAATTAGCTTTAGGCTAATAATCCATATGCTCTCCCTTTCTTTGCAGGTGATAATGAAACACGTCTTGCTTGCAGAGAACGTCCTAATTAAGCACTAAAGAAATAGTCACAACACCTCTGAGCATTGCAGAACATTCAATAAATCATAATTATCAAAGGAAAGGAGGTAGTTCCATTGAAATGTATAGCATTCAAAACAATTTTTTTCATTAGCAAGAGCACAGTAATTCCCAGTGTACTGAAATACCACACAGTGCTTGGAGTTGTTATTTTTTTAATGCCACCATTTAATGCATAATGAAATAGTATTGTACAAAACAGTGTAATTTGCCATGATGTCAGACAGATTGCTCCAGGCAGGTTTAGTCTGCACATCTCAGATTTCAGAAAATTATTTTCATATTTATTTATAAATAAAATGTATATTTATTTTTGTATTCATTATGCTCTTAGACTTTGTTAAAAATAATTATACTGATTCCCCCCTCCCCTCCACACACACAGTTCTGGTTTTTGGAAGTTATTTTGTTGAATCTTTTATTTCCTTCCACTCAGTACTCAAGAAATATCTTAAAACCATGTATGAAGATATGTGTGTAATGCTTTTCTGATCTCCTATGCTTAGAGGAAGACTTTTAACAATTCCTACAGGAATTATAATATATAAGTAAAACTTACCCCAATAAATCAGCCCGGTCCCAGTTTAGCTACCACAGTCCTGTGCTTCTGTGAAATAGGCAGCATTTTTCCAAAGCCTGATGGATTATTTTGCATAGTGCAAGCACAGCACAGTTTAAATGGTGCTACATATAATCATTTTCCCCTGTGTCAAAGCTATAATAGTCTGCTGTAAAAGATATTCAGCCCCTTTTCTTTCAGGTTCTCACACCCATCAAAGGTGGTGTGGAAAGATTATTAATTGTACACTAGTAAGAAGAAAAGACATTTATAAATAGGGAAACTTCAGCTGTTTTTTGTTTGTATAAGGAAAAGAATTTGAACCTGAGAATAAATAGAATATGGGTTGTTTCAATTCATTTTGCTTTGGAAGATGGCTCATGTAAGTTTGTTGTGGGCTCCAGACCTCACCTATTTCTTGCATGGCTCGATGCTGCCATCTTTACACAAGTTGAGCGGACTGTATAGCTTCAGCATAATCAGTCTGGACTCTGCTCTTGAAAAAGGCTTAGTTCAGTAACCTTCATGCCAGATTCAGAGACCTTTACATAGATTAAGTAGCATCTTATCTTATGACTAGAATGAAGCGGTACCACAGTTGAGGCAACTTTACACAACATAGGGAAGGATCTCAGAGTCTTGCATTTACCATGCATGTTAAGGTCTTGGATCCTGATGCACTTTAGCTAAATAAATTCTTTACAATAAGAGCAAAGCTTAAATTAGGGTAAATAGTAGAGGTTAGCAGTAGGTACAAATGTATACTGCCTTTGTGTGGTTCAGATATAGATTGTGTCTACACAATACTCCCCTTAGTGATCCGGACAGCAGATGAACTATAACTTGCTTGAGGATGGTGCAGCCCATGCGCAGCTTCATTCCAGCCTGGAGAATCTCACGCTTGCTGTTTTGTGACCAAATGCTGGAAAACTCTGAAGGAAGGAAGATCATGATGGAAGACAAGATCAAGAGTGTATTAAACACTTAAGTCAGTTTCACCGGTGCTAGCAAGGTGAGGTCTGATCCCAACCCTTCGCTAGGAAGTCAGCTGGGTGGAATGGTGACACTGAGGACTAGGTAATGTAGTTTGGCTGCTGGTTCTTGGGCAGTGGAGGAACATTGAAATAACAGAAGTTTATACTATGATTTGAGTTGATGTGGGTCTCTTCCTGTGACCGCAGTTATCTGTTACAAGTCTTGGATAGACTCTGAATGAGGCTCTTTTTTAGTATGCTTACTCCAATAGAGTAACAGTTTCTCAAGAGTTATGCAGATGCTGTTACAGAACAACACTCCTCTGGTTTCCTGTTCTCTTCAGGCAATGAGGTTAGTTAGGCTTTCAGGAAAATAATTTTCTTCAATGACTATGGAGGACTGTACTTTTTGCAAGTGCTGCATCGAGTGTGGGTTCACATTTACTCTTTGCATTTGTGCAAAAAGGGACAGCCGCCAACATGAGAGCAAAGTCTTCACTTTCATGCTAGGGCCTTTATACATGCCACAAAATTGGCCTTGAAAGTTGCTTAAATGCCCTTTTGCACTTCTTATTAGCATTGTCTTTTGCACGTTCAGCGTCGTATTCCACTTTAATGGTGTTACTCTTTGCATACTCGGCGGCATATTGTACTTTAAATGATTTTGGTATGTAGCAAGATAAAATACCTCTGAGGTGTTTTAATTTGCTACCTAACAAATTGCAACAGTGCATGGGGTGCTGGAAGCCAATGTGCTTGGGGCTTGGTGGGCCGCGTGCAGCCCAGGGGCTGTGGGACCTGGCAGCAGCCCATGCAGGCCGATTCCACTGAAGAAAAAAAAAAGAGAGAGCTTGAGCTTTTTTTTGTTTTCTTTTTTCCCCCTCCTTGGAGCGTGCCTGCCTGCCTGCCTGAAGTGTGCGGGAGAACAGTGCTTCCCTCCATGTCTGCAGGGGGGCAGGTGCTTCCCTCCACGGCTGCGATACCTCCCAGGACCACCCAGGTTGGCTGCCAGTGTGCGGCTGCCACCTGGGGGCCACCTGCACAGCTCAGGGACCGCTCGGCCCGCCTGCAGCTTGCTTCCCCCCTCTCCCCTGCTGCCAAAGAGGCAGGTAAGGATCAGACGCCCATCCTAGTATACATGCCATGGGGGTTTAGTTTGGTGTAATTCTCCCTAAATTGAAATGGTGTTTTTAAAAACCCACCATGTCAATTTAGGGAAAACTAAACCAAATTAAACCCCCATGGTGTGTACAAGCAGCCTTAAATGCTAGTCATCCAGGGAAGAGATTTGAAGGTCTTTAATTAATTCATTGTATTTAAATATGAAATGTATTGAATGAAGGCAAGTGGTGGATTTGCAGTGGTATTTTGTGACTTGACTATGCCTTAGCTGAGATGACATTGCTTTCAGTATGGTGGGATATGAAGTGAAGCAAGATATTGATTTATAGAATACAAGAATAATATGAGGTCTCTCCCATATTAGTGATGTGTCAGTGTTTTAAAATGTTAGTTGCTTGCCAGGTTCAGCTTTCTTTTTAGCATGTCTGCCACAGCACCATTACCTGTTTGTCTAACTTGGATCCCCTCTTGAAAACGAATCCATCCTGCAGGATTCTACAGTAATGACCCACAGCTTCACAGTAGTTGCAGGTTGTAGAGAAATATTATCTGAGAATGGTCTACTAGTATTTCAATGAGGGACAAATAGAAGCTATTTTCAGGTAGAAGAGACCCAAAATATATAACCATATCCTTGCTACCACCATGCCTTATGGGCATAAAGACTCACTGGCATACATGTATATATATACACACCCCTTGCTCATTCATTTAGATCTAACAGTACTTTTCCATAGACTTATCTTTTTTCACAACAGCATTCTTGTTCCCATAACACTTGAGATACATAAAAATGGTTCCCTTAGCAACTGCCAGACGATTAACTTCAAAATGCTACAGGAATAAATAGTGTAACTAATGTTTGTTAAATGTCTAAGCTCTGTGAAATACTGTTTTTCATCAATACAGTAAATGTGCTGCAGTTGAATAAAGGGTGGGTTTTAAAATGGCGTGTTATTATTTTGACGTGGAGTGTAATTTGTTTACATGGATTGGAATGTTCTGACAGTCTGAATTTTAAAAGTCAGTCTAATTTTTCTTCTCATTTAATTTGTGATTTATTTTTTGTTTTTGAAAACTCCCGATGCCTCACTGAAAACCATTCACTTTAGCAATAATTGCTAATGTAGCATACATTGGCTTTATTTCTCCTGCCTCTTTTTCTCTTAATTTGGTTGAAAATGGGATTTTTTTCCTTAAAATAAGGTCCAACTGAACATATCAGAAGGCCCTGAAAATGTGCTAATTTAGGCTATACGTTGTTACTTATATTTCAAGTTCTTTGGTATGTTGAATGAAGAGTGCCAGTGAAAATGGGATCCTGTTCTCTCTTGGCCCCTAGGCTCTGCTGAATAATAATGAAACCAAAGGCCCTTTTACTATAGGACTACTGGTGTCAGTCAAGTATAGCTACACTTGATCTTTTTTCTCCCAAAAGACCTGTGCCAAGCCATTGTGTTATGATGTTCTAGTTGACCGGAGCTGGGTAAGAAGGTGCCACACATGCTACTTTGCTAAAATATACCAGAAAAATGTGAAGGAAGGAAGAAACTGTAGGAATGATCAAGATCTCAAGATCTTGATGTGCTGCCCGAAACCGGAGTCTGGCCAGTAACAGCCATTCTCCAACTGCTGGCCAGGCTCTGTACCCAGAACATTGCTGGAGCCTTGTGAGGCCCCTAAGACCTCAGGTAAGGCTGTTGGAGCTAGCTCAGATGTTGGTCCCAGCCTCCCCTACACCACCCAGAGCAATTTGTCATGCATGTGCAGGGACATATGTCAGGGACAATAAGCAGTGGCACAAATATCCTACTTGTGGCACATGGGGACATGCCCTATGGGAGTAGGCAAATCCAGGCCTGCTCCTCTCCTGCTGTAGGCTCTGGCCATAACTGCCTGGGTGCTGTGGGAGCTCCAGGGAGGGCAGGCCCAGCCCGGCAGGGTGCTCCAGGGGGGCAGGCTCAGTCTGGTAGGAGATGCTGTCCCAGGAGTCTGCAGCCAGTGTGCCATGGTTGCTTCCTGCCCTTCCCCATTGCAGTGGTAGACAGGAAATCTTTTGCAGATCACTTTCTCCTCCACACCCCACAGTAGGATGCCTGGGCGGCTTCCCATGGACAACAGGGTGACTCCCAAACCATGCTCACTATGGAGAGTTTGCAACAAATAACAAACTTTATTTCCCTCCATCACACAATAACAGACACTCCTCCTTTACCAACAGCACATTCCCTCTCTCCTACCCTCCTTCCTCCCAGCAACTCACCCCTCCCTAACCCAACATGCACCAACCAGTAAAGGTCCTGCTTATCATTGAATCATAGGAGTAGGGTCAGAAGGGACCTTGTAGATCTTCAAATCTGACCCCCTGCCTGGGCAGGAAGAAGACTGGGCT